>LR750014.1:489880-662380 GCA_902729485.2 Mus minutoides
CTGAGATTTTAAAGTTTAAGTTTTCTATTCCTGACCAGTAAAAACTGCTTATGTGGAGCTGAAGGAATGTCTCAGGGGTTAAGAGTACTGGCTGCTCTTCCAGACGATCCAAGTTCAATTAAAAAAAAAATGCTTAAGAGTATGCAGCAAGCACAGACGCTAGGTCAAAACAAACAAGTCCAAGCAAAGTACCTCATGAGGGGACACTGGTCTAGTTACATTGAAGCTTTCTTCAACATCAGGAAGTCCGACATAGATATTAAGGTATCTGAAAAGCAAATTATTTCATTATCAATTACACCGTCTCCAAAAATATACACGTGTGATCCCTAAGTCTTTGACAAGTGCCTACTTTGCTGATGACAAACGAAATGACGATTATGTACCTTCTTGAAGTGACAGTTCATAGAACCTTACAAGTGTGGGATGATGCTCTCCAAGTATTTCTGCATAGTGTGTGTGCACTCGTGTGTGCTATACGAATGTGCATGTGTATGTGCACAGCTGCACCTGCAGACATTAATGCAGAGCTTCTTCCCCTACTGCTTTCCACCTTATGTATTTTTAAAGATTACTTTTCGTTTATGTGCTTGGGTGTTTTGCCTGCATGTAAATACACTGCGTGCATGCATGACACCTGCAGAAGCCAGAAGAGGGTACTGGATTTCCCAGGAAAGGAAGTTACAGAGGGTTGTCAGCAACATGGGGCCAGTGCTCTTAACTCCTAAGCCATCTCTCCAGCCCCTTCGCCTTATTTTTTTGAGACAGGGTCTCTCACTGAACAGAAAATTCACCAACTGAGTTGGCTACACTGGAGCTCTGGGGATCTGCCTGTCTTCATCCCTGAGTGCTGAGGTAGGATGTACATACTGCTATACCCAGCTTTTACATGAAGGTATGGGATCTAAACTCAGCTCTTTATCCACATAGCCATCATCAACAACAAGAAAAAAACAGAGGGAAGCATCAGCTTTTGAAGATACTGTGTGCACAGGTCTAACTCCTCTAATCAAGTAGTCTGATGTAGCAGCTTGTATCCTGTGTCCCATAAAGCCAAAGGCAGAAAGGGTTGCATGCATCTGTCCTCTAATTAGAAAACATTACTCTTGCAGACGTATCAGCAATCCTGAGGTTACTCTGTATATAACATAGGGCTGAAACTTTTAAAAATTAATTACAGATAGCAAGCTCCAAACTTCTCACTGCCAGGAGTAAAGTCACAAGAAAGGAAAGGAAGTTGGAATGAGTTAGTACCATTGGCTGAGACTAGAAGGCATCAGTCTAAAGTCTCTAATATAAAAAGAACAGATGGGACACAGAAATACAGACATGCGCATTCATGTGTTAGTACATATACATGTATTTGCTAATGCTGTCTGCTAAGTCCCTAGTGCCCATCTGTTCACCGTAAAAGTACTAATAAAAGTAACCAAAGCATCTTGGAGAAGTGCTTGCTTCCCAGATGGGGACAGGAACAAAACACAAACATATATATTGTACCCCATAGTTCCAGAAAGTAAAGTAGGTGAAACCCCATGAGGGCACATTTTGAAAGAACACGGTGTCACGTCGAAGGATTTCCCTAAGAAATAGCAAAGCTAAAATAATTTGAGCAAGAGAATAACAATACTGGACTACACACAACAGAAAAAACTAAATAATCATGAGCATAAACTGATATTAAACAATTTACAGAAAGGTACAATGAGGGTGTGGGAATATGAAAAGCAGAAGGCATGATGGGAGAGACTTCTCTCACAGCAGCAGCTACCATGGACAAGAATCATCAATGCACATTAGAGTCAGTGGTGAGGGTCTGTGGACGTAGCTCTGCAGAGCGCTTGTCCCCAGGCACAGGAGTTGTTGTTGTTTTTAAATTAAATAAACTTAGTGATGAAAATATCCAGTTGCATTGTCTAAAGGATCTCCCCATAAATGCTTGTTATAAAAAGAAAAAAAAAAATGCATCCTTACAATGGAACATTCTGAAAGACAGACACTACGGTAATCAAGGAAACAGTGTTAAAAGATACTGACATTTATATCCTCTGACATGAATCAGTTAAAAACGGCACAAAAAGTTGCTAAAATGTATAACTTAATCTACTCCCAAGCAAGCATCCAGACACTCCGACTGAGGGACCCTCTGCAAAACTGACCCAAGTATTCAAAAGTGTCATAGACATGAAACTCCAGGTAAGACTGAGGACTGTCAGAGTCAGGAGATGGAGAAACCAAGACAACCTCGGGGCTGGGGAGATGCTTCAGCATTTAACACCAGGTACTTCTGATACTGAAGACGACCCAGAGTTGGGTGCCCAGCACCACATCAGGCAGCTCCAGATCTGATGCCCTCTTCTGGCCTCCATAGGCAATTGCACTCAGCTGTACATACTCACAGACACACATATACAGAATGATGGACCATATTAAAATTGGAAGCCATCAAGCCGGGCGGTGGTAGAGCACGCCTTTAATCCCAGCACTCGGGAGGCAGAAGCAGGCGGATTTCTGAGTTCAAGGCCAGCCTGGTCTACAAAGTGAGTTCCAGGACAGCCAGAGCTATACAGAGAAACCCTGTCTCAAACAAAAACAAAAACAAAAACAAAAACAAAAACAAAAAGATTGGAAGCCATCTTATTACAAGGTCGAAATAAATTCATTCCTGTTTTATGTAAAACTTGTATTTGACTGGGTCTTCGTGAATCTTATGGAATCTGACATGTTCCACAACCTGGACTCTAGGCTCCACCCTGCTAAGATGTTCTGCCAAATCATTTTGAAATGTTTAGCCAAGTTCCTACATAACCAACATTTCTCTGGAAATCCCCAACCCTTGAAAAACTCCTAGTCCTGTGGGTTCGGAGGCTATATAAATCCTATGTCTGGTGCTATTTCCTCAAACCCACTTTAGAAAGAAAAGCTCGCATACTTTGACCACAGAATTTGGATAATGGTCTTTACTCTTAATCAGTGGAACTGAAAATAGAAAGACAGCCTAGCATGGGCCAGAGACTGATTCTGGCACAAGAATCAGTGGGAAGAAACATCAGGTCAGGTCTCCTTTCAGCTGGCAGAACTCCATCATTGTAACTTTCTGGTTCTGATAATTGCCTCTGGTTATATGCAATGTAGTAATATATGCTGTGCAAAAATCCTGAATGGGTTTTATCATTATTAATTATATATAAAACTCATCAAAAGAAAGCCTTACTTAAAAGAATTTTTAAAAAGTTTTATTAACTTCTTAAATTTAAACTTCAAATAAAACTCTTACAAATGATTTACAATTAAAAGTTAAATATGAGCACTTTACAATAGTTTTCTAGATAGATAAAGTAGTGGTATTACAAGAGATTTGACAGCAAGTACATTTACTTCAGTATTTAAAAACAATGAGAATATTATTTAAGAGCAGTTGGTTTCTTACTTTAAGTACCACATGGGGTCAGCATCACTTGTAACCTTTTCATTGGCTTTCATTATCTTCTTTATCTGCAGTAGAAAGTGCAGAATTAGGAACAGAGCTCTTGCTTCCAACTGGTCCTCAATTTACATCTTAATCCTGGATGCTTACCTCTACATTAATGAAATAGTTAAAGGAGTCTATGTGCTGTTTCACAAGGCCTTTCACCTAAGCAGAGAAAAAAGCCAAAGATGGTAACAAAGTAACAAGGGTACATGTCACTCTGGGCAGGTAACCATCAGTGTTTCTCAAATACAAGCAAGGTCAAGATTACTAGATGTACTTAGTTAAGAAAAAAAATTTAAAGGACCGCCAATGACTTATCTCATGAAAAATAACCAATTATTATTAAATAGCATACAATTACCTTTAAAAATGCTGGAAGTAGCCTCCATTTTTCCTGTGGACCAAACGATAAGACCATGAGAACGTCTGTCAGTAACCACAAAACACAATTACTGTGGTATACCAAGTTTATCACAGTGTGCAGAAACCAAACAGGGAAAATGTTATAAATGCTATTGTAAACACCATGTTTGTATGGTACACATGTACATAAACACATACACATATATCACAGGTTTCCCTAAATACAATAAAACCTCTTCTGGATGACAAGATTTCAAACCCGTTTCAAATTTATTCTTATGGCACATCCTAGGCACATCCTAAGTGAGGTTCATAGCTTGAAAAAAGAAGTTAGTCTTGAGTCTGGTGGGAAAAATCAGAGCTCTTTCTAAACCAGAGCCTCAAACTACCTCAAGGCTTCTGGGGCTCAGCACACATGGGTGTTTGCTCCTCCACTAACAGACTGCTAACTCCCACACCTCTTGAGTTTGGGGACTTGTCTTGTAGACCACTACATATGGGGACAGCCTCTTTTCACTTACCTCATCTGCTAAGGGAGTCCTGACAGCTGTGTACAGTGGAGTATAAAGTCAGAATACTCAGTTCCTAAGAACAGATCTATGGACAACTCACGGCTTTGTGGCAAACATTAAGAAAATTGGCTTTAGGGACTGGAAAGATGGCACAGTGGCTAAGAGTGGTTAAGATGCTCTTCCAGAGGTCCTGAGTTCAATTCCCAACAATCACATAGTAGCTCACAACCACCTTCTGATGTCTTCTTCTGGCATGCAGGTGTATATACAGACAGAGTACTCATATACATAAAATAAATAAACAAAACAAAACAAAACAAAAACCGGTTTTAACTTGAGAGACCTGAGCAGCACTGGAAAGCTCTGAGTGGAGGGGGGCATAATAGCTCCATGCCTACTAACTGGATGGCTCTGGATGCTGGGTGGAAATGGGCAAGGCTGGAAACAGGACAATCACTTAGCTACTCACAGTAGCCCACATTGGTAACAGTACAGGTAGGAAGTGAGAAGTTGTGTAGCTAGCAGACACAAGCTTGAGCAAAGCCAGTAAAATGGCAACAGACTGAATGGTTCCCTAGAGAAAAGTAAAGTTAAAATTGGCACCAGAGTGTCTGGTCTAAGGAGGCAGAGGCACAGAGCCAACAATGACAGAAATGAGAGGATAGGGCCATGTGTAGGAGCAGCAAGCTTTCAGGGGTTGAGGTGTTGGGAATTTGGTTGGTGCATGTTTAGTCTAAGACACTAATTAGACATTCAGGTAGAAATGTCAGATGGGCAAGAGATGTCTAGAACTTAGAAACAGTGCCTGGAGTGTAAATTATGACGCAGTTATTAAAGACAGTGAGATGGCCCAGGAACAATGGGAAACGAGTAGCACAGAATGAGAAAAGCTGAACATAGTGGTGCACTTGGGAGTTCAAGGCCAGCCTGGTCTATAAGGTAAGTTCCATGACACCCAATGTTACATAGTGAGATCCTGTCTGAGAGAGTCTGAGAGAGAGAGAGAGAGAGAGAGAGAGAGAGAGAGAGAGAGAGAGAGAGAATGAGAATATTTCTAACATCTAGAAATGAGGATGTGGGGAGGCCCAGAAAACAGGCAAGCCAATCTCTGATTATAGAAAGCAAGAATGTTTGGAGGGGGATAGGAAGAAGCTGAAAAGGTTGTAAGAGAAATGTTCTAGAGCATATATTGGGTAATAGTTGTTTGGTTATCTGCAACTATTAAAGCCAAAGCAAGCAATATTCAGTATCGGTGTTCTTGCTAAGCAGAAAAAGAGGAGGAAGACTAAAATTACAAGCTGAATTAAATTCCTACACTGGCTTCTAGGTGGCCTGGCCTAAAGGACTGTAGAAGATGTCAGTAGGTAAACTCTAACTCAATATGGATGGTGCCCAGATAACAAAGGGGGACCTGGACAGATACATTCAGGGACTCGGCCAGGTGAAGATGAAGACAAATGTCAGCGTGATGCTTCTGCAAGGCAAAGGTACATCAGAGACTGTCATAAGCCAGCAGACTCTAGGGAAGAGGTGGCACTGGAGTCTTCCCCAGGCTCTTCGGTAAGGATTTCCAGCCTTTAGAAATGTGGGGAATGAAACATTTGGTTTTCTTAGGCTATCAAGCTGTGGTACTTTGTAACAGCCATCCTACATACTAATCTAGCTTTTCAATTTCTTGCTCCCATATTTCAAAATTTCCCCTCAGTGCACAGTAAAATTCCTCATATCTCACAGACAGAAGGGGTGAGTATACAGTCCTTGTGGAGAACTCACTGTCTGCCACAGACACAGACTTTTTAATCTCCTGTAGAAAACCAGGAGACCTTCCCTTGCTTAATCCCCCAACTCTTGGATGTACACTCAGCAACCTTCTCTATTGGTTTGCTCTCACAACTAGTCAACGTCTGAGCCAGCGGTGGTGGCCCGGGCCTATAACCCTAGCAATTAAGGGCAGAAGCACAGTCAGTTCAGAATCAGCCTCAGCTATAGCAATTCAAATCTAGCCTGGGCTACATAAAGCAATGTCTCCATGAGGTGAGAAAATGCATAAATGACATAAGGTTGGTGAAGGATTGCAAGGTTGGCAATAGATAAAAAGCCTAAGAGTTGGCAATGGAATTCCAAATATTATCACCACTCCAGGAAATAGTTTAAGTTTAGGAATATACTGCCCATTGCACTTGGGGTGTGCTGGTTTGAGTAAGAGTGGACACAGAAGCTCGTGAATTTGAATGCTTAGTCACTGGGGAGTAGAACTCTTCGAAAGGATTGGACGGATGATGCAGCCTTGCTGGAGGAAATGTGTCACTGTGGGTGGGCTTTGAAGTTGCAAAAGCCCATGCCAGGCCCAGTCTGTCTCTGTCTCTGTCTCTCCCTCCCTCTGCCTGCATACAGACCAGGATATAAAGCTCTCAACCACTTCTCCAGCACCATGCATACCATCCATGATACAATGATAACAGACTAACCTCAGAAACCAAGCCAGCCCTAATTAAAAGCTTTTCTATTATAAGAGTTGCCTTGGTCAGGGTGTCTCAGACAGAACACTGACTGAAACATAGGAGAAAATCTCAAATCATCAACATGTTTATTTTTACCAAGTCTGGCCAGTGCTTACTTCCCCACCTCTTTCTTTCCCACCATTGCCCAGTGTACTTGCTCTGTTGCGTTGGATGTTTGTTTGTTTGTTTGTTTTTCCTCTTGTATACTTATACTGCCTTTGGTGGGGTTTTTTTTTTCTCTCATTTAACTTTCAACTTCAATTTGTAGATTACATTTTGTGTGTCAATCATGTCTTCCTTAGGAAGGCATTGACTCCTTCCTACCACAGTGTCTGCCATAGACCCTTGTGTGTTTCTAACACCGCTAGCCCTTTTCCCCTGGTCTTACTCTCTGTAGCAGGGTCCTCAGTCTTGGCATTTTCTTTTTTCTGAATGAATGAACATAATGAATGATGTCACTTCCTGCCTTTGCCAAAGAAGGGCCTAGAATGGCACAGGAGACTCAGAAATTGACAGTGCAATTAGTCATATTGATTATTCTCATCTATGTAAGTGGGCTAATGAACAGCACTTACTAGAGCAATAGTTTCGCATGCTGAGTTAAATGAACAAATGCTACTATTTCTTTTTAGCTCAGCCTATTTTCTCTTCAGCTCCACAACTTGTATTTATTTCCTCTACAACTTTCTAGACAGAAGCTCTGTTTGATTTGAACTAATCATTTCTAGTATATTTTTCCTTCATAATATACCGTGGTAGGAAAAGTTACTCAAGCTTTGGGGCTGGTTATTATTCATTGATGAGGTGAACAAATACTAATCGACCTTACTGAGTACTTGTGGGGTAGTGTCTTAGCAACTTAAACAAGTAAACAGACATGCCTCCTGACTTCAGAAGCCATTAGCTTAATAGGGGCGACTTTTAAGCAAATGGAACGACACTTGGTAGGTGCTGTAATAGAAGTATGCAGTGAGGTAGATGATTATAGATGCTAGGTATACTACCATGCCTGGCATGGTGGGTGAATAAGGGAGGCATTCCAAATAAAGGGAGCCATTCTGCACGAGCACACAGGGTTGAAGGAGCTGGCATGGTCAAGAACACTGAGGGTATCTATGCCTGCTATTATGGGTTAGATATGGTGAGGAAAGGAAGGTAGGTACATTGAAGAGGCTTAAGGTAGTGTGAATGAGGTGACAGCAGGTTCCAGTGAGCCAGTGCACTGTGGCTCAAAAGCTGAGTTAGGGCCGGAAAACACAGACAGAAGGATCAGAAAGCACTGTAGTGTCCCATTTGGAAGACACCGAGAGTCCCAACTGATGCTGTAGTTAAGGACGATTGTGAGGAAGGTTCCTTACATCAACACTGTAATATGACACTCTTATCTACAAAATTCTCTCTGGAGAACCATACCAAAAATATTAAAAGTAAAATAACACTCATAATGTTTGGAGTAAGTTTGTAATTTTGAATTAGGCTACATTCTTAACTATCCTTTGCTGCATGGACTGCAGGTCCTGTTGATTAGGAGTAGGGGAACACTGAGAAATAAGCCAAACACAAAGAAAAATACTGTGTATTTTCCCTAAGAGAATCTTGGAACTCAAACTCCCAGAGGCAGTGAGGTTGTGATCCTCCTACCTCCACATACCAAATGCTAGGATTAAAGTCGTGGGCCCCCAAACCCTGTCGAATCGTGATAGCAAGAATCAACCCCGGGTGCTCTGGAGCAACCAGTAGTCCTCAGTCCCTGAGCCACCCCTGGGTCCTAAGTCACCCATCGTCGCTCCCGTTTAAGCACCTTCAATGGTGCTTTACTATTCCCAGGGAGAAAGTCTAACACCTTCTAAGAGTTAACACATTTCAGAATCAGGAAGACATCTTTTACTGCCCACCTCCCCCAGCTCCACTGGATTTATTTCTGTTCCTCTAAAACAACTGATGGTGTGCCTGGGGTCATCTACAGCCTGTCTGTCCCTCTGCCTGAATTTCTTCCTTGACCATCTTCAGTCCTAGATGTCCCTATTCTGTGCCAAAGATGTCAAGGCTCATTGAGAATGTATATACCTTCTCAGGAAACAAAATCATGTCAATAACTGCATTTCCTTAGGCAGTTAACCGTGAAGCAATTATCCTTTAACTTTTAAGAATCTGATGAAAGCCGGGCGTGGTGGCGCACGCCTTTAATCCCGGCACTCGGGAGGCAGAGGCAGGCGGATTTCTGAGTTCGAGGACAGCCTGGTATACAGAGTGAGTTCCAGGACAGCCAGGGCTATACAGACAAACCCTGTCTCGAAAAACCAAAAAAAAAAAAAAAAAAAAAAGAATCTGATGAAAGCTATAAGGGCCCCTAAGAAAATTCGAGATCAAAAATGGGGGACGAGGGGATAGTCAAGGTACTTAAACTAAACCTGCAGTCCAAAGAAACTGTGAACTGAAAGAAAAATGATGACAAGGGTGAGATTCCCATTTACTTTCAGCACCAAAGACGGCTACGGGAGCTTAAGAACATTGCTTAAGCTCTCAGGATCCCTGTGTCCTTCCAGGTGAGATCCGCAAGAAGATACTGGTTCCTGAGAGAAGAATACACACGGGCCAAATCTTGCCAGTGCACACTTGAACTAAAAAGCTTCACCCGAGGGCCATTCGCTAAGCTTCTAAACGTAGGACACTAAGAGATCTTCTTTTCAAGCTGCTACACTCAGGAGCCAAACCTGGTAAAGGCTCACACTCGCGGAGCTCTGAGCATGCGCAGAAGCCTAAGGACCCGCCCTCGTCCTCCCGAAAACTCTCCCGGCAACGCCTCCTTAGTCGTCTCCAGCCTCTTCCGCTGCCTGCGCTCGCCGCGCTTACCTCCACAGTCCGGATCGGCGTAGCCAGCTGCTCCGGAGTCAGGCCCCCGAACTCCTCGGCTAGGACATCCATTCCATTCACGGTAGAGGAAGAAGTCGGCAGAATGTCCACATCCGCCCGTGCGGCTTCATGCAAATAGCACGCGGAGAGTAGTGTGCGTTCTCCTCCGGTGTCCCCGCGGCGCTAGTTTACTGGAGGCGTTTCAAAAGGTTCCGCCTGGTCAGGGCCTAACCTACGGAGGAACCCGGAAGTGACCGAGCCGGATGTGGAAAAGGGTGTACTTCCGAGGTCTCGCCGAACTAATCCTAGACTCCTGACAGACAGGCTCATTTCCAGTGTCCTAAGAATGATTGAATACGGCCAAATATAGTAGTTCTAACTGTATAACTAATCCGAAAAATGACTCGATACACATTAGTCACAACAGGAACTTCTAAAGCAGAGCCTATTACGGTCATTCCTATGACGGTTCATGGCTGTCCATTACACGCAGGTACCACCAATTATTTAAGCAAGCACTTAACAAAACACTAGAAGGAAATGTCAAAGGGAGGGAGTTTCTAGTGTGCATGAGTTTGTTACCACTACACCAAATAAACAAGGATTGCACATAATCCACCCACGGTGGCACACACCTTTAATCCCAGCATTTAGAAGCTAGAGGTAGAAGGGCATCCAGAAACTCAAGGGCATCCTTGGCTCCCTAGCAAGGTCCAGGCCAGCCTGGGCTACATGAAACCTTGTCTCCAAAGAAAAGGTAATGTATCAATAACATTGACTTGGTGAAAGATTTTAAGGATGGCAACGGAGAAAGCATAAGAATTGCTAAAAGTTGTATTCCATTAATTTAAAAAAATTAGATTACACCTATAAAAATCTATGAATAGTAAACACACAGAGTAGAAGACAAAAGGATTTGTCACTGAAATTGGAAATGAGTTCATACAAGTCCAATGGTAAGAAAAATCCCATGGGGAGAAGAGGTAAAAGATGCCAACAGTTTTTAAATGAGTTTCAGTTTGGGAACATACAAAAGTTGTGGAGATGGATGGTGTCACATGAGTGTGTACAATGCTGCCGACCACTTAATAGTTGATCTATTTAATAGTTCACCTATATAATTAGCACCATCTAATAATATAAGCGTTCTGTTTGGTTTTTTTTTTAAACCTAGTCCAAGGTAATCTGCTTACAAAATTAGCTAGTTAAGTTTCAGTGATTTTATCTAAATGCTGTGCTGATAGACTTCTGAAACTAAGTGAAGAAAGAAAAAAAATGTATGGGCTCATTATGTTAAGTCGCCGGCTGCAAAGCTTGAAAAGCCGGGTTCAGCCCTCAAGACCCACATTGTAGAAGGAGAGAAGCAACTCTTAAAGAGCTGTCCTCTGATCCTCATACTCACATGTAAGATAAATCATTTAAAACTAAGAATGATCAGCCCCTCCCCTTAAATCCTTAAGATTTACTCAGACTACATTTGAATGATCCATGTGAGTTATATTACCAAAGAGCACCCTACTTAGAGTATAGTCTGGAAGGGATTGGGAAAGTGATCTGAAGATTTCAGGACATCAAGTTTGGCTCAGGCGTGTCAGCTGTCTTCTACAAAGTCATCTTGGATTTCCATTATGAAGATGGTCCTACTGTAAACCAGATCACAGTCACCTGGAGAGCTAAAAATCTCAGCTTTCTGATTGGCAGGCTGGAGCTGTAACTCTGCATTTCTAGCAAGCTCTCTGCTATTGAAACCTAATACCATAACCTCTGTTCGTGTCTAGTTCTTCAGGCTGTGAATGCTGGAGCGAGAATCGCCTTGCTTTCTAGGCTCTAGTGCACTATTTCTTCCTTAATAAGTTTGTGTTGAATTCATAATTTGAAAATAGAATTGCAGTAGGTAATAATAAGTTTAACATTGTATTCCTGTTTTTCACCCTGAGTTTTTAAAGTTTCTTTTGAAATGAAGGGCACTTGGGAGGATATAGTCCCTAATCTTCCATGGCTACAACTGGTTGACAGTGATGATATGATGTTGGCTATTAGACCACAATTCCTTGTAAGACTTTTTGCATTACACCTGTATCCCAGATCAAATCCATGACTTTTTTTTTTTTTGGTTTAACGAGTCAGGGTTTCTCTGTGTAGCCCTGACTGTCCTGGAACTCCCTCTGTAGACCAGGATGGCCTTGAACTCAGAAATCGTCCTGCCTCTGCCTCCCAAGTGCTGGGATTAAAGGCGTGTGCCACCACACCTGGCTCCATGACTTCTTTTTGATCTCTAGGAGGCTAGACTTTTGAAGCGAGGTGGGGAAAAAGCCAAGGGTAGTTTTGTGCTTCCTCAGTATTATGCTATCATACCCTTTTACTGAGGTATTAATACAAAAGCCTGATGGGCCGGGCGTGGTGGCGCACGCCTTTAATCCCAGCACTCGGGAGGCAGAGGCAGGCGGATTTCTGAGTTCGAGGCCAGCCTGGTTTACAAAGGACAGCCAGGGCTATACAGAGAAACCCTGTCTCGAAAAAAAAAAAAAAAAAAAAAAAGCCTGATGGTTTGCATAAAGGTGTGGGAGCTCCTTGAGGACAAGTGCTATGCATCCTGAAATACTGACCGATCCTTTTTATACAAGGCAAATGGGGGACATGTTAGCCAAATGAAAAGTTATCCAACGCCATTGGGGCAAGAATGGCTGATTAAGGGACACTGTAATGGTAGAGGTGTTTAGGACTCTGGGATACTATGAAAAGTGTACATTAATTTGAACATTACTCTTTAACAGGTATTTGAATACTATTTTAGGTGGATTCTCTAATTATCCACCCTTGGTGGTAAATAGAGATCTTCATTTGACAAGCTAAGGCAGTGGTTAAGAAATTTGGCTCACACCTTTAATCTCAGCACTTAGGAGGCAGAGAGGCAGGTGAGTCTCTAAGTTAAAGGCTAGCCTGACCTACAGAGTAAGTTTGGAGACAGCTGGGGATACACAAAGAATCCCTGTCTCAAAAAAAAAAAAAAGAAAGAAAAGAAAGGAAAGGAAAGGAAAGGAAAGGAAAGGAAAGGAAAGGAAAGGAAAGGAAAGGAAAGGAAAGGAAAGGAGAGGAGAGGAAGATACTAAAGAAGTTCACATTTTAGGTTTAGAAAAGAAAATGAGGCTTCATTGCAGAAGAAGCAAAGGAGACAGCTTTGGAGAAAGCTTATCATTAAAGGGTGTTTTGTTGTTGGAAAGGTTAAAACTCTCTGGATAAACTCAATGATTGCTAAATGAATCAAGAGCATGTCAAGTGTTGTCACCATCCTTTGAAGTTGACATCAAGGACAACCACCATAGCCTTCTCTGTACCCTTGAGGTTTTCTGCCAATGGCAATATTGGGCCTAATGAGCCGTGGTTCTGATGAGATATGACAAATTTCATTCATATGCAGTTAAGCACTTAGCCATTATTTCTCAAAACACTAAAACCCCTTGAAGCTTGAAAGAGATTTAGGACTCATAAATTACAGTTACTAGTAATGTATGCTGGCTATATCGTGCTGTACTTGCCAGACCATTTGTATTAGTCAGGGTTCTCTAGAGTCACAGAACTTATGGAATGTCTCTCTATATTTAGGGAATTTATTGAGATGACTTATGGTCTGCAGTCCAACTAACCCAAAAATGGGCAGCTGTGAATGCGAGGTCCAAAAATGTAGTAGTTGCTCAGTTCCATGAGGCTGGTCTTCTGTAGGATTGGTGTGCTGTCAAGTAAGTGAAGAGGTGAGTCTTCTTTCAGTGTCCTTATGTAGGTCTCCAGCAGGAGGTGTGGCCCAGATTAAAGGTGTGTACCACCATGCCTGGACTTGGAACTTGCTTTGTCTGAGGATGACCTTAAACTCAAAAATCTCCTTGCCTCAGTCTCCTAGAATTAAATACATGTACTACCGTGCCTGGGCCTAAGCTTTTCATGGCCACTGTTTCAAGATCTCCAGGTCGGGCTGGAGAGATGGCTCAGAGGTTAAGAGCACTGACTGCTCTTCCAGCAGTCCTGAGTTCAATTCCCAGCAACCACATGGTGGCTCACAACCATCTGTAATAGGATCCGATGCCCTCTTCTGGTGTGTCTGAAGACAGTGACAGTATACTCACATACATGCAATAAAATAAATAAATCTTAAAAAAAAAAAAAAGATCTCCAGGTCAAGATATAGGTCAGAAACCTGTGTCTTACATTCTCAAGATCTGGATCATAGGTGTGCCCTCCATTTCTGGATTGTAGTTCATTCTAGATAGAGTCAAGTTGACAACCAGGGATAGCCATGACACCATTCAAACACACTTTGCTCGAGCCTCATCCTGTGAGGTCTGATGAAAAGGCAGGGTAGATAACTGCTTCATGAAGGTTAAAAGATACCTTGAACTCATAGCTATGGGATTGCTGGGGTGAATTCAAACTTGGATTTTTTTGTGGTCTCAGACCTACACTACTTTTTCAGAACAGCATTAGAACAAGAATGCCAACAGCCATCTAGTGTGTTGGGGTTCCAAGGGTAGAGCCGCATTAACAGGATACAGGGGTTACACAGTCAAGTCAGCCAGTGCACACTTTATTCAAAGTGTCAGCTTCTTTTAAAGGCAAAGCAGAATAGAGATTTCCCAGTGTCTAGTTCTCACCAGGTGCTGTTCCCTTAACAATAGCTTATCTGGGTTCAGTGACCCAAATCCCCTTACAGACTGAGAAATCTGCCAGTAGTCCAACGTTTTAGATGGGTTGTCTTATAATTAAAAACAAAGTTACTTTCTCATGAGAAAAGGATCATGAAGGCCGCTTCCTCAGACATGTTGCTTACTTGGCAGACATCAGGATTCTCTGAAGAGGAAGTATGCTCACTCTTTGTCCCAGTATGCTGGGATTCCCAGATATCCTTCAGTCACCTCAAAGCTAGCAGGCTGGGAGCATTCATCCCATGCCATTCCTCTACACAAGATCGTTACTTTTGTGAGGCCCCAGGAATAGGATCAGCTACTTCCTCCTTTCAGCCTCACCACTTAGGGTCTGGATACTTGGTCCAGACTCACTCAAGTAAACACACACACATACAGTGCACACAAGGTTGTGATTTCAGTACCAAGAGTCGTGTCCCCCCTCCCCCATACCCCACCCTGAGAGTTATTTTCCTGTACTGACTGGTTTTGTGTGTCAACTTAACACAGACTGGAGTTATCACACAGAAAGGAGCCTCCCTTGAGGAAATGCCTCCATGAGATCCAGCTGTAAGGCATTTTCTCAGTTAGTGATCAAGGAAGAAGGGCCCAGCCATGCGGTGGTGGCGCATGCCTTTAATCCCAGCACTTGGGAGGCAGAGGCAGGTGGATTTCTGAGTTCGAGGCTAGCCTGGTCTACAAAGTGAGTTCCAGGACAGCCAGGGCTACACAGAGAAACCCTGTCTCAAAAAACAAACAAACAAAAAAAAAAGAAGGGCCCAGCCCATTGTGGGTGGTGCCATCCCTGGGATGGTGGTCCTGGGTTCTATAAGGAAGCAAGCTGAGCAAGTAAGGAGAAACAAGCCAGTAAGCAGCATCCCTCCATGGCCTCTGTGTCAGCTCCTGTCTCCAAGTCCCTGCCCTGTATGAATGAATTCTTGTCCTGGCTTCCTTTGGTGATGAACAGCAATGTGGAAGTGTAAGCTGAATAAACCCTTTCCTCCCCAACTAGCTTCTTAGTCATGGTGTTTTGTGCAGGAATAGAAACCCTGACTAAGACACTTCCCAACAGTTAATTTTGTTTATGGCCTTTGCTTGTTGCAAACATTCAGTGATTATTTCCAAACCTTTCAGGACAAACAAAAACCTTGAGTATGGCACCCAAGAGACGTTCTCCATCTGTCTTGCTTCCAACACGTCATTCTTAGCTGCTACTGTCTGGACTCACTGCTTCCCCATCACTGTGTGCACTGTGTGCAGCCACACTTTGCTGAGTCCACTCCCAAGCCTGCTGGTTCTTGGCCCATTCCTCTTGTCCTTCAGATTTTAGCCCAAGAATTATCCTGCTCATGGGAGAGTTCAAGGATCTTTACCAGCATGAATCGTATCTATTCTATAGCCCTTATTAATTTTCACAACTTTCTTTCTATTGGAGTCTAAAAATGTTGCTATTTAGCTGGGTGGTACTGGTAAATACCTTTAATCCCAGCACTTGGGAGGCAGTGACAGGGGGATCTCTTGAGTGTGAGGCCAGCAGCCTGGTCTACAAAAGGAGTTTCAGGACAGTTAGGGATACACAGAGAAACTTGTCTCAAAAATTGTTTTTTAACATATATTATAATAATAGATTTCGTTATGAATTTTTTTCTTTTCTTTTTCTTTTAATTTTTTTTTTTAGTCAGAGTCTGCAGCTTAGGCTAGCCTTGTCTTGGGATCCTTCTACCTCAGCTTGCTGGATGCTTGTACTACACAGATTGTACCACCATGCCTGGCTCATGATAACATTTTCATCCCTGACTGTAATATAATTTGATCACACCGATGCTCCCATCACTCTCTCACCCTCCTCCCCATGTCCCACGACTCCCGTCCTCTTTAATTTCATTAAATAGACCTCCTCCACTCATGTCTTCAGTATATACACAGATTCTGCATGAGAGAGAGAAAGATGGTATTTTCCAGATATGGCTTATTTTGTTTTAAAATACACATGGTCTCAGGAATTTTCATATCCTCCTTGTGTAGGGACCATGCTAATCTTTGGTTCAATTTTAGTATCTCTACTGCCAGAGTATGACCTCCTTGACACACGGTGGGTTGAATGAACAGTAATGACACCATAAAGCCGGGCATGGTGGCGCACGCCTTTAATCCCAGCACTTGGGAGGCAGAGGCAGGTGGATTTCTGAGTTCCAGGCCAGCCTGGTCTACAGAGTGAGTTTCAGGACAGCCAGGGCTACACAGAGAAACCCTGTCTCTAAAAACAAAACAAAACAAAACAAAACAAGTAATGACACCATGTCTGTAAAGCTCTGAGAAGCAGCACAGAATCAGCCAAGAATAACTAATAAAAAGGGCCTTGGGCATCTTTAATCGCAGCACTCAGGAAGCAGAAGCAGGAAGATCTCTGTGAGTCCAAGGCCACTCAGGTATACATATCAAATCCAGGCAAGGTACAGAGTGAGACCCTGTCTCAAGAAAAGGAAGCAAGAAAAAGAAAAAACAAATGACCAACTAATACGCCATTCTGAGATGCCAAGATGAGTTAGAAAACAGAAGCATTGATTATGCTGAAAGATTTTTTAAGGTGTACTTAGTATGAACAACACATGTTTTAGCAATAAAAGAATGAAAAGAGTATCATGTCTTCTGTTTAATTAAGTTTTTATTACAAAACAACCATGTTAGGAAAGCCACAAAAGTTGAAGTAAACATTTAAGTAAAAACTAAACATGCCAAGAGCTATGATTCTAAAAACCCTAATAAATGTACTTGGGTAAATCCATACCCAAGACACAAATTTACTTTGCCACTTAACAAAAAAATGAAGCAGAATGCCCTTCATTTTCAATGTATTTTTAAATGTTTGCACATTGTATTCCTGCAGGCAGCTGCAGTATAATCAAGTATATAAACAAAAATCATTTCCTTTCAGGTTGAATGAACAAGTCACATAGAAATGTGCAATATATTCCAGGACAGCCAGGGCTGTTACACAGACACACTGTCCAAAACAACAACAAAAATAATCTCAATATAAATGCTTAGGAAAACACCAGTATTATATAGGTAATATAATTCATTACAAATTACTTTTCTTCATTAAAACTATCTGCTTTAAACACAAAAGGGATATGTGGCCCTTCTGTGGTGCTAGCATTCATTACCAGGTCGCACAGATTCAGTCTAGGGACAGCGCTGAGAATGGGCCACATCTCTAATGCCACTGGTGGAAATGGACCATGTACCAAGTGCTGATCTCCATCTTGTCTCTTTAGTTAGTGGGAAGTGAAGCATCTATCTTCCCCATGGCTTCATCCCGGAAGAGCAGCTTTCGGAATATATTTGCATAAAATGGTCCATACACCTGTTTGTTGAGATTCACAATG
The DNA here is from genome assembly GCA_902729485.2 of Mus minutoides. NCBI lineage: Eukaryota > Metazoa > Chordata > Mammalia > Rodentia > Muridae > Mus > Mus minutoides. The sequence goes on from LR750014.1 coordinate 507,644, forward strand.
TTTGCATACTGACAGCCAAGCACTTCCAGCTCCTGCTGGATGACATCAAGGCCACCTGGCACAGGAGGCATGCTCTTCTGAGTGCTTGGAAGACAAAGCAGGCTTTTCATGTACAACTGGATCCGTTTATCTAAAGGGAAAAAAATGTTATCTTTACCAGTTCCATTACTGAAGTACATAACCTTTAATAATAAGCAGTAAGGTTTCCATTTACCCCTGCCTGTGTTCAAGTGACATTACAGTTCCTCCCATTAAGGATTAAGAGTACTTTGTCATCTGTCACATCTGAACTGACTTTGTGACCTGTTTTTGCTAATGTATGTTATGGAAATGCCAGGATGGCAGCTGCATGCCTAAGCCTCAGGACACATGACTGACATCCACTTCCCAACCATCACCCATGCAAATAAGGCTGCAACTGCTGGAGGATGAGACCAGAGAGAGAGAAAGCCAGCTCTCCCAGCTCTAAGGAGAGCCTTGTAGATGAGCCACCTCCCAGGCTCCTGACAGAGCCCAGCCAAGATCCACAGGCCTACCAACATAAGCCACAGCTAACCATGAGTCTGGTAAGACACAAACCTTAGCTGCTCTACAGACTGAGAAATAAATAAAGCTCAGGCTACAGAGTGGTAACTTATACAATGAGCGATGGTTGATTAGAAAAAAAAATAGTGCTTTTCTGAGCTACAATCTTCTACAAAAGTCAATGCCCAACATCCACAATCATTACTGAAGCTGGCACTGCCAATTTAGCCAAGATCCTATTTCTTTGGGGCATTGTTTTGTTTTTATAAGAGCAACTTAAAATCAGGAATTTCATACTAAAATCCAAATCTTTGGTTTGACAAGAAAGAAAAAAAAAATCCAGAAATGAAGCACACTTGGGATTTCAACATAATATACAGGGTGTTTGGCCACACATCCAGGTTTCCAGAGACAGCTGAAGTTCATGCCTACTGCTCTGACAGAACAATACTCTCTGAAGCACCCTGGTTGGATAATTATCTGGCCGCTCTGCACAGGAGGCACGAAGGAAGGGCTGCTCAAACAGCGCTACACCACTCTCTGTCCCTGGCTGTCTCACTGCATTATAACTACTGTCTACAAGGAAATGAATGTATAGATATAGCTACAGTTACATCAGATAAAGTAGTGCCAACCAGACCCACCACAGCACATGCAGTTCCAGGGACTCTCTCTAGCTTTGGAAACAAAACCTTCCTAAATAAGAATGTTTACTATTAACATTGTCTACTGAGCACAGGCAGTTGACATGAAATGAAAACCTTTTTTTTCTTCCTTTGGAGAAAAGGTCATGAAGCCTAGGGTGACCTCAAACATGCAATATAGCTGAACTATGGATCCTCTTGCCTCCACAACTCAAGTGGTAGGATTTACAGGCCATGTGTCAGGAGTTACAGGCATGTGTCAGGATGCCTGGCTTTTGACATTAATAAAACCCTTATTTTCAAACATCTTTCCTCACAAATTACACTTTAGCAGAACTGACCCCAGAACTTCAAAGTTTCCAATATCCATGCTTAGTCAGGTTTCCCCTCTTACTACCCATCCCATCCCATCCCACTCTGACCACATCCCATCCCACTCTGTCCACATCCCATCCCACTCTGTCCACATCCCATCCCACTCTGTCCACATCGCTTTCAATGCTGAGTCTAAGTAGCTTCTCTCTGTGGCCACCCTGGCCCTCGGTTACAGACTTCCTCTTGTGTGGATGTGTTTCTCCCATCTTAAGAGAGTAAGATCTGGCTGGGGGTGGGAGCAGGGGAGGGGCTGTGTCTTTTTATCTTTGCATTCCTGGCCTGATACATGGTACAGTGATCCTGACTGAATGGAAACGAGAAAAGAAACAACAAGGGTGTAAATACCAAACTGAAAACGATGGGAACCTGGGAGTTGAGCCTGGAGAAGGTAGGCATAGGTAAATATAATTCTCACCTGTGTGTTTGAGCAAAAAGAAATATTCACGTTTCACATGTGTCACTTAGGCTATTGAAAAAAATCACCTCTCAAAAATGTAAATGGCTATAAGCATGCACAGACATAGCATATAATCCACAGATACTTTTTACTTGTTACATATATTTATATATGTATATATACATTTCCATATACATACATACATACATGGAAAGAGTTTGGTTTGAAAGGAAATTCCCACTATAATGACCTTTCCTGAAGGTCATGGCAAGGTGAGATGTGAAACACCCTTGGCAAATGTACTCACATCAATGGGGCACAAGGCAGAGCATGGGAGCCATGCACAGGAAAAGCCCATGCAACACTGGCAGAGCCTGTTCTAGATGCCAAGATCAAAGTGCTCAATTTATGCTAGTTTCAAATCATTCAAAAACCCCAGTGACCTTTCCCTGAGGAGTAGCTGCCTCTTTCAGACCTGGGCCTAACCTCATCACAGATACAATGTAAACACTTTATCACAAGAAAGCCTAAAAATGAAATCCTTTCAAAATGGTTATTATGTGTCAGCAAGTGGCTCTGCCTCCTCTTTGGAAAAGTCAAGTTTTCAGGCCAACACTACAGAAGTATTTGCTCATTTTGAAGCAGCCAAGAGGAGTCCCAGCCAAAGGCCTGTCCAGAGTCAAAAGAAAGACACTCAAGACAGTCCCTCAAGTAGCTAAGGAAACGGTACTTTGAATAAGATTAAAAAATACTTTCAATGTGCAGAACAACAGACAAAGTTGCCCTGGGCAGTACTGGAAAACAAAAGTTGGTTTACCAGATTTGAAGAGGCCCCTCCTGCCTCCCAGTTGCTCTCCAGGGCACAGGCACACTGGGAGTTCAGGCCACTCAGGGCTCTAGCTCTGCCTTAAGCACAACAGTTAGGAATGCAAGGCCTGGAAGCACAGTGGCAGGTAAGAATCCCAAGTCTGCCCCTTAGTTATTTGCTGTGGGCACTGTATGGCATGTATCAAATGCCACCTACATACTCAGTACTATGAAGAGAAAGAGCAGACAGCAAACACGACCCTGTGCTCATGAGGTCTACATACTAACGGGAAGCCAACAGCATGTCTGTTTCTTCCGTCAGGAGCAGTCTCTCAGATTACAACTGTTCCTCTAGAGACCAAGAGGGCAGAGACAGGTCAGAAGTGAGCTATAAAGGTAAGGGCTGTGACAAGTGACTGTGCCGACTGCCATTATCAACTGTCTCTTCTAGGTAGCAGACTGACCAACTGCCACCCACAATGCTACAAGGCTGTCCCCTGGCATTGGTCCTTTCCAAGGTTAAGGTGAGGCTTTGGCCCATCTAAGTAGCCTGAACTCCTGAAACCCTATGTTCCCAGCAATAAGAATAAGAATAAAACCATTGCAGAGCCTCTCAACCCACAATAAGATGTGCCCATGTTGTTAGGACACTGGCACTGTGTTTGCTAAGTGTATAGATTAAGCCCAGAATATTCGTCTGTTCTAATTCCATCTCTTTCCTCCTCCCAGACTCGATTCCTCAGTGTCTGAAGACAGCGGCTTGTGTCCTCCTTAATGGTAATGACACCCTGATTTGGGGTAAGGGAATTGTGATGGTTTGTATATTCTTGGACCAGGGAGTGGCGCCATTTGGAGGTGTGGCCTTGTTGGAATGGGTGTGACCTGGTTGGAGTAGGTGTGTCACTGTGGTGTGGGCTTAAGGCTCTCACCCCAGTTGCCTGGAAGTCAGTCTTCCACTAGCAGCCTTTGGATGAAGACATAGAACTCTCAGATCCTCCTGCACCATGCCTGCCTGGATGCTGCCATGCTCCCACCTTGATGATAATGGACTGAATCTCTGAACCTGTAAGCCAGCCCCAATTAAATGTTGTCCTTTATAAGACTTGCCTTGGTCATGGTGTCTGTTCACAGCAGTAAAACCCTAAGACAGGAATCGTGTCTCCCCTCCTCTCACTACTACTCTGGGTCAGCAGACTTTCCAGGAAAGGAGTATTTCAAGTTCTTTTGCCGCTGATCACCATGTCCAATTCAAGGACAGAACCTTTGCAGCTAGGCCACCTATAACCAACAGGTACAGCCAATAGGACTCCACGCTGGGTCAGTGGTTAGGAAACAGGCAGTTAAGACTCCTTGCTCTTGTTTGACTTAAACATGGAAGGATGGTAGAGCATGCCACCTTACTGTGTAGGCACCTACCCTAGAAGAAGACGGTGCTGAGATGGCAGTGGGAAACCAGAATCTCCAATGACACTGTTAACAGCCAGCCCAACCCCTGTCCTCTCAGCTGGAAGAGAATACAACTGTCCCTTTCTATTAGTCACAGATGACAGCAGCAAGAGGCCTAATACAGTCTCCACACTGCCAACTCCTAGCCTGGTCTGACACTGAGAAGGCTGTTGATGTGTCCACCCATGATGCCTCCCAGTTCCAGCCCTTCCTTCTCTATCTATTTAACCCTGACTAAGAAGAGGACCTGAGTTATCTCAGGGATGCTCATGGCAGAACCATTAGCCTCATTCTGTGAGTGTGCTGAGAGTGGATTTGAGCTGCATCCCCCAGGAGTTCCACATCTCCATGTATTGTATTCATAACATCCATGGCTGGAGAGTTGCAATAATCTATGAAGTACCATCCCCAGTTCTTATGAACAGAGAAGTAAGACCTATGAGACAGCAGTATTTCTTTAGACTAAGTATTTGTCATCCAAAAGGAGAAGCTAAGCATCTGTGCTGGCTATTTGTCAACATGACACAAGCTAGAGTCATCTGAGAGGAGGGAACTGCAAATGAGGAAATGGCTCCATAAGATGGGGCTATAGGCAAGCCTGTTGGGCATTTTCTTAATTAGAGATACATAGGGGAGACTAGGCCATTGTGGGTGGTGCCGAGCCTGAGCTGGTGGTCCTGAGTTCTATAAGAAAGCAGGATAAGCAAGCCAGGGGAAGCAAGCCAGGGGAAGCAAGCCAATAAGTAGCACCCCGCCAAGGCTTCTGCATCAGCTCCTGCTCCAGGTTCCTGCCCTGTGTGATTCCTGCCCCCAATGCTTTTTGGATGATGAACTATGATATAGAATTGTGAGTGAAATACTCTTTCCTCCCCAACCTGCTTTTGGTCATGGTGTTTCATCACACCAATATTAAGACCATATCTTTTGCCCAAAATGCAAGGTGTATCACAGGCATTTTAGATTTTTCTGGGCTTTTGTTTTTATTACAGAATCTAGAATGGATTTGGGGATCCTCAATCTAATAATACAAAGTCCAAATTGCTTTCACTACAGTGTTTAATACTAAAATGTGACTGACACATAGGCATTGTCAAACACAGCAAGTTAAAGCAGATTGAAATGGAAACAGAAACTGGTTTAAAAATAAAGAGACCTTACCCATCAAGGTGCAGACAGGATTGTCCTTCTCTTCAAGGCTGGAGAACTGACCGACAAGGTTAGCTTGAACCTCAGCATTTAAAGTGGGCGAGCCTCTCTCTTCCAGGGCCTTATTAACTTCAGCACAAGTCTGAACACCAATAGAATTCAGGGCTTCCTTCAAGTTAAAGGTCCTGGAGAACATAGAGCAAACTGCGTCAGGCCGAGCCTGGGCCTCCTGCAGCTTTTTGTTGTAATTTTAAATACACCAAGTCACTGCAGATATTTGCCAGTCTTCTCTTAGAAGCAACAATAATTGTTTTTATCAGAGTGAACAGAGAATAATGCCTCTCCCAACTGCAATGCTCTCACTGAACAGAGTTCAAGTGCTGAGAACCATGTAATGTGCACCCAGTGTCTGACAGAAAAGCCAGGGTGTACGTGTAGAATCCCATTTTTACAGGTTTGGCAAAAGAGACAGAAAATATCTATTTACTTTTTAAACCTACTAGTCTGATCCATTCATATATGTTTTTGAAAGATTAATCTTACATATACGAGTGTTTTGCTTACATGAACATATGTGTACCATATGCATGCCTGGTGCCTACAGAGACCAGAAGAGGTCATGAGAGCCTCTGGACCTAGAGTTATAGATAACTGTGCACTGCCATGTGGATGCTGGGAACTGAACCTGAGCCATTTGCAAGAGCCGTCAGTGCTTTTAGCCATCTCATAGATATTTTTAATAGCCTTATAAAGTTGAGTAGAAAAATTAATTTTTCTGTATCTACAATAGTAAATATTTAACACCAATCAAAACAACAGAGATAATAGAGGCCAAGTTACCTGAAATACTAGACTGATGGGAACCAAAGGCATCAAACACCCCATTACTATTTTCCAGTAAGTAACAAATATTCCCAAATACACAGTCCAAACATTATACACTGCAATTAAGGAGCAGGTCATTTAACCAATAATGGAAGAGAGAATTAGTAAGGGTGTTTGTTAGATCTGCACTATTAAAGAAGAATAATAGAAATGGCATCTCACTATAGAAAGGGTTCTTATGTGTCACTGTCAAACCTGTGACACATAAGGAGAGGTGACCTGGTGAGAGCAAGTCGCTCAATGAGTAAACTGGGACTTAAGTCTGATGTGGTGAAGACTGTGGCTCAGATCCGGGCTCCTCCAGTGAGCTTGCTATATGCCAGTGTTAGCTCTTAGCAGGACCTCAAGTGCGGCTAAATAAATGCTGAGTGAGGAAACCATGGGCGTGGCGCAGCATCCCTGGTGTTCTGCTGCCTTACCTGAAATCTGTGTGCACTCACACTGGACCTGCCACTGGTGCTCTACAGCCCAAAGGTGGACCGTTTGGATAAAATGCTTTCCTTTGATTTTTTTTTATTTACTAGCCAAATTTCACTCTTTTTTTGTTTGTTTGTTTTGTTTTTTGAGACAGGGTTTCTCTGTGTAGCCCGGGCTGTCCTGGAACTCACTCTGTAGACCAGGCTGGCTTCAAACTCAGGAATCCGCCTGCCTCTGCCTCCTGAGTGCTGGGATTAAAGACGTGTGCCACCACTGCCCAGACTCTCCTTTGATGTTTAGTTCACTATAGAGTAATGATCTAGCTTCCTCCTGCTTTCAGTCAGCAAGTTCTTAGGCCACAGAAAAAATAAATTTTCATATAAGCCAAGGCCTCCCATTTACAATAAAAGCAAAACCTTGCTTAGCTCTGTGACATATCATCAAGCCACATGCAAATCACATCTGCACCTACAGATGATGTGACAGCATCTACTCGCTTGTATTCCGAATGCTGCTATTCTATCTATATTATAAAGTAAGGATTTGGGCAGTGAATGCGTTCACCTCCTATAAAGGAATGTTTCTATGTTGTATGAAACATCCAGTAAACTGTGAATAAAACTATAGTGAGGATGAACGAACACCTCAACAGTTATTAATAACTAACATTCATCGCATGCATACTGATGTCCAACACCTACACTGAGAGCCTCACATTAATCATCTTTTATTCTCGCAGTTCCAGAGTAGAGGAAATTGTTACTTTTCCCCCTTCTTTTTTTTTTTTTTTTTTTTTTCCGAGACAGGGTTTCTCTGTGTAGCCCTGGCTGTCCTGGAACTCACTTTGTAGACCAGGCTGGCCTCGAACTCAGAAATCCACCTGCCTCTGCCTCCCGAGTGCTAGGATTAAAGGCGTGCGCCACCACGCCCAGCTACTTTTCCCCCTTCTTATGTGCACGTGGGGTGGGGTATTTGCTCATTCATGAGTGTTCATGTCAAGGCCAGACATAAACGTCAGCTACCTTCTTTCTTGCCATAGGACCTTTCATTGGATGTGGGACTAGCTATGTTTACAGACAGGCTGGCCTACAAGCACCAGGATCGGTGTCTCTCCCTCTGCTCCCTGCCCAGCACTGAGGCTACCAACACGCTCCTCCATGCTCAACTTTTACATGGCTACTGCAGGATCCAAACTCAGGTCCTCATGACTGCAAAGCAAGCACTGTACCCACCCCCCAAGCATCTCCCCAGCCCATTATGCTCCCTCCACATGAGAACTAAGGCAGAGAGAGGCTTGGGAATGTGTTCAATCACGTAACAAGACAGTTACAGAGGTGAGTTTGGCCTGGTCACTGGATCTGAAAGCCTGTCCTCTTGAGTTTCTATGTGCTGCCCTCTTGAGTTTCTACGTGTTGTTTCTTTAAACTTCATATTAACACTCAGGAGCACTGGGTGCTCAGTGAACTTATGAAAGAAAAAAAACCCTCCAGGAAAGCAATGGTTTCCACTGCAAGGAGATGCAGAGATAGCCCATCTGCAAGGACAGAGATGTCATTGTTTCTGTTGGGTCTTGGGCCCTGAAGTAAGGAACTAAGGTACATGCCGGGTCAGTACCAGAGCCAGTGAAAGGGTCTAGCCTCTGACACTAAGAGGAGCTGAGGCTTAGATTGCCTATCTCCACTCACAGAGCTCAAGACAAACCGTCTCCTTTGAGCTTCAGCCCCAAATGAGAAGTGTGGATCCCAAGCCACTTGGATTCCTACTGTAGGTCTGAGCATGTAGCTCACAGTCTTTGTAACAGATGGGAGGACAGGTGCATCTCCAGTTGGTGGCAGGAATAGAGGACAAAGCCCTAAAAACACCCCAAAGGCAAAGCAGCAGGGAGAGCTGACCCATATGAGAGCCATGGAAACACTGGCATGGCCTGTCTCCTGATGGGGACAGTGTCTCATGGGACAGAGGTAAAAGCAAAAGTCCAAGTGGGCTCTAACATCCAACGAAAGAGCGATGCTGGAGACGGACTTCTAAAAGCAAAGCTCTCATTATGCTCACATTAACATACAACTGTCTGTTTTAAAACCTTCAAACATTGGATCCAGTGAAGTCATCAAAGAGAAAGGGTAGAGCAGACCCATCCAATCTGGAAAACCCTCTCTGACAAAGTAGTTCTGCACATGGCTCTGTGGATTTCTGGTTCTGCTTTTCGACAGCACTGTCACAGAAAAGCTCTTATGCACACCATCAAAAGGGGAAGCACAACACTTATCCTGGCCCGTGTCAAGGGACATGCCTCTGCCTTCCTATGAAAGGACATCTAGAACTTCCAACAAACTGCAAAACACTGTAGAAAGAGGAGGTGTGAGGAACTTCAAAGCCAGTGGTGACTGTTCTGCCCGCATGGCCAAAGTCATTGCCTGTTTCGGGAAACACACGCAGAAGGTTCATATATGAGGGAGCAGATACATACATGAAGAACTTACTCTTTATTCATGCCTTCGAGCAGAACAGCTGAAATCCTTTTTAACCTGTTAGCAAGCTCAGGCAGGCCTTCTGTAACAGCACCCACCATGTTGTTGGTAATTAGGGCCACGCAGGCAATCATTTTCAATTGATTGAGCTTTTCTGTCAGTTCCTGAAGCCGTGGTCCATCTGTCATGAGTGTCTAGCATATTTAAAATGTAAAATCAGAAATGGAAGCCCAATGCCATGAAAACGTAAAATAAGCAACGTCGTAGCCACATTCTCATTTCGATCTGATTGTAGTTAATGCACATATGACACACATACAGACCCTCTAATTCAGAGTCACGGTCGAGAATCCAAACCCTGCACATCCTGGGAGAGGACAAGGCCACTCACCTCTGGTAAGACTTTTTTCTGATAATCCCACTGAAGGAGTTTCAAGTAACAATTATTAAGCACCATCAGAGGGCTTAGGCTTGGCGTGGAGCTATGTTCAGCTGCAGAAGCTACATCAGTCTCAGAAAGCAATTCTTTATCTATGGACTCTTTCAGCCATTCTGTGGTTTGACTGAGGGCATCTAAGGACAAAAAAAAAAAAGCCATAGAGTTGCTCATTATCAGTTCAGTCCTTTTGTTCATACATCCTACATGACAGATTTCTAAGAAGGTCCCAGGGATGAATGAAAAGACACTAAGTTCTTAAGGAGAGACAGACCTATAAATAACAATTGCTTATAATACAGTGCATTCTAAAGGAACAGGAGAGAAGGGTTGCTCAGCAGTGCTCATGAGAAAGAACTTCAGAGTGACACCTGATGGCAGAGGAGAAAAGGCTGGCTGGCATGCTAGCAATGAGAACACCCACACAAAGACTTAAACATGACAGCAGATGGTACAGTCTGTAAGCTGTCCATCATATATGTATTGCTGGTCCACAAGAGGCTAGAGAAAAAGAAAAAGAACAACTCCTGATGGCTTTGGTTTGGCAGTCAGAAACCAGCTTATCCCAAACTTGCTCACGAGTCACCTTGAGTCTGGTGCTAAACCTATCTGAGGATCTAATTAGAGCTATATGTTTTACCAAGATCCACATATGTGCTCATGTTCCTGTATCCCATATTTTCATTGTTATTAGACTTATGTTACAAACATTGGCTATGGGAAAGAAGGACTCCTTACCTAATTCTTTCCAACATGGAAGTGATATAATCAGATAGATCTGTGAGAAAAAGAACTGAGAGCAAGGCTGTGTAAGTGAGAGGATGGCAGGCGGCTGGAGGCCAGTCAGAGTGCATGGCCCAGGGCACTGAAGGAGGAGAGCAATCACGGCAAAGAAGAAGTACTGTTATTAAGGGATAGTGTTCGTGGGTCTTGAAGACCACTTAAAGGCAAAAAGCATGAAAACCTTGTAGGATTACCCCCATATCCCTATCTAGGGCAGCTGAATGAATGCTGTGTCCTTTCCTGAGATACAAAGTATAGCTCTGAGGACAATGACATTCCGGCTTCACACACATTTTTTTAAAGCTACTAGTTATCCTTTAGATGTCAAACCTACTACCAAGTTTAATTCATCCTCCTTTAGCCACTTTTCCAGCTTCTCATCTGTGGATGCCCCTCCTGGAAGTCTTTCTTCTTCATGTCTGTGATTTCTCATCCTCTGGTTCTTGTGCTCCCTCCCTCCCCCGCCTCAGGGGAAGTGCACAGCTCCCTCATGACAAGCTGCCCTCTTACTCTAGACCTCCTCCCTGGCAACCACTGATCAAGAGACTCAAGTCATGATTACAGATGGAATGTCGGAGTCTTCATTCTCTTGCAAATGTTGTATTTTGAAGTCTTAATTCAAATTCCGGGGTATGACATTTGGAGGTGAAACCTCTAGGAAGATCATTCAAGTTAGATGAGAGCCCAAGGGTAGAGGACTCAAACAGTTGAGTGCCATGCCTCTCTCGGAGACCCAAGTCAGCTCACTTTCCTTCCTCATGTACACCCTCAAACCCCGACATGTAAAAAGCAAGAAGAGTGTCTGAGGGGCTGGAGAGGTGGTGAGCAGTTAGAAGAGAACTGTCTGCTCTTCTGGAGGACCTGGGTTTAACTCCCAGTCCCCACCTAACTGCTCCCAACTATCTTTAACTCCAGCTCCAGGGGCATCTGACACCCTCTTCCGGCCTTCATGGGTACCAGGTGAGCATGTGGTACACAGACATATATGTAAGCAAAACACCCATACATGTAAAATAAAACTGTTATTTTTTTTAAAAGGTGGGTATCTGAAAGCTAAGAAGGAAGTTCTCAAGAGACAGAGCCTGGTAGTAGCATCTGAAGCCCAGCAAATGTCTCTACTGGGTGCCACCCACACCCACTACTGCCTGTTCCTAAAATCCCAAACAGGACAGAAGCAAGCAGAGAGCCATTTGATTGCTTGCAATTGATTTAGTGAGAACAAATATCACTTCCAGTAGAGGAGCTGAACAGCAATAGCCTGCTCTCATGGAGCCCAGAGAGCCATCCAGAGTATGGTGAGGCACCTAACTGTAGAGTCAAATCTGCATTGCTGATTAACAAGTCTCAAGTAAGGCCAACCTAATATGGAAGCAATCTGGGCGCGACTCAGGATGTGTAACACATCCTCCCTGAGGGAGTCAGTTGGAAGCATGGCCTCACTCAAATCAGCCTGCTGACACTTGTTAGTGCTGTGCCTTAGCTAACTTACTTCATACAATGGTGGTGCCATTTCCACATCTGTAAACTGGACCTGGAGAAATAGCCCCTTTCCTGCAGCTGTGGTAAGAATTCAAGAGATGAATACAGGCAACCCTCTGGCAAATAATAAATGTCTAATAAGGGGTAGCAACTGAGATAGTCACTCATTTGGCTCCCCAGATACCTCAGGGAGGGGGAAGACTTGTCCCAATCTGAACCAGATTTGGGATTTGAAGCACAGGGAGTCTGAATCAGGTTCGCTGTCACAGCTTGGTTGTGTGAATTAATGCTGAAGCATAAGCAGACAGCATGATCTCAAAGACATCAAGAATGTGGGTTAGGTTTCGGTATCAATTAGGGCCTTTGCTTCAAAAAGTGTAATCTCAGCAGATCCCCTTAAAGAAAACTCAAATCTCCACAGGAACACCATGTAAGAAATCTGACAAAACAGAAAATCCAATTACCCAGCACAATTCTTCGTGCCTGCAAGGACTGTTCTAGAAGAGAGGAGAGGGAAGTCATAAGGATGGAAGACTGCCAGTGAGCCTACATCTCATATGTAACTTGATTGAACCATCTAAAGTCCTATAGCAAGCTCTTCTGTGGACAGTGGATGGTGGGGGGAGATGGAGGTAGTCACCACCCACCCTTACTAAGTGAAACAAGATGACAAGAAACTATCCCAAGGGACTTCAGCTGCCACTAGATTTTCTTGTTTACTGAAGACCCAGCTCTCCTAAAGCACAAAGCAATCTCTTTAGGTCATCATGAAATGTATTCATTTCAACTCTTGACTTAGGATGAGGTGTCTCAGCCTCAGCAGCCACTGGTGTTTTAGTCTGGATAACCCTTTGCTGTGGGGCACTGTCCTGACCATTCTGGGATGTTCAGCAGCACACTTGACCTCTACTCCTGCCAGCAGAATACCAGGACCCCTACTAACAGGATAGAGCAGTCAAAAGTTCCTAGACATGGTTCAGTGCGGGAAGGGGCAGGCAAAGACTGCCGCTGATGAAGAACACTGACTTAGAGGAGAGTTAGGGTCCATTTACATTTTGTTCACAAGAATTTCCACCAACTTTGAATTCCCCATCCCTTACATCATCAACCAAATGAAATCTCACTGAAGACTATTCTAGAAGGCTTTATAGGTTTAGAGGACATTTTTCTACTGCGCTGTGACAGCCTTAGGGCAAAATTCACTTTGTTTTACATTAGGAGCCACTTCTAAGATTTCCCATGAGAAGCAAATTGCTTCTCGTATTTCAGCTCTCCTAAAAGCACCCACTTGTGAGAGGTTATAAGGCAGCAGCTGCTAAGAAGAGCAGACTAAATACAGATGCAGATGTAAAAAAACAAAAAACAAAAAAACAAAAAAAAAACCAACAAGAAAGACACTAAGGACCCCATTGCTGCTTTTCCTTTGGAGTCCGGTAACTCAGCAGGGGAATTTATGACTGGTGCTGTTTTACTACATGTAGCCAAACCGCCCCAGAACCTCTGTTTCTTCTCGGTGGCAAACACTTTTCTTTATTTGCTAGCTCTGCTTATAAAGATAGAAAAGGTCTTTTATGTAGAAGATAGCCATCAGAGAACACAGTGGAAACCCAGGAAGATATACAGTATGGTGGTTAATCAGCATTTAGACTGTAAGTTTAATTACTCGCAGCCAACACAGTAAATGCCCAGTTAGTTATCTCCAAGTAAAGCTACAGTGTGGCTTGGTAGATCCCAATTCTGGCTGCCTTTAGAATCACCGGGAGGGATTTAAAAAAGAAAAACAACCATTCTGGGCACAGCTCCCAGATCCTGGAGTTTGTGACTTAATCAGTCTCAGGTCAGGCTTGGGCATGAGTGTCTAAATGACCCAGGCCATTCTAACACACAGCCAGAACTGCACAGGACCAGAGAAGCAGAAGGCACTCCTGCCTCTCCCAGCTGTATACTGAGACTACACTCTGGAAAGCTGGTGCACTGACTGGTCCATGGGTGAGGAATCTTGTAACCTCCCCAAGTCTACTTAAGAGCTTCTCCATTTGCTCATCTCTGCAATAGGACGTACTGAGGACCTCCTATGAGATGGGTACTGTACCAAGTACTAGGCACTCAGAGATGAATAAACACAGCCCAGGCTCTGGAGGTGTTTCCAGTGCAGCAGGAAGCAGAAACATAGAACGTGTAGTGCCATGTCAGGGACTTCTAGATAAGCGCTCCAATTTTCAGTTGTCTATGACATCTGTTTTTTGTTTGTTTGTTTGCCATGTTTCCCTTTTTTCTGCCATGTTTCCCTTTTTTTAAAATGCCATGTTTCCTTTTTCATGTTTTCTTTTCAGATTATCAATTAAGAGGCCCAGGCCCAGACCCAGCCTCCCTAACCAGAGGTTAGCCCAGCTAAGTTTAGGCCCACTGGGCTCTTCTGGGGAACTCACTGCTACTAGAGTGTTCAAGGATGGCACTTGTCTGAAGCAATCTTAACCATATTAACACATCTGCTAACACAGTCTGGCTTTCCTTGATTTGTCCTGGTGTGGCTCAGGCTGGCTTGCTCGCTCAATCACTTATCTATCTATCTATCTATCTATCTATCTATCTATCTATCTATCTATCTATCTATCTATTTTTGCTATGCTAGCTAGAGTGGAATTCTGTTGCCTGTAATACAACCCAGCTTAGGGAAAAATCCAAAGAAAGAGATAAAAGTCGCAGGTTAGTTTAGACTTGGATTTGGGAGACCCGGCTTCCACCAGCTCACTCCTTACTTGGGGCACAATTCTTGAGGTCATGCATCAGTGCATGCTCCTTCTGTGTTGTTGCTTTGGTTGCCTTTGTTTTTTGTTTGTTTGTTTTATTATTTTGGGTTTGTTGTTGCTTTAGATTTATTTTATGTATGTGAGTATTTTATTTTATGTATGTATGCTCTCTTCAGAAATACCAGAAGAGGGCATCAGATCCCATTACAGATGGTTGTGAGCTACCATGTAGTTGTTAGGAATTGAACTCCAGACCTTTGGAAGAACAGTCAGTGCTCTTAACCACTGAGCCGTCTCTCTAGCCCTTCTGTTTGTTTTGAGACAGGGTTCTTATTACATAACAGCAATATTCCTGCCTCAGTCCTCTGGGTTCTGGGATTACGGGCATGCATGACAATATCTGGCTTAGAATTCATCTTAGAGTTTCTCCTGCTGTGAAGAAACACCATGACCAGGGCAATTCTTATAAAGGAAAACATTTAATTGGGGGCCACATTATCATAATGGTGAAAAGCAAGGGAGCACACAGGCAGACATGTTACTGGAAAGGAAGCTGAGAGGTCAACATCCTGATCAGCAGGCCATTGGAAAGGAGAAAGTATATGCCATGTGTACATATACATCTACACATACATATACACAAATACACACAAGTACACATGCACACTTCATATATATGCAGGCATGCACCAAAAACTCCAGTAAGACGTATGTCCTTCTGTGTTAATAATTCTTGTAAGACTCTTATTTTGATATCAGATCAGGGACCAACTTTTTGGCAGAGTGACTCGGGATATAATTAACAGCTGACATACACTCTGCTTCCTTCACTCCTGATTTCTGTAGCTAAGCAAAGCATAACTGGTCTTGCTATATTACTAAATCTGTGGAAAAGAGCCAAGTCAACATGAAAGGTGAAAACAAGATCACCTAAATTTTAAGAAGAAGCAAATAATTTGAGATAAACCAAGCTAGAGGCAGCAGGTATTAAGTAGTTTGCACGTGATTTACAGCTGTCTGAATTGAAGGCATGGCTGTCTGGGGACACACAGGCACACATGACCCCACCACTGAGCCTCGGGAAGCTGATGCTGAGAACAGAGACAAGTTCAGGCATTTTTTTTTTTAATTCCAATCCCTTTTCCAATGGAGCTAAAATAGACTCCTTGAAGTCACAGAGCTTTTATTATTGAAGTCTTTAGTGATCATCTAGTCTCATCCATTAGCTGATACCATAGAACCCTCTGCCGTATGCCCCACTGACAGTCAATGTCTCGTTCTAGGAGAGGCAGGCATGTATACACACCTCTAATGCCAGCACTTGAGAGGCAGAGGCAGTCAGATCACTGAGTTCCAGGACACTTAGGGCAACACAGAGAAACTCTGTCTTGAAAAAGAAAAAGAAAAAAAGAAAAAGGTGCATGCTCTAAGACAGAAACATCTGGGTTATCCAGGCTCTTCTATAACATAACCTCAGTTTCCTCATATGTAAACAGAGGGTGAAAACAGTGCCAGCCCCTCACACACATGAATGAACCAATCAATGGAAAAAAAGAGTCATGGAAGGTCACAGCATCACCACCAGCAATAGAGAGAAGTCTATGTCCAAATTCAGACAGCTCCAATTAATTATTGGGAGGGTCAAACCTCCTGTCTACTATTTCCTCATGAAGATTTTAATTTGTCCTAAAGAGCTTAATAAAGGTCTCTAAATTGATATCAAAGGGGAATGAACCTTGGTAACCTGCATAAAACCACACTTAATTGTATGACCATTCCTCATGTGGCTTCCACACTCTACGTGCTCCCCTGGGTGTGCTCCAGTTTACAGGAGCCCATTTAAGAGCAGCACCCATTGTGCCCTCCCTGTTCACATAATGCTACGATGCTATCACTGTGATGGAAAAGCTCAGTCTGTTAATGGTGGTCCTGGAGGAAGCCACCCAACAGCCTTAGATCACAGCTAATAAAATCCCACCCAACCCAGTTGCCAGTGAGCTGCCATGGTACTTCAAGCTCTTCGGTGGGAAAATAAAGGGTAACAGGAGGGACCTCGCTGGGTACTTGACTGAATGAGGCAGTATTTACCAACCCCATTCCTCTCTGCCTTCTCTCTACTCATACACCTACTGAAAGTGCTCCCATCAAAGTTATCAATAATCCTCATTGGTCAAATCCAGTGGTCAAGTCTTGACTTTCATCTCTCTTGACTACTGAAAAGGTCCTGTCACATCCACTCAAGCTTCCCCTACATTCCAGCAGGATGCCGCTCCTCTTGACTTCCCTCCTCCCATACTTCCTGACCAGTCCCCTCAGCATCTACACTCACTCCCTAAGGCTGACTTACCTCATGCGTAAGAATGGCAAGAGCACTGACTGTGCTGTCTGCCTGGGTGAGTCTAGCTCCATACTTTATAAGCTGCAATTCAGAAGCAAGTGATTCAACCTCTCTATGCCTCATTTTCCCCATTTATAAAGTAGGAGGCAATGCCATGTACTTGTAATGATTTAGTTCACATAGGCAAAGTGGATAGAATGCGCTAAACACTTTGAGTGTCAATGGCCCACTTCTATAGCTTTATGTAGCAGAAATACACTGATGAGCCCCAGTGTGTATCCATGTCTCCCAACATTGGATTCTCACAGCCAAATGCTGACCTGGCATCTCCACACTAATGTCAGACAATATCTTAAAGTTTATGGCTCTAAAACTCTCACCTTTCCTTCCCAGGTTTCCCCTTTCCCACCACTGAGCCAATGCTTGGTCTAAGCATGTTTACTGAGTTGTTCTCAGTGCTGCCATTTTCCCTCATCCAACCTTCACTAGGCGGTCTCCATCTTCAGGACATCAGGACATACTCAGAACTCAACCTTACTCCTCCATCACTACTATCTGGAATAAGCTCCCCCCCCCCTTCTTGTCTGAGAGGCTCCATGACTATCCAGCTGACAGCTGTTGCCCTCTTTGCTCTTACTCATTCTACTTACCATGCAGGAAACATACTCTAAAAGTAAAAATCTCATGCTGCTTCCCTGATCAGGACTCTCCAATGACTCTCTTCAAAACTGGGATGCTCTAAATCTTACCATCTGACCACCTTTGTTTCCCTCTCAGTCCATCGCCCCTTCCTCCTTCCCTTACCAATTCTCCTTTGGTCACATCTACCTTGTACACATCAAACATAAAAGCAAGTCTCTGCTTCAGGGTCTCTGCTCTTGCAGCTCCCTGTGGCCAGAATGTCTTTTCCCTAAACCTGTGCGTACCCCTTCTATAGTTCTTAGCAAGCATTGCTCAAACGTAACGTACTAAGAGAAGCCTTGCCACATCCCGTCTATGAACACCTCCAGCTCCTGTCCTGTTACTGTTTGTCCCACAATAGTACATTTGACAGTTTATGCTTGTTTGCCATGCCTTCAGAAAAGGGTAGAGCAGATTCTAATAGATATTTGGAATAAATGGAAAACGAAGATGTGCTCAGCACATTTCCTGAGACAGAATAAACAACTAGAAGTTTGCAATGTCAACTTTGAAGAGGATTCAGACATGTTTAACATTAACTGGAGGGCCAAAGTTCTTTAGTAAGACAACATGTATAGGCAAAAGTTACAGCACCTTATTTTGTACCAAAATATTTTGACATAAGTACATATTATACATACTTGGAGTTTCTTCTACAACTTCCTGGAATTTGTTTCTCTCGTATTCCACCAAATGATGCTGGATGTGAGGTCTAATATTCCTAATGACAAAATTCATCATGTCCATTCTCATGAGGTCCAAGACACGGAAGATTTGTCTACAAATTTTAGAATTGAAACAAAGAAGTGGTTGAGAAGTTACACTGAACCTGACACCTCCCTATGTGTCACAGACTGGATAAACCTCTTGAAAACATTTGAGGAGTCTGAGGTGCCAACAGTCATTTACCAGGGCCATTTTTCAAGGAAGTTTTATCCATGTGCATTCCAAATGTCTCCTTCAGACATTGCAAGAGCATGCACTGTGACAAATATTGATAACTCTGGCAGCTCACCCACCCCTGAAAATCTGTTGTACCTCTAAAGAGCCTGAACACAGTGCATAGGACTCTACTACTGCAGAAAGAAGAAAAACACCTCTGAAATGAAAGGACAGGGTGGTGGGGCCTCAAGGGAAGCTGCTTTTCAGGCTCTGCGGTCCTGTGCTCAGATTCAGCTTTCCAACTGACCAGAACTATGGCCATACCCAATTCCTCAATCTCTTTGCGCCTCTGTTGCTCAGGACCAAAAGAAGAGGACATCCCTTGGAAAGGGGGTTAGAATGGTAGGGAGATAATGAAAACAGACGCTTAGGAGCATTCCTGTTCATTGCGGCTCTATACATAAAAGCCAGGATGCAACCACCCTAGAGATCTGCCAACTAATGAGTAGATAAAGAAAATGGAGTCTACTCAGACCAGTGGTTCTCAACCTTCCTAATGCTAAGACATTCTGATACAGATCCTCATGCCGTGGTGACCCCCAACCATAATATTATTTCCATTGCTGTTTTTTAACTATTATTTTGCTATTGTTATGAATAATAATGTAAATATTTTGTTTTCTGATGGTCTTAGGTGACCACTGTGAAAAGGTCATTTGACCCCAAAGTGGTTGTGATCCCCAGGTTGAGAAACGCTGGCTTCAAGTGTTTAGAAATGCATAGAAGATGCATGGAATGGGAATGCCTTCTACTGAGTGAAATGACACAGGTGCAGAAGGACAACCGTCATGTGTTCGCTCAGGGGATGGTCTGAGCTTAGGCCTTTTCAGATTCATGTGTTTGCATTGTATAGGTGTCTGTAAACAAGAAACAAAAAGAAGGCCAGGAGGTTGAAGGTGGCCTTAAGAGGGTGAGAAGCAAAGCATACAGACCATGAAAGTTGAAGAGGAAGAACTATGATGTGTGAAAGTTTAAAAGGGAAGGAGCCAGGGTGTGTCTGTGTCTGTGTATGTGTGTGTGTGTGTGTGTGTGTGTGTGTGTGTGTGTGTGTGTGTGCGCGCGCGTAACAGAGACAAAAGATGTATTAAAGATGATGTGTGGCCAGGCAGTGGTGGCTCATGCCTTTAATCCCAGCACTTGGGAGGCAGAGGCAGGCTGATTTCTGAGTTCAAGGCCAGCCTGGTCTACAGAGTGAGTTCCAGGACAGCCAGGGCTACACAGAGAAACCCAGACTCAAAATAAATAAATAAATAAATAAATAAATAAATAAATAAATAAATAAAAGATATGATGTGTGAAAGGTTTAAAAGGGAAGAAGCCGATGTGTGTGTGCAACAGAGACAAAAGATGTATTAAATATATGATATGTGAAAGGTTTAAAAAGGAAGGAGCAGGTGTGTGTGTGTGTGTGTGTATGTAAAACAGAGATGAAAGATGTATTGTGTAACAGAGACAAAAGATGTATTAAAGATCCATATAGCTGGGCATGGTGGCACATGCCTTTAATCTCAGCACTCGGGAGGCAGAGGCAGGCAGATGGATTTCTGAGTTTGAGGCCAGCCTGGTCTACAAAGTGAGTTCCAGGACAGCCATGGCTATACAGAGAAACCCTGTCTTGAAAAACCAAAAAAAAAAAAAAAAAAATCCATATAAAACCTCACTGCTTTATACATTAACTAAAAAGCCCCTATTTTTAAAAAGCTTGTAACACAGAAACCCTACATGAATGGTAATGCTGCTCCTAGAAGTTGTGGGTCTTTAAAGCTAACATCCGACTGTCAAGAATGAGACATCTCCCTCTGAGTTGGTGCCCAGAGAGGCTCAAATTTTTCCCCAAACAACACTGCTCTTGAGTGTCCACTAGAATTAAACAGTAAGACTCTATGTACTTTGTCAGACAGAGGAATCAAGCTGGACCTAAGTTGGTGGCTCCCCTGGCTGTCAGTGTACACTGTGTCAGAAGATGCTAGCCAGGCTGCTGGAGGAAACAGTCATCAGTGATTTAATCTAGCTGTGAACCCTGTGTGCTACAATACAGACCTGCTGGGCGACAGTGGCAGGACTATTTATTGGTAACCATCTACCTTCTGACTGGATTTAAGGCCTCTCTCTTCACAGGAGGGAATACACACGTGGTACTATATGCTAAGTCAAAGATCCTATTATTTGGAAGGTCACAAGCCATAGGGGATAGCTACTGTTGCTTACATACACACACTGTAAAGCTTCCTTTTAAGTATTTATGTTTATGTTCATAGATTAGTGCTACTCTCAGACACAGCAAGTGAAGGGTACAAGACTGGGCCCTTCAACATTCCAGAATGGGTAGAGAAGACATCATGAAGTCCCACCCCTGCTCAGGGAGTTAATGGGTGCCAAGAGAGGAGCTGGCATTTTCTTCAGTGATTGTAGCTTCTGGTGAGACTCCACCCATGCTTATGCAAGCAACTTAAACTCAGTGGATCAAAAAAATGTGGCATCCAGTAGGTGACCACGACCAAGATAAAACACTGAAGATCTGGCATCATATTGGTAACTAGAAGCAGAGCTTCTACAATCTTCCAGAACTCAACACAATACTAAAGACATATAAAGCCTATTTTACAGACAGGTGAAGTGAGTGTCACCTTGAGAAACTGTCACCTTGCTACAGGCTACAGATAGAATTACCTTCTACATACAGACCAGTTTCCATTTCTCTGCTTCCTAAAACTGTTACATAGAACTCAGTCCTCAGTATGACTTGTATTCATAAAACAGACAAAAAATTTCCATCAATGGCAATGAGCAGTTTACAGTATGTCCTCTGGAATCACAAGGAAGTTACTGTCTACAGAACTAGACAAGCTTCTCACACATTAACGTGAGCCTTGAATCCCTGGAGACACTGTAGCAGACCTGGATGGCTGACTACCAATCCCCTGGCAGATATGAGGCTATGGGTGGGCCTTCAATCTGGGTGGGGCTGTGTGGCTAGTCAAAGTCAAGAGCATATGCCCTCTTCAGGCTGAGTTTACACACTGATGTCCCACGGTCTTTCTACTTGCAGCTGAATGGAGAAAATATCACAAGCAGGGTGAGGGCACCCAACAGCAAGTGGACAGCATCTGAGTGAGACACCAGCACCAACAAGTTCTTTTTTTTGTTTGTTTTTTGAGACACGGTTTCTCTGTATAGCCCTGGCTGTCCTGGAACTCACTTTGTAGACCAGGCTGGCCTTGAACTCAGAAATCCACCTGTCTCTGCCTCCCGAGTGCTGGGATAAAAGGCGTGCACCACCACACCCGGTTTACCAACAAGTTCTTATTGGTGAGGACATGAGAATTCAGTAGCAGCTAATGGCTCTTACCAATGCCATGGCCTCCTCTAACCCTGACTACATTAGGATACCTTTCCTGGAAGCTCCACCCTCTATGACTCCTTCCATAGCACCAGAAACAACTGTTTAATCAGCACAGTTCATTGGTCAAAGTCTGTCTCTTCCCTTCACCCTAACCCCCTGGGACTAGGAATTCTGATTTTATTACTATATCCTCAAGGCCCCACTGCATGGAGACTAACTACGTCACTAGAAAACTCTACACGCAGTGTCAAGGACTGACTGGCTCCCCGTTTCTGTTTTTCCCTTGGCATCACAAGCTTCTTTGGAAGGCCAGTTATCTGTTTCCCATTACTCCCAGGTCTCTTGAAAGAATCTGAAGCCACTAAGAAAACACAGCAAAGGGGCTAACCTCAGCATCTCCACGATGTTGGTAGTAGCTTTCAGCTCTCGGATGTCTTCATCTCTCACAGGAGCACATATCTTTCCCATCGTGGTGATGACGTAGTTGGCCAGACCTTGGATATCAACAGCACTGTGCTTGGCCTGCTGTCTAATGAGGTCGATGTCCAAAACCTCACAGATCTGGCTGTGAAGCCTGTTCCCGCCAGGGGTGAGGAAGGAGAGAAGAACCTGCATAGGAGAAGAAGAGTCAGCAGTGCTGCCACAGAGGAAGGTGCTCCCCGCGCACACTGCATCGTCCCCAATGCCACAAGCCACGCCTCTGCCTGGAAGAACATCAGAGACATGCAGTGGTTCTACCTGGAGAAGAAAGTTCAATTGGCTGAAACAAAAGCCACAGCTCTTCAGAACGACTGACATTTCAGGAGGAAAACTGGCAAGGAAGCAGAACTGGACACTTACAAAAAGCCTTCAGTGAGGCTGCATATGATGGCTCCATCAAGAGCAGATGACTCTCTGATTCCCCACGTGAAGTCCATGAAGAATATTTTGCGTACAAATACTACACAAGCCAGTGGTTAACTGAGTACTCTTAATATGGTGGACTTTGAGCTCACATACACAGTAATGGATGGGAACACAAAAGGCTCTGAGCCTGACCTGACAGTTTCAAATCAAATCCTTCTGATCTGGGTAAGTTAGAGCATTATGTACATAATAATAATCCTGCAGTGCAGGCTACAGAGCAAGCATCTTGTAAACACCACTGAAGAGAACTACCACCATCTCGCTTAGTTCTCATGACTATCCTGTAAACACTCAAGACACAGACATTTTCAGAGGGTGAGCTCATTGCTAGCCCAGGTCTAACTCTTAGGTCTCAGTTTGTATTAAAGCACTGCCCTGAGCTCTGTCTGCTGCCTTTGTTTTCCTAGACTCTACCTAACTAGAGAGAGTGCACCGAGGGGTCTACGGGGATTTGACTACTCTGTCTCTTAAAATGAGAGATGATACAAAGATAGCACACAGTCTCTGGGAGAGGAAACACAACTGCTACAGTGTACTGTGGGCACACGCACACACACACACACACACACACACTCACATGCCAAAACCCAATTCTGAGAGGTAACTATGTAATCAGAGTAGAGTCATCGTGAATGGGATTATGCCTTTCTGGAAGAGACTTCAGATTCTGTCATGTAAGGATTCTCCTGTGAATTAGGCCTTCACGAGGCAGCAAATCTGCTGATGCCTTAGCCTCAGACATCTCGGTCTCTAAGATTGGGAGGAACGTGTACCTTGTATAAGCTATTCATTTCTGGTACCCATTACGTTGACCCCAGTGAGTTAAGGTGTTGATAGTATAAACACCAACTTGCCTCTCTGATTTCTTCAAACAGTTTGATGGCATATTCATACTGAGGAGGCTCAGCACTGAGATCTGCTTCCAAGACATCCCAGAAGGCCTGGTGGACAACGCGCTTCACTTGACCAGCAAGGCTGCAGCAACGAAATGGACTATTTTAAAATGAGCATTACAAGATGCATGTTCACGATAGACTTCTTAGAAAATGCAGTTTTAAAAACCCCAGAATTTCTGAGTTTGAGGCCATCCTGGTCTACAGAGTGAGTTCCAGGACAGCCAGGGCTACACAGAGAAACCCTGTCTCAAAAAACCAAAAAAAAACCCCAGAAAATATCTTATCCTTAGGCCCATGATTAATCTTTTAGCATGTTTTCCCTGTTCAAAGCATGGGTATTGGTTTCACACAGTAAGAACACTGGGCTGGAGACACGGCTTAGTGGTTGTGAGCACTTCTGCAATCATGAGGACCGGAAGCTAGATATCAGAACCTTCCTAACAAGACAGTACTCCACACATGCCTGTAACTCAGTTCCAAGGAATCAGATCCCTCTGGTGGCCTCAATGTACACAAATGTTCATACACACACACACACACACACACACACACACACACACACACTCATGCATATACCTACACACACACTAAATATAAATATTTAAAAATATCCAATCTGTACCATGTAAAATACATTTTTAAATTTATAGATTTGTTGTTTTCCCCCTAACCTCTAAAATGTTTCCTTAGCATATCTTTCAATAACTTCAAAAACTTCTGTCCTAAGAAGATCTTGCTGGGCGCACGCCTTTAATCCCAGAACTTGGGAGGCAGAGGCAGGTGAATTTCTGGGTTTGAGGCCAGCCTGGTTCCAGGACAGCCAGGGCTACACAGAGAAACCCTGACTCGAAAAACCAAAAAAAAAGAAGATCTATTATTTATTAGATTGTCTTCAATACAGCTCTATATTTTAGGGATATGGTAACAGCATTGCTCTTTCTTCAACAGCTAAAGTTCTATAGCAAGGGACAGAAAAGGTTGGTTCAAGGACATGTGTTTTGAATGGCTGCCATCTTCTACTCAGGAGTCCCATTTAAAGTCAGCCAGAACTAAACTGCTGAAACAGGAGACTTCCCAGGAAGAGCTCACAAAGAACCACCTTACTCAATGTTTTAAGTCAATTTATTCCCATAGAACTGTTTAATTACACACACACACACACACACACACACACACACACACACACACACACACACGGGGTGGGGGGCAGGCAAGCACTGGGTAGAGGAAGGGGACCATAGCATGTGTGAAGTCAGAGAACAATTTCCAGGAGTTGACTGATTCCCTCCCTCCCTCCCTCCCTCCCTTCCTCCCTCCCTTCCTCCCTCCCTCCCTCCCTCCCTTCCAGCATATGGGGTCTGAGGCTCAAACAAATGTTAATTCGGGCTGTCTGGCATGGCAGCAGGAACCTGAGACATCCACCTGGTCCCAAGGGAACTTACTGAGATGACAACAAACTTAAAAAAAAAACATGTACTTTCCTGCACTATAACCTCCAAGGAGCCTCTTTCTCTAGCAAGCAACACATTTCTCAGGCATTCTCATAACCACTCCATGTCTGCCATTTAGTAAGTAATCGGTGGATGCCTACTGAGTGAGGTAACAATTAGCAGCCAAGTGTATCCCCTAGTAAGCCGCAGCACTATGCATGAGAGATAAAAATTAGCGCTCTGAGGTGAGTAAGCTAGATGCATCCTTGTGACCACATGTCATATTCAACCTAGCCCTTTAAATATTCCAACTTATGCTAGTGGCTGAGGAGATTTCTGTGAGGGAAAGGCCCTTTCCAGGTTCTACCATTCTCCCAGACAATGACAACCACCTCTGGGCTCCTGACCTTACAGGGCACACTTATCTGACTGGAATGGGCCAAGAAGAATCGAGACAAGCAATCTCATAGCTCCCTAAAGAACCCCGGTGCTTGTGATTATGTTTGCGTAGACGCTCAAGTCTATGGTTTACCTTCTTTATTTTTCTGGAGAAGCATGTGAGGACGGCGGCAAGGCAGGGCAAGCAATCAAATCTTTAAAAGCGCTCCTGCTATACGCCAGAAACCTAATTTCACCAGGTTTTCCCTAAAGACAAATCTAATAAAAATGTGTCAACTATACTTTCAAAAATATAAGCTCCAAGATTGGAGAGATAGCTCCATGGTGAAGAACACTGGTTGCTCTTCCAGAAGACCTAGATTTGATTCCCAGCACCCACATGGAGGCTCTCAACTGTCTAAAACTCTAGTTCCAGGGGAGCCTACATACATTTCCTCTTTGAGCAATAGGCACACACACAGGACATAACAGACACACACGTGCACACGTATGAGTGCGTGCCTACACACACACATGCAAAATACCCACATATATAAAACTAAAAAGAAGAATATAATATTTTTAATAATAAGGGATTGGTGGAGACCACAACGAGGAGGTTAATTGTAGTCTAGGAAGTTCAGGCACACCAAGACCTTTTTTTCCCCTCAGGCAGTGACATATAAACTGAGTTCTAAAGACTCTGAATAAATGTTCCTAGAGAACTTTTTAATCAACAAGTAGAAGACCTTGTAAGAGAGCTAAATAGCCAAGCAGTGGTGGCGCACACCTTTAATCCCAGTACTTGGGAGGCAGAGGCAGGCGGATTTCTGAGTTCGAGGCCAGCCTGGTCTACAGGGTGAGTTCCAGGACAGCCAGGGCTACACAGAGAAACCCTGTCTTGAAAAACCAAAAAAAAAAAAAAAGAGAGAGAGAGAGAGAGAGAGAGCGCTAAATAACATGTATGCCCTATGGGTATTGTACAAGAATTTCCAGGAAACATGATACACAGATGCAAACACACACACACACACACACACACACACACACACACACACAGGCAGACAGACACAGAGGTACACACATACCACAACAGGTTACCTGTTCTCCGGGAGGGCATTTTGCTTCAGCTGGAAGTTCTCATTCACAGCTATTTCATGAGCAAGAGTCATGTCTGATAAGTTCTTTGCTGCAGCCATCACGTCATCAAACATTAAGCCCCTGGGAGGGCTTGTTGCTGCAAGAAAAATGATGTCAGCTAATGCGGATATCCAAAGCCTCCCAGTCAGACTCATACTCAGGTAAATCTCAAGGTTGTACAGTCAAGGACGTACACTAAAAAAGACTGGGCTTAGTAACGATTTCAAATACATAAGCATTCTTTCTGCAGCTTCAGTCACCACATCTAATAATGAATTTTCAAATGTTCCTAAGACAAACTCTTAATATAGGCTGTTATAACTTCTCAATGCTTATTGATATGTGTTTTTCTACATTAAACAGTACTACTAAACAGTAGGCATAAGGCTGCATTCTTCCTAACTGTATTGGCAGTTTAGTATAAAGCTGAAAATTCCATTCCAACTTCTGCCATTGGGTATTTCATTTGACTTCACAGATACATATACTAGCCCCTTACAGGCTTGCTCTGAGGTCATTAACACTACTACTACTACTACTACTACTATTATTATTATTATTATTATTATTATTATTATTATTTTCCAAGACAGCATTTCTCTGCATACCCCTGGGTGTCCTGGAACTCACTGGCCTTGAACTCAGAGATCCACCTGCTTCTGCCACCCAAGTGCTGACAGTAAAGGTGTGTGCCACCACCACTGGGTAATTTACGTAAAGAATATAAAGGAGCTTGGTACATAATTAAAGCATAACAAAATGTATGTGAGAGGCTGGATTATCTACTCAGTAGGATAGTAAGGAATTTGAGTTATTTCTAGATATCATTCTACGAGATTGTTTTAATGAATCAAGTTGACAAAACCATGGTTTGAAAAATCTCAGCCTCAGTTAATTAAAAATCATGACCTCAAATAAAGGCACGGGCAGGCAATGCCTTATTTTAGAGGAAGAAGTGTCGAGGGGGAGAAAGATGAGAAGGAAGATGATGCTCG
The DNA here is from genome assembly GCA_902729485.2 of Mus minutoides. Lineage (NCBI taxonomy): Eukaryota > Metazoa > Chordata > Mammalia > Rodentia > Muridae > Mus > Mus minutoides. The sequence goes on from LR750014.1 coordinate 535,251, forward strand.
GGATGGCAAATCCTTCTTCAAATGCCTGGCTCGGTGCCATGACCTCGTCTATAAACGAGCAAAACAAGATGGAGACTGACAGTCCAATGACAAATCAGTAAGCAAATGCAAGGCCGATTTACTTCGTGATGCAGGAGGTGGTCATACTGACAGCGTTTAGGAAAGAGTCTAGTGTGAGCACTTTGGCTACAACACTAAGAGCACGTGTCCACTGTGAAGGATGCGGGTCTGGCAAAGTGCCAGGAGCTGCATGTTTGGACAATACTGTAGGCTAGCCCTTCTTTTCTCTATGCTATAGGTGTTTCCAAATTTTAAGGATGGAAACATAAACATTAAATAATCAACACTGTAGAAACGGGCATCTGATCTCACTGAACATCAGTTGCTTTGTTCCCACCTGAGCTTTGCTAGTTTAAGATGTTATGTTCTTTTAAGAGAAAAATACTAATTCAAAACTTAAAAAACCAAGAAACAAAAGGCACAACCAGGCATAGTGGTTTATACCTACAACTGCAGCCCTCAGAGGGCTGAAGAGGAAAACTGCCACAGGTTCAAAGCCAGCCCGGGCTACAGAGTGAAATCTTGTAAGAGGAAGGGGGTGGGGAATAAAAAAAAAAAAAAACAGCCAAACAAAACTACCTGCTTGATACATCTTCTGTGTCCACAGACAATAAATAAATAAATAAATAAATAAATAAATAAATAAATAAATAAACAAACAAACAGAGAAAGAAAGAAAAGAAAAGGCTGTCTCTCCTAGTGCCGGCTACTCTGCTAGCTTTCTTACAACCCACAGTGGAGAAATTCTCCTAGTGGGTTCATCTGGGGGGATTTGCACAACACTGTTTGAAATCAGCAGACAAGCTCTCTTTAGATTATCACACTTCCTGCCCACCCTTCCTGCAAGACAAATTTCCTTCCATGTGAAGCAGGAAAGACCAATCTGATTTCATCCTAACAAGGTAATCTAAGGAGTATTTCCACCATTGAGGAAACAAGACAAACAGGGCTAGGGGAGGGGGTTTTACATGCACGCTCAAACCAAACCTGTTAGAGACAAGGCTCAAAATAAAATGAGCAGGTTACAACTTACTCCTAAGAACACACCCAGACCACCACAGTGCCTCTGACAGGCTACTCTGGTGCATCTAGAAAGGATGGAGAAGTGTGTGGTTTGCTTTAGTGCCTCTGAGTTTTCAAAGCCATTGCACACAGTGCCAGCACCCGGCCAACCCCACCTTGCCCCATTGCTTACAGGCAGGAGAGCTGGATTTGCTGGAGGAATCGCTGGTGAAGCTCTGCCTGGAACACTCATAGTCACTGAGTGAAGCCATGCTTTCGGAGAACCGAGAAGACTCTGAATCACTCTGCTGGTCCTCGCTCACACATTGCTTCTCGTCATTGAAAGGCATCCTTTATCACCTTGGGGATGGATGGGAGGAGAAAGAGAGAGAGAGAGACAGACAGACAGACAGTCAGAGATAGAAACAGAGAGACAGACAGACAGACAGAGAGAGAGAACCTGCAGAGAGAGAGAGAGACAGAGAGACAGCCTGAATCAACACTCTGGGGTACTTCCACCGGTTTCCAACATGCTAGGGGGGAAATGTCCCAGATTACCTCACCCTTCCTCTAGAACCCTGGGTAAGACTGTTACAAATCACCCAGACTGCCTTCCACAAAGGTGGTGTTGACGCCATACCCAGAGGAAACGTAGACCAGCTCTAGGTGGTGGTAGACCCTTCTGAAATGCACACAGTGCACAGACAGGCTCTCCTGGGCTGCTATGACAAGGCTCTAGTGGGCCCCTCAATCCGACTCTATTCTGTTCTGGAGAAGTCATTTAACCACCTGACTCCATGGGGGAAACTGGGCTCAAAGACTGAACTTCCACAGCTTCATAAAGACTGAAGAGGATTAATCTCATCACACATCAAATGTGGTTACTGTTCACACTGCTTTGTTTGAAAAAAAAATAAGTTTAGCTGGTGAGATGGCTCGGTGGGTAAGGGCACTTGCTGTCAAGTCAATGACCTGAATTCCATCCTGCTATCTCCATGATAGAAGGAGATTACCAATTTCCACAAACTGTCCTCTGACCTCCCCCAAGTGCTGGTGGCATGACAGATCTGTACACAGGACATATCTAAAGAATTAAACTTTAAAAAAAAATTAAGGATGTTCAAACTCAAACTCTTGGTGCATCTGTGAGCCTGTGAGGGGAAGCAAAGGCTGGTGAGGTTTTGTGGGCCACCAAGTTCCACCTCCCATTTCATACGAAGCATGAGGACTAAGACCTGTTATTTGGTTTGTACTTAGCACCTAGCACACCTTGCTGAGTACCTAGGACCATAGGGTTCTGATGCACACTTAGCACCTAGCACACCTTGCTGAGTACCTAGGACCATAGGGTTCTGATGCACACTTAGAGGAACGAGGAGACTCACTTCACCAGTACTTAGCACCTAGCACACCTTGCTGTGTACCGAGGACCATAGGGTTCTGATGCACACTTAGAGGATCGAGGAGACTCACTTCACCAGTACTTAGCACCTAGCACACCTTGCTGAGTACCGAGGACCATAGGGTTCTGATGCACACTTAGAGGAACGAGGAGACTCACTTTACCATTGCACCGGTCCTGTTCTCTAAAGTCAAGTGCTTTCTCTGGGAAAGGAAACCCACCCCAGAGAAGGAGCCATGCCTAGCACAATCTAGAAAGATCATGGCACACGAATGCCAGGCCTGTGTCAGAGAGCACTAGCCAGGGCTGGGAGGAAATTGGCCTTGCTATGAACATAGCTATCAGCTGACAGCAAAAGGCAAATTTGCTCAAAGGAGAAGATACCTCCAACCCTGGAGGGAGACTGAGGAAAGAGAATTAATTACCTGCAGTGAGGGATTGGGTACTTTCACAAATGCCAGAAGAAAGAGAAACCTTTAGCAGTGCATAGTATGACTGGGAATGTCTCCACAGTTTCTTTAACGAATTTCCAGGAACTGGGAAAAGTAGCTGCACAAAATAGATGTGATCCTGTTCTCAAATCTGGTCACTTAAAAGTGTGCGCCAGTTGCTAGCAAATATAAGAAGCAGAAACAAGGTATTGCTGACATGCATAAGAAACAAAAGTGGGGAGGGACCAGAACTAAAGGGTACCTACAGGGGAGATCCAGACATCACTGTAAGATACAGGGCAAGTGGCATCTTTTGGGTGCCAATAGAAACAAGAGTAAACCTGGGGGTAGGGACAGACCAAGGACATTTCCACACGGTCTCAACCAAAACTTTCTTCAGTCCTGACACTCAGAGATGCACCTTTGTGCAGGGCAAAACCTGAATAAGCAGAGAATTGTTAACCGCTTCTACAGATAGAAGGGTAAGAAACAGGGGGACCCACTACTTGGAAGCTCTCACCCTATTTTGTAATCCCAAAGCCAGCTCACTCCCCATCGCTGGCCTCTCCTGAAAATGCTTCATCTTCCATCCTCTGCTCGCCCCCTCAGTAGGCCTGTAGCACATCTCTTCCATCTCCACAAGAAGACTTGAACCAGACTAAGGAGATGGTTCAACGAGGAAAACATTTGCTGAGCCTAGCATAAGGACCTGAATTCAAGCCCCCAGAGTCAACATTAAAAACCTGGGCACAGTCTCATGTACCTGCAATCCCACGACTGTGGGGAGGGACAGAAAGATTTCTGAGGCTTGCTGGTCTCCAACCTAGCTCCTGGTAGAGTGGGAGAGCCTGTCTCAAGGAACTAGGGCCTCTCTTGTCTCTCATCTCTCTCAAGCTCTTGTTCTCTTACTCCTCCTCCCTTCTCCTCTCTCTCCATGTGGCCATGGCCGGCTTCTACTTCTCTACCCCCCACCCTGTTTTCTACAATAAAGCTCTAAAACCATAAAAACAAAAGCCAAAACAAAAATCTAGGTCCTGATAAAGCTGGCCTCCAATATGGACACGTATGCTCACACCCACAAGAAGGCGTTTGCAGCTGTCTTCTTCCAGTGACTATTTCTGAATCTCCTGAATAAGGCAGACACTGACTTGTCTAGCATCAGTACCAAGTTCACAACAAGTACGCAGTGTCAGCTGAATCACAGTCATTGAATCCCATTTGGTACAGCTTCAACTAGAACATCTGTAAACTGACAGCCCTACATATTTATACCCCGCTGCTGCCAAGTGCAAACCCTAGAGATGAGACACTACCATCTATGCCCAGCTTATCTGATTTAAATTCCAAGCCCCCAGGCCTTGTCACTCCTGAGCTGCTGGTTCCTGCTCTTTCTCTACTGCATCAGGCCTCACACCAACGGGCATTTTCCAAGTAAACGTGAATAAACGTGTTCATCTATGGGAATTTATGAAGCAGATTAATAGTTGTAACTGTGCATTTCATTTTATATTCCAGCTGGATAGCACATTTGGTAGGTCTCTTAATTACACAGTAAGGAAACCAAGTGCAAAGGGCTTAAAAAATAAATGCTAGGTCAAGAGCTAGCACCCAGAGTCTGAGGCCCAGTATGTCCCCAGCTAACTATGTGACTTCATACACAGCTGCTTTCCATAGAGGGTGGGTGGCAGGGAAGTGGGTTAATTATCCATTCTTTCTGTCAGAAATTGCTAAGGTACTTCTCTAAGGCAGACAAGGGTTCCATGAGACCTCACAAGGTATTTAGAAAAAGCACACATACAGTGAGCATGTTGAACTGTGTGGGATTAAGTTTGCGTCAACACATCCCTGGGTGGGTGGGTGGGGCATGTGAGGCACAAGGCTGCAACAGACAACTGAAAAGTGCCACGCTGCTTAGATGCTCTTCAGCTGGCAAAGGCATCCTTGTCACAACCGGGGGTTGCTGCATCCAAGCAGAGGCTTGTCTCTGAACCAAGGCACTCATGGCTTCATTAAGAAATTGTCCATTTCTCCTACGGGTATACCAAGAATGCCTGACAGTGAGATTTCATTTACTGAGGGAAAGGGTTGCTTGGGACAGTGACAAGAGACAACAGGACATGGGTAATTATGTGCTTTCCTTTGTCAAATCACCTTGGACACTAAACCAGGAAAACAATTGTTATCTCAAGATAACAAAATTGTGTTTCCCTACAGAAAAACAAGGAAGGCTGGCAGTAGCCCTAGGACAGAACTCATACTCATGTCTGAAATATGAAACCCCAAAGTCAAAGGCCTGTCCCAGTGTAAACAGTCTTCTGCAGGTGCCTTCGCCAACCTTCCTTAGTCCTGAATTTCCACATGAGTTATCTGGGGACAAATCAACTTGATGCAAAAGGCATTGAAGACTGGACTGCTTCAACTATTAGACTCTTAGACTGCTGATAATACAGTTGTTTTAGACAAGCACAATGCCTTTCATACTGACAAATGTAGATCTGCCCTAGCTGGTCACCAAAGCAACATAGGTACATCAAGCAATTCTGTAGGAATACTACATTTCATCCAACCTGAGGACACACTAGCCAAAGGCAGAAGACGGCTCCAAGCAAAACAGTGGGTCGCTATTTAAAGAAACTGAATTATGTTTATGTATCGTTCCATTCTTTCATAACATACGGCATTATGCCATTCCTTCTCAGGGCAATAACTGGAGGTCAGCAGGTAAAGATGTATTGTTGAATAAACTACTCATGAATAGCGGAAGTTTACTGCTAACATTTTAGAGACAAGGAATGGATACAGGAATCTAAAAGAGCCAGTCAACTGTCCTGTCACAAAGAGCATGGCGATGAGCTTTTAATTTGCTTGTGATTCTTTAGTTTATATTTGATTTACATCCCTATTTCCTTTCCACACAAAACTCTTTCTACAAATGACCCTGTACTGGCTGAGGATTATAAAGATTCACCAGCTTTTGACTATGGTTGATAAGGTCCCTGTCCTCACCTATTATTGTGGACATAAAATAGATGTGCATCCTATAGCTTCCTATAGAATTTTTTTTTCAAAACCAGAACTTGAACCAAATGCACCTCTAGGTTAGAGATCTGCTCTTCTGGAATGGGACAGTCTGGATTCAAAGCTGCTTGCAGGTTTTGCAGCATGCTCTAGCTTTGTGAGCTGTCACCCATGCTGGGGTGGGGTCTGGTCTGGTGATATAGCTGTCTTTGAGTCATCTCTGTTCCTGTAAGTAACCCATACGCTTTTGTTTGTTTGTTTGTTTGTTTGTTTGTTTGTTTTGAGACAGGGTTTCTCTGTGTAGCCCTGGCTGTCCTGGAACTCACTTTGTAGACCAGGCTGGCCTGGAACTCAGAAATCCACCTGCCTCTGCCTCCCAAGTGCTGGGATTAAAGGCGTGCGCCACCACGCCAGGCATGTACCATCAAAACCACTCAAGGTTTACCAAGCTGGACTTTGATGGTGTCCACAGTTCGGCCTGTTAGGAGCTTCCTATTCTGGGGTGTTGAATCTTCCCAGGAAGAGCCTTTTCAAACAACAAATACAAATTGTTAAGTGTTGGTCATGTCCAAATGATATTAATTCTGCAGAATCTCACAGAATGCAAGATCTGTGAGACCATGGTGACAATGGACTTCAAAGGATGCACTGAATGGCCTGGGAATCCAGACAGAAAGCTGTAGAATGCATACAGCCACTATGAAGAGCCAATGCCCAGTGGAACTATGGAGTCAGGGTTAGAGATCACGGGATTAAATTTCTCCAGAAGAGAGCTGTCAGTCTAAGAATTTAGTCTGTGAGAGCATTAACAGGGCCACAGTGTGTAGTTTTATACCAAGACCTTGGAAGCTCAAATCCTATCTTAGATGTAATGTTGTAGGGCTAGAGAGATGGTTTATCAATTAGAAACACTTGCTGTTCTTCCAGAGGACCCAGAAACTTCACCTCCAGTTTGACAGTATTGAGAGACGAGACCCAGTGAAAGGTTTAGGTCATGAGACTCAAGAACCTATCAATGCCAGTTATGGAAGAGCATGAAGCCACAAGTTCATCTTTTTCTTTTATCCTAACCAAAACCTTTCAGGCTCTGCACACAGCAGACTTTTGGGGGATTGGCAGCCATGCCAACCATCCCACCTTGTCTTTTACATTTGGAATGTAATGTCACAATTTCAAAGTACTCCAGCCTGAAGCCCCCATTGGTCAGATAAATTAGCCACCGAGTTCAGATCACTGCCCAGGACAGACAGGAACCCAGTGAATATCCTTACGTGAACAAATTTGGCCCCGCATCTACTCATAAAATAGAGTTTTCAGGCTCTTCTGCCTGTATCACACTGTAGTAGTTTAACTGTCTGTATCTCTATCTTCCCAGTAACGTTTAAATGCATATAGGAAGAAAGCCAGTCCCTTCTCCAGTCTCCAGTGCCTATCTCAACACAATTCCAAGGTTAGTAAAGCCTCAAGCCCTAGTAGCTTGAAGAACACTGTACCTTGTACCACTATACTCTTCTGATACTCAATGATACAAAAAAGCAGCAATTAGAACCAACAGCTTTGGAGATGGTCTCAGTAATACACTCTTAAGTGCTTCAGATAATTTATTTCCTCAAATCTGCAATATAACTGTGCCAGTTAGGTGCTATTCTTGTTTACAATAAGAACCCAGGGATCAGAGAGATGGGCCCGAAGGTTTACAGCAGTGCAGAGGCTCACCTCAAAAGCCAGGCAACAGGCTGGACCCCCGAAGCCTATGCATGTTACAGTCAAAATGGCTGGAGGAAACCAGTGTACTGCTAATCATTCTTTCCATTCCCTCTCTGCCAAATTGATCCATCTATCATCACACAGACACTTTCACATGTGGAAGCAAGATGACCTTATCCTGGGACAGCTGTTCAAGCACTATACCGTGAAGGACATCACTGACAGAGATCATTCAACAAAATAGCATTCGATCACCCCACTCTAGTGACCAAAGTCCCCTATCAGAGGGCCGTTCCTTATGTTTTTCGAAATCCCTCCTTAAAACCCGGGTATTGCCAAAAGGACTAATTGCTTACAGCTAGCAAGTCAAAAACATTTGGCAGTAGATTGTTCAGGTTATCCAACAGGGCCCTAGGGAATGAAATCCACCAAGTTAAGGCTAGGATGGGGGGGAGGATAAGAGATGGAAATAAGCAGTTAGTGGGTACTCTCTTTCCAAGACTTTACCAAAGTCAGGCATAAGGCATCCACAGGATAGGGGGTTCAAAGGCAAGACTGAGCTCTGATGGAAAAAAAATTGCAGATGCTAGACAATTTCCATCGACTATCAAACCCTGCTTTAGCACCAGTCTAGAGTAAAGCAAAAACCACAGCACGGAGAGAACAGTACTGGTCCTCATCGAGTCTTTGCCAGCCTCAGAGAGCTAGACAAAAGCCAACAAGCCAGCCACTGTCTAAAAGGCAGATGCCCATGTTCCACGTGTCATTACAGCAGTGGGAAGGATTTCTAAGCACTTTTTATCCTGGAAAGCGTTGCCCCCCACATCCCCGCTGCCTAGTTTAACACCTGTGCTGCACACTCAGCCCTGGGTCACTTCAAGTGGAGCAATGTATGAAATCCGTGAGGGTAGGGAAAAGGCAGGGTGGGCGGGGCGGGTGGGGGTGGGGACTCCTAGCCCAGGAACCAGTGTAAGAACAGGTTAGAATTATCAGTTAGGAGGTAGAGCAACTTAAGATCTGAGAGCAGAACACCACCTAGTGCTGAGCAACCCACTAGGGACAAGGACAAGTTGCCTGGTTTCTTTACCGTTAAGATACCAAGACAACGATGAAAGAGAGAGGTTCCATTCTCACTGGAACCTCTCAAGTGTTTCTACTCCTCTGCTTGTAACGGTAGTTTAACAAACCCTTCTTTGTCGACTGGATTCTTGTGTTTAAACACATGATTTGGGCTTCTTGTGGTTGGGGGCGGACAGAACCTACAGTTCTGTAAAGTGCTCTACCACAAAACTACATTCCCAGTCTAATAAACGCATTTTAGAAGGAAACATTGCGAAATCGCTCCTTTAATGGGAGTTTTTCCTCTGGTACTAACGTAAACACATAACTATGTCATCCACGTGCCACCGAATCTCGTTGCTATGTTTTGTGGCGCCACCCAGAGCGGACAAAACAAGGGTCTAGGAAGGCAAGGGTCTGACCCAGATGTGACCTGAGCTGGCCTCCTGGACAGTCAGGTCCAACGGAAGTCCCAGGAGTCCCGCCCGCTCGCCCACGTTCTCTGCTCGCCCCTCCCTCTAGCAGCACCACGTTTCCTGTCAAAACAAACGTTTGGGGGGAGGGGACTGCCGGGACAGAACCCAGCTCTTGAGAAACCCAGCAACAAGATCCAAACACAGGCCGCGGCCCAGCCGGGTCCCACCGCGGCTCAGTCCCACTCCTCCAGGGACGAGGGATTGGGGACTCGGCCGCACGGGGAGCCCAGAGCGTCTCGCACCGCAGAGCACAGTCGCTGGCACGCACCCAAAGGGATGTCATCACGACCAAGCGGCCCGGCAGAGCCTGGGCCACCACTGCCACCGTGCCCCACTTCAAGCCTTGACTCCGAAGTCAAAAGTCCCGACCTCTGAGGGCACAAGGAGCCCTCCCGCTGCCCTGAGGAGACGCGGTCCCCGCAGACCCCACGGCCCCTTCCCTGGGATGGGTACGCACCCCCGGATCCCGCGCAGAGACTCGAGGAAGGCTAGGTGGCCGGGGTCGCGGGGCTCTGCGTATTCCCCCCCTCACCCAGCAGTCGCAGACAAGGGGAGATTCAGCAGTCTGTCAACTCTAGAGCCCCACTCGGTATTTAAAGGGCCCAGAGGTACTCCTTGGGCGCGACCATTCGGGAAGGAACTGGAGGGGAACAATGGCGCTGCGGCGCCAGAATCCAGGGCAGGGTTAGGGCGGAGATCCCTAAACTCTTGCAGAGTCTGTCTAAAGAAACCATAGCTTTTCTCAGGTTTCTATCGTGAAGGCTGAAGATGGCTCGAACAGAAAGCCATTTGATAGAAGATATATTCCCCCATGCTCAGTGGTGGTACGGTCCAGCCTGCCAGGGGCGGGGAGAGGAGTGAACACAGAATTGGGGCAGCCTACGGCCCGGAGCGCTTGGGCTACTGTAGGGCCTAAAGCGTTCGGGGGCGGGGCCTGGCCGTGTAAGGGCGGGGCCTAAGTGCAGCGGGTGACGCCTCCAATACTGTTTCTTTCAGTTTACCAGCTAGGGTGAAATGGGCTACCTCCAACCGAGCGGACAAACTTCTGGTGTCCGCTCGCGGCTGTAATATAAAGACACTACATGCCCACCTTCACACTGGGCACACACACTGGGCCAAGCGAGCCAACAACATTCCAAACCGGCTTTCCCACGCATATCAGCGTCCAACCGCGTCATCCACACGTGTCAACACGTTCTTGTAAACACGGGTCCTGATTTGCCCCTTGAATTGGATGATTGGTTTTTGGGAGCCACACCTACCTAAGTAAGCTCTCCGAAGGCTTTGCCTGTGCGCGAAGATAAAGCGTTTTAGTTCTTCTAAGGGTTCTTTGGCAGCGCTTATCTTGGGGAGAGGTTTCAACCAGGCTTAATGTAAATAAGTGCTGGGAGGGGCTCTTATGTGGTTAGGCTTACCAAGCATAACTTCTTGTGAGCTTGCTTCTAGAAGAAACAGGTGCAAGTTGGTATTACTGTGGGCAGCTTCATACAAAAAAAGTAAATGAATTTCATATAAGCTGAAATATTCCTGTTTAGGACTAAAATCATATCGGATTGTGGCAGTAAATTGTCCACTATTATTCTAGAAAGAAGAAAACCAAAAGCAGACAATAGTTTAAAGCAAGATAGAAATACAATTGTACAGCATGGGCTGGTCTGAGGTTATAACCCAGTTCCTAACATTTGCCTACCCAGGAGATCTTGTTCAGTGGGATAAAAATGGAACTAAAGCACTCTTAGAAGCTCAGTGTCAGCTACTCAACCTAGTTGGCAAGTTATTCTGAACAACAACAACAAAAAAACCTACCTAGAGATTTGTATCCATTTGTATCTGTCGCTCTAGAAATTACACAGCCTAAAGCTGGAGCCTTGGCTGCTAAGAATCCTTGCTGCTCTATCAGGAGGCCCACAGGCAATTTCAGATCTCAGCATCCACACTGGGTGGCTCACAAACACTGTAGAACACTCTAGTTCTAAAGGATGCCGTGCTGTCTTCTGGACTCCTCCACACACATGCACACACATGCACACACAGTCAGCAGCACGTGTACACTCTCCCACAAAGAGGGACATTCACCTCAATGGTAAAATAAATCTTAAAAAAGACAGTAAAATATACAACTTGCTACAGATCAAGAGATTAAAGAGAAAGTACTGCTGTCATCCAGGCTCTTTCCCATAAACCCAGTTATTTATAATATCACTTGCTGGAATAAACAGATGTCAGAAGCCTCCAGTCTCAAGGCTTGCCAAACAACCACCACCACCCAGCTGCCCTACAACCCTCCATAGCAAAAAAGATTAACCAAAAACATTTCTACATTCCTGGTGGCCATGTAACAATGACACATGAAAACAGTGTGTGCTTTGCAAAGCTTCCGACTAACCTGCTAAGCGTTGTGCTGTGTCATTAACTAGGAGCAGGTGAGCATAAGTTAGCACCGCTGTCCAGTCACCCTGGGTGACTAACCCATCTTGACACTTCTTTTGAAAGGCTTAAATATGTAACTCTCGAAAACAACAAAGGAGCCATTTCCCTCAGAGCAGATGAGTTCATTTGCAGCTTGTTGGGTGAGATTCTCCAAGTGGAAGGGAATTAGGGTAGAGGCTAACCTCGGAGAGCCAAGCTAGGAAGACAGAAGATACAGGAAACAAGTCTTCTATTGCTTTCATTTAAATAATTTCTGGAGAATTATTTAAGCCCACTGGAGAATTTCTGCTCTCTGCCTGAGTTGTGCTGTTAAATAGAAGGCAGTTCTCTCACCCCCTCTCAAAAAAAGGCTTTGTATCACATCCTTGCCACACGGATCAAAACATAAAGTCCTTACCACTTAGGTAATGTTTATGACTTTCTTGCGGGCAAATATCTGAAAAGGAAACCACTTTGGTAAGTAAAATGGTTAAAGTTTTATTTGAAGAAATCTTATTATTGCATCTAATTTGGGGCCTGTAGTTGTTTATTTGAGACAAGGCCTCACCACATATCCTGGGCTGGCCACAAACTTCTGATCTTTCTTCCTCAGGCCTCTGGAGTGCTGTGTTTACAAGCAGGTGGCGCGGCGTCCAGCTTTGTACCTAATATTTATAAATTACCTGCTTTGAACCATTGGGAAGACTAGTGGTAATAGCTTTGTTTCCCCTCAAAGTACAACTTGTTTTAGAAATTACACATTTTATCTGATATTATTGGCAAAACAAGCAAAAGGCCAGCAAAAAGACAAGGTCAAAATTTTTGCATGAATTCACATACTTCCTTTTTTATACCTCTGAAGAGTTTTAGTCCTCACACCCTTTTTGGTGGTGGTGGTGGTGGTGGTGTCCACTTTGTGAGTTCGGGTTTTTTGTTTTGTTTTTAATGCTGCTAGGAGCTGGAAGCCATGAACAAACCCTAAGTCCAAACCTCTGAAATCTGAGTTCTAAATTAGAATGAATTCTTGGAGGAAAAAAAAATCAGAAAATCCCCAAACTAGTATTGTAATAGGTAGACCTACAACTCTCTCAACCAATTTGCTGATGGAGTTGCAACTTGGGTTAATTAAAGGGAACCCCAATACAACCGTATCACACTCACAGCTTGTGGAGGTGGGACTGGGGGGGTGGTATAAGCCCCAAAGAATGAGGAAACACTGTCAGTGATTCAGCCCTCTGTCTTTCTCTGCTGGGGCTGGGAAGCTCTTCTTCCTGAGTTGATCTGACTTCAAAGCTTCTCATTTTTCTCCATTCCTTGAGACTGCTACCGTGCACTTGCAAAAGGCCCTGTTTTTGAAGACTAAATACCACCATTATCACTATTACCACCACCACTACCACCACCACGAGCTGCTTGATTTAATGTCCCATTGCTGTTGTCTTGACATATCCTGATACTTTCTGAACAAGGGGTTCCTGCACTTTCATTTTGAGCGCTGAACCCCACGAATTATGTAGCTGGTCCTGGCCTCCCCACAAAGGATCTGAGTCTAGGTTTTGATTTGCTTTCTAGTACCGCGGTTTGAGCTTAGGGTCTTGCCTGAACGCTCTGCTTGCGCTCTGCCTCTCATCTCTACTCCCAGACCTTTATTTACTTATTTATTTTGGTTTTGATACAAGACCTTGCTAGGGTTTCCAGACTGATCTTGAACTCGTTCTGTGGTCCAGGAAGACCTTGAACCTGCCCCCTTATGTAAGTCTTATTCTTTTACCCAGTGGTCGGTTGAAAAAAAAATCTGTATCCATTTCAATATTGGAGGGAACATAAACAAAACCCCAGCAACTACGTGCATCTCAAGTTTTATAATAGCTCATTTAAGCAATTTCTAAGAAATTTTGGCTACACAAAATATTTATTATCTTGGCCTTACATACTCCCTTTTATAGACTTATATAAGATATGATTGCATTGAAAGATGAAGAAAAGCTAAATGGAATCAGATTTTTTTTTATCCATCTTAAGGCAATAGAGAAGGGATTGGGAATAAGTCAGTAACTGAGGAGACAAGTCATTGCATGCAGGGGGAGTTGATCTGACTTCAAACAGACTAATACAGACACTAGAGAATGAGGCATTGAGTGCTCAAACCACAACCACACGTCTTCTGTTCAAATTTGTTATGAACCTAAAACTGCTCTTAAAAAGTCTATTAAAGCCAGGCATGGTGGCTCACGCCTTTAATCCCAGCACTTGGGAGGCAGAGGCAGGCAGATTTCTGAGTTCGAGGCCAGCCTGGTCTACAAAGTGAGTTCCAGGACAGCCAGGGCTATACAGAGAAACCCTGTCTCGAAAAACAAACAAACAAACAAACAAAAAATAAATAAAAATAAAATAAATAGCCGGGCGTGGTGGCACACACCTTTAATCCCAGCACTCGGGAGGCAGAGGCAGGTGGATTTCTGAGTTCAAGGCCAGCTTGGTCTACAGATTGAGTTCCAGGACAGCCAGGGCTATACAGAGAAACCCTGTCTCGAAAAACCAAAAAAAAAAACCAAAAAACAAAAAACAATAATAATAATAAAAAAATAAAAAAATAAAATAAATAAATAAAATAAAAGTCTATTAAAAATAATTACCCTCATCTTATTAGTATATTTCTCAAAATATTGGTATTTTCCCTTTGTCTTTGAAGATTAGTTGCCAACCAGTCATAACTATGAACTGAACAGCCCAATCAGCTTTCATCAAAGCCAGTTTTCTCTGGATTCTGCTGAACCAAATGTGCATAAAGTCATTTTTCATATCAAATGTATCTCCCCTCACATTTAGACACAGCCTGACCCTGACCCAGACAAATACAAAAAACACCAACAGCTTCAGCACTCTCTCCATCTCCTCTACCGTCTGTCTTTCCACTTACCTGGACAATGCTGCTCTCCTATGGGACTCAAAAGGAGAAACAAAGGCAAGAGTGCTTTGGCCAGCAACGTCAGAAGTGGGCGGGGCCAAGGAAAACCAATAGGAGGGGCAAGAGATGCTTGGCTCTGTTTCCTTCCCAGGACATTCCTCTCCTGCACACCTCTGGCCCACCAGGCAGTTGTTTTCTAAATGCTTTTGAGAGTCAACACGTAGGCCCTTGATTTTTAAATCAGATATCCAACAGCGCCCAAGAGCTTCGAAAATAAGATGTAAAACCTGGAAGATGGAAGGGAAACACGGAGAAATGTGACTTTCAAGATAGCATTCAACTCCCAAACACAAGTTACAGAGCAGCAACGACAAGGTGTTGCAATTTCTGCCAGAGAGGGTTTTCGCCTGGGTACACCCTGCCCACGTACTTTTGAAACACAGCCAAAGGACAGGAAGAAACCTGATCGATGAGGAGGTGCCTTGGTCAAGGCCGTCGGGGAGAGCTCCAGATTGATCTACCTATCTTGACAATTCATGTTGTTTTCAATGGGCACATGTTCATTCAACATATAGTACATCCCACAGTACAACAGCACCAGTCTTACCATTGCAAGTTCCCAAACGGCCTGACTAGAGACATACGGTACAAAAGATGGCTTTCCCATCTCCGAAAGTCATGATAACAAACAGTCCCTCTGTATGGCATATTAAAAATTCTTTATATGTGGTAGGGGCGGGCGGGGGCGGGGTCCTTGACCCTTACTCTTTTAGGATGCTGACTTGAAGGCCTATCTTCTTGCATGGTGTTTTCTTTATTTCAACCAGCCTTTGCCCCTTTTCTCTGATGATAGACTTGATATACCCACAGAAGGGCATATAAAGCATTTGAAACACAATTACAGGTTGTCCAGAGGTGGCTCAATAATTACACTACTTCAGCAATTCTACCAGTTTTGAAGAGTCCTGATCCTTCAGCTCCCTTTCACAGTGGTTCTTCCCCGAGCTCCTGACCCCCTAGGGCAGTCATCACACTAGGACAGTGAGGGCTTATGACTGAACAAAAACATTCTCAGCGGTGACTCACTGAACAGCACATCAAAAATAGAAACCAGAAGAACTTACTGCATGGCTCCTCCGCAGACACACACACACACACACACACACACACACACACGTAAACACAAGTGGGCAGTGTCACATGCATAGGGCTTTACCTCTTGATCATCAGGTTTCCATAGTAACATGAAAACAGCACACAGCCTCCATGCCAACTAAGTGCCTGAAATATTTATGACCACATTCCATGACTTGGTAGAGTACCTGGCCCAAGTACCTTGGCGGTCATGCTTTCTAAGAAAGCAAGGAGAGTGGACTGCTCTTAACCATCCTACAGTAGGAGATTGTCTATGCTCTATCTGTATATGTGTCTGTATATGTGTACATGTACACATATACACATAATGTACCCACATACATATTTATTATGTGCATATGTGTACAAATGAAGTAGAGAAAGAAAGGAAGAGCTAAATTTTGCTCTGAGAAACTCGAAGTTAAAGACCCATACAAGGCACTTCTGAATGGTTCCTGGAGAAAGAGTTTATGCTGTAACATGTTTCATAAAACAGGCTATAACACAGTTGAACAAACGGTTTTTCGGTCTTTTCTTTTTTCTTCAGAAGACCTCATATCTGCTTGTTTTGTAATCTGTCCTGTAAATACCTGGCTCTCTTTTTTCATTTTCTACTTTGAGACAGGGTGTCACCCAGTTGTCTGTACTGCCTTTGAGTTTTATACCGGCTTTTTAATTAATTAATTATTTATTTTTGCCTCCTAGTTACAGACTAGATAGAGTTAGTTATCTGAGAAGAAGGAACCTCAAATGAGAAAATGCTGGACACATTTTCTTGATTGATGGTTGATGTGGGAGGGGCCGGCCCATGTGGGTCAGTGGGGTCCCTGAGTAGGTGTCCTGTGAGGTATAAGGAAGGTAACTGACAGTGATCTGGAAAATGAGCCAGTAAACACCGGTCTTCAGTGCACCTGCTTCCGTTTCTGCCTCCAGGTTTCTGCCTTGAATTCCTGCCCTAATCTCCGTCAATGGTGGACTGAGATCCAAGTATGTAAGCTAGAGAAATCCTTGTCTCCCCAAGTTTTCACAGCGAATGCAGTCAGATACCTGCAGCCTGAGCAGATGGGTTATAAACCTGTGTGCTGGGGCTCAGTTGTGAGCAAACTTCAGACTTCAAGCCCAATTCTTTATTGGAATAAAGGATGCATGTAAAATTTACGAATGACTTTTTAAAAATGTATAAGCGTAGGTAACCAGTACTTTTTTCTCAATGAGCAAACCAACTAGAAGAGAGTGCTGTATGGAGGGACCGGGTGAGGCTTTGCATTCCGGGTTCATAGCCAGGTTTCACCGCTCACTGTGCACGGGTCCTTATCTTCACAGGTGTCAAGTGGCATTAGGGATGGTCTCAGGGCACGATTTGCTACTTTAGTCTATTTTCTGTTTCCAGTAACATCACACCACAGGCTGGATGGGTTACAAAGGAGGCTTATTTTAGTCCACGTTTCTTCAAGGGCAAGGTCAAACACACAAACTGTTCCCACTGAACTCTTTCTACCACAGGAATTCACGCACAAAGGCTTCACCCTGGTGGCTTTGCTCTTAATTAGCAGCCAAAGCCCCTCCCCCCAAGCACCTGGTCTAATTATGTGTCTGTGACCTTGAGCGTCACAGTTGGGATGACATACCCAGATACAAAATGTCGTGGCGGGAATCTCTCTGCAATAATCATTCCCACACCTACGAGAGTGGAAGCCAGGACAGCCCCTGAAAAGCTTGGTCCGAGGTCCAGTTTGCATTCTCAGTTTATACTCTAAAATGACAAGGTGGAGGGGACAAGCCAGCAAGGTTTTTACAGAGGTAAAAATGGCGGTTAGCCTTCTTTCTTAAAAGGCTTTCTTAAAAAGCTGACAGGTACAAATACAGAAGTGGATGCTCACAGTCATCTATAGGGTCCCCAATGTAGGAGCTAGAGAGAGTACCCAAGAGCTATAAGGGTCTGCAACCCTATAGATGGAACAACAATATGAACTAATCAGAACCCCCAGAGCTCATGTCTCTAGCTGCATATGTAGCAGAAGATGGCCTAGTTGGCCATTATTGGGAAGAAAGGCCCTTGGTCTAGCAATGTTTATATGCCCTAATACAGGGGAATGCCAGGGCCAAGTAGTGGGAGTGGGTGGGTAGGGGAGCAGGGCTGGGGGAGGGTATAGGGGACTTATGGGATAGCACTTGAAATGTAAATGAAGAAAATATCTAATAAAAAATGTGAAAAAAAAAAAGCCGACAGGTATAAGCTCTGTGGTCAGGTTGTTAAGGGCAATGACCTGTTGATTCGGGTATTTTTCCAGATCATTCTGTTCTAGATAGCAGGTCCAGTCACGCACGAAAATGAGCAGTAAAGCAGTAAACAATCAGATACATTAATAAATCAGTGTCTAGAAAATGGTCTTTTCTATCCTATTCTACTTCACCTTCAGGGATATGCTGACATCATATCCAAGTCAGAGAAATTATCCAGCTTCCCAAAGTGTATAGTTACTTCACACAGTGCTATGCCACAATATCTGACGAGAGTAATTTAGGGCAGGATTTATTCTGGCTTACAGTTTAGAAGATAGAGTCTACTGTGACAGGGAAGGTATGTCGCAGGAATATGCTGGTCTCCTTTATATTCAGTCCAGTCCATAGAATGATACGTTAAGGGCGGGTCTTCCCACTTCAATTAGCATAATCTAGAAAATTCCTCACAAACTTGCCCAGAGATTTGTTTTCATGGTGATCCTAAACCTTCTGAAGTTGACAATATTAACATCTCACAAAGGTGTCTGCATTATTCATTTATTACAGGAACCAAAATGTGTATGCTATGGTGAGCCCACTAATATTTTACTGTTGGAGATGGGAATGTTAGTCTTCACAGACTGACCACTGCTGTATGGGCACTAACACTTAAGCAGGTGCCATTAGATGCTGACCAGCACAGGAAGGCAAGGGACAGAGTCTACAGGGGACAGAGGACCCAAATGATAGTACTAGCCATAGCATCCACAGCAATCTCAGTGATGCCTGGCTTCCTCTAGCTCCTCCTCAAGCCCCAAAGACCTTATGTTCACACGGCTATGTCCATGAGCTACCAAGGCTGTGATTTCGATTCCGTTAGCTACAAAGACGCTTCTGGCCTATTAGAATAGACGTCTATAAATGGCACTAAGAACCTTGACTGGAAAAATACCCTGCATTTTGTCAGAGAATTAAAAGAGATGGGTGCATGTAAGAAGTTGAACAGAGTCCTAGGTACCCTGTAGAGATCAATAGACTAAGGCAGATGTTAAATATGCAGCACACAACACACGTGCTCTGTGGTGTCACAATTATATGGAAGCTACTTATTTAGGCTGTGAGTTTCTTGGTGTCAAGAACTAATTAATTCATCTTCATGGCCATGGAGACGAATGCTTTGATGGTCCAAGTCTCATGTTGCTTTAACTTCAAGCTGATGGATTTGGAGAGGTTCTTCTTCTTCTTCTTCTTCTTCTTCTTCTTCTTCTTCTTCTTCTTCTTCTTCTTCTTCTTCTTTTCTTCTTCTTCTTCTTCTTCTTCTTCTTCTTCTTCTTCTTCTTCTTCTCCTCCTCCTCCTCCTCCTCCTCCTCCTCCTCCTCTTCTTCTTCTTCTTCTTCTTCTTCTTCTTCTTCTTCTTCTTCTTCTTCTTCTTCTTCTTCTTCTTCTTCTTTAGCAGGGGGTCAGCGCCAGAATTTAGCTTCTCTTCGGTGTTCACAACTCCAGGTGTTGTCTAAGAATTTCCACAACTCCTTTCCATAGCTGCCTCTTCCTTGAAGACTGCCTGGTACTTGAGTTCACAGGTCTGCCAGGAAAAGTTGCTTTCAGGAATGCTCAGTTGAAAGGGACAAGCCAGAGGCGAGGTTTCTCCTGCACCACAGCCTAGATGCACATGCCCTTGCCTTCCTTCAGATGACCCTTCTCTGCCCACTTCCAACAGCGCCTTGTGGTACTTTGAATATGCTTCATCCAAGGAGTAGCATTATTAGAAGGTGTGGCTTTGTTGGAGTAGGTATGGCTTTGTTAGCGGAAGTGTGACTGTGTGTGTGTGTGTGTGTGTGTGTGTGTGTGTGTGTCAGGGGGTGGCTTTGAGATGCTCCTTCTAACTGCCTGAAAGACAGTCTTTCCTACTTGCCTTTAGATCAAGAGGTAGAACTCTCAGCTCCTCCAGCACCATGTCTGCCAGGAAGCTGCCCTGCTTCCCACCATGATGATCATGGACTGAAACTCTGAACCTGTAAGCCAGCCCCAGTTAAATGTCTTTTATTAGAGTGGCCTTGGTATGCTGTCTCTTCACAGTAATGGAAACCCCAACTAAATAGGACTCTTTCTAGTGCAGCCTCGTAAGCAGTGTTGGCTGGTGTTTACCTCAAACCTGTTATCAGACAACCTATCTTCACGTTTAAATGAATCCTTTACACACGGTATCTGAGACACAGTAGACGTAGCCTTGGTGTCTGAAAGCCTGGCATTGAAACTATTCAAAAGAAAAAATGCCTGTGCCTAACACGTGCAAGTTTTTTTTTTCCATTCTCTAAAGAATGCTATATGAAAGGCTGGAGAGATGGCACAGTAGGTAGGACTTGCTGTAAGAACGGTGTGTGTGTGTGTGTGTGTATGACCTGGACTTGGATCCCTCCCACTCATGCAAAAGCCGAGCACAGTGGCATGCCTATAGTCCAAGCACTGAGGAAGCAGTGAGAGGAGGCTCCCATACATAGTAGCATTCTCTCTCTAAATAAATAAAAAGTGGATAGTGTCAACTTTTGGCTTTTGAAGACCTACACCTTCCTGCACACGTGTGTGTACAAGCACCTGTCCATATGACTCCATATGGGGGTGGCAGCCTGCAGTTTAAGAAGCTGTGCTCTAGAGAGGATTTTTAAAACAGGAGAGGATTATGTAGGTGTGTACAGATTATATGTTGTGATTTTATAGTGTATGATGGACCACAAGAACTTAAAGGGAAACTTACAAAGACTGGTTGGGAGCACAGGGAGTCAATAGGCAGGGAGGGAGCGTAACTGGAACCAGGTTTCTTCTCTTCTCTTTCTTCCTTCTTTGTCTTAAAATAGGAGATGCACACAGTAACCAGCATCCTAGCCATGAAGATGGAGAGGAAGATTCATTCTTTTATGTCTTTTTAAATGGCAGAGGAATTGCTCAACTGTTTTTTAACGATCCAAGGCTACCTAGAAGCTTAGAACAGAAGTTTATGAGGAAACTCTAGACAGCTCTTACAGAGCCAGGCTAAGCTGCAACACACGCCAGACAAACCAAAATAAATGAAGGATTCATTACAAATCCCCAGAACCTAGTAAAGCCCCGGGCTTGATGAAGCCATGGTTCAAATGACTGTAATTATTTGTAAGACACATAGCAGTCTAAGCGTTTCCTTCGGGAGGTGGTTAGGAGAGCGAGGGAAGCGAGCATAGTTGAGTAGAAAAAGAGAATCCGTTCCCAGGAACCTGGGCTGGCACTGCAGCTTTTCTGACTGGCAGCCACTTCGGGTGAGCTGCCTCGTCTTTCAAAGCGTCAGTTAGCCTATCTAGAAAATTGGATGGCAGATGTTTAATTGGAAATTAAATCATGTGGTGTGTGTGTGTGTGTGTGTGTGTGTGTGTGTGTGTGTGTGTGTGATGTACATGGGGGCATGTGTCGTCAGATGAACTACCTTTTTTCTCTTGACATAGCCCCACAGCGAAAGACTTATGAAGTTCTGGATTTTGGCCAGATGAATGGGAAGGAGGTGGCAGCTGCCACTTTCTGGTCCTTAGACAGAAGAAACCTGGATTCCAGTGAGTTCCAGGGATCCTGCCGGGACTGCAGGCACATGCTGTCATACCTGGATTCTACAGGGTACTGGGGGTGGGTGGGGGAGCTCAGGTCCTCATGCTTGCAAGCATTTTATCCTCTGAGCATCTCCCCAGCCCCACTCAAATGTGTTTTATTGAACAGTTACCATGAGCCAGGCACTGTCCTGGGCACTGGGGATAGGACGGTCAAAGCTGGCTGGGGAGTTTGTCAGGCTAGCAGGGGAAACAGGCAAACTCATAAATAAATGTATGTAATGACTTTAGGTGGCAGTTGGGAGCTATGGAAAGAGGGAGTGAGGGCAGCGAAGGAGGTAGGCAGTGTGAAGTCCTCTCCGTGGTCATCTGGCTATTAAATGAGTGGTTTGTAATACTGCCCAACCTTCCAAAGCTCTGTTCTGTGATGCCGAGGCCGAGACTCAGCTCTTTGTATTTCTCCCCTGCTAAGGTGGAGGAGGAAAGGCAGGCCTCACTGACCAGGCGGCAGTCCCTTCAGCATTAACATCAATGTCAAGCAGGTAGGGCACCCGCAGCCTCGGAGCCAACTGCCCAAGGATGAGGGGCAAACTGAAGTCTGCCTGAGATTGGTGGCGCGCAGATGATGACAGCAAATCGGGAATTGACACCTGGAAGACATGCTTGCTTGGGACCAATGGGTCGTGATGGAGGTTATAAAGGGCGCTCCTTGAGAATTAATAAACGAGCTTGCTGCCGCGTTCTCATCTTCTCTCGGAGTCTGAGCCCTGAGCCATCGATTCGGCCCCTTGGGGGTGGGGGGGCGGAGGAGGGCGAGGCAAGAGAGAGGACTCAGGCAACCTAAGGGTTTCCTGCTTCCAAGTGATTGAAGGAATGTGCTATAGGGAGACTTCAGGAAGAGAGAGAGAGAGAGAGAGAGAGAGAGAGAGAGAGAGAGAGAGAGAGAGAGAGAGAGAGAGATGGCTCCACCTCTCACCAGCAGAGTGGGCCTTGCACCTGGGCTGGGTAGCAAGTACAGTAGAGCTGGCCCTGGTGGCAGGGATCCTGGGCGAGCTGGCTCCAAGGGTGTGAACACGGGGGGGAGGGGGGGGGTGGTAGCTGGCCTCACCACTCACCTGCTGTGAAGTGGCTGTGGGCAAGAGGGAAAGGCTTTTCCAATTCCTTTGAACTTCTGCCTTTTGGGAAGCACTCCCCCGAGTACTAGTAGACAGGCAGGTTCTCTCTCTGAAGTCTGCTGTGTAGGGCAAGACATTGGGCTCAATCTGCTTGAGGAATGAAGATTTGTTGGAATGGGGATGATGAAAGACAGGGATGGGGATCATTATCTAAGAACGGGCTGCTTGGTCTGTGTACTTCCTGGCTAGCCCAGTTGTTGTCTCACACACACAGACAGAGCAGCGTTATATAACGGAACTTTCTCTGACGGTGGAGATGGTCCACAATCTGTGCTTCCAGTAAGCTCAACACACGCATATGCCAGTTGATACTTAGCAATGTGGCCAAGTGAAACTGAAGAACGCGGCATTGGATTTCATTTCACTTTAATTAAATACTTGAATTTAAGTAGCCAAGGTTAAGAAGCAAAGAGCCGATTTCATTAGAGAATGGTTTTGAGTGCTTAAGCCCATGGGGACTATGGAAAAGGTCTATTTAGGCAAAATTGAGAACTACGGGAAGCTTCTGGAAAACATCCCTGTTGCTAAGTGCAAAGCCGACTCTCAGGTCCTCCATTTCTGTATAGATTGAAAACTGACCTCGCTCACCATCAAACACACCCTGTGGAATGCTTTTGTACAGCACAGCCTCTCGGGTTTTCTTGATAGACACACATACTACATGCACACACACACATACCATACACACACACCACATGCACACACAAACACCACACATAGACACACATAGATACACACATACCACATATACATGTACACACACACACACCCACCACATATGCCACACATGCACACATACCAAACTCACATACACATACTACATGCACACACACCACACATATGCATTCATGCATGCACACACTTGCACACACACCACATACACACATGAACACACATACCACACACATGCCCTCATGCATGCACACATATACACATGCACACACCCCACACATATGCATGCATGCACACACCTGCACACACACACACACACACACACACACCACATGCGCATGCACCACATACACACACATACATACACTCACACACACACACCAGGACACACATACCACACACAAGTATATGCACTTGTGTACACAGACTCATATCCACATGCACACACATCACACACAGGCACACAAACATACAATACACACACACATGAGCATACATGCAATACACAATAGTCATAATCATAATAAAAACAAGGATACAGCAGCGAGTCAGTTGGGAAAAAACAGTGAAGGAGGAGGTCTGGGAAAGAAGAGGCTGGAGTTAACTCATGCACTGGAATAGTGGCAGGAGGCAAATGACAGGTGGGTGATCTATTTCAAAGGACTAAGGACTAACCTGCTTGTTTGAGGATCTGCTCACAATGGGCGGGGCAGGAGTCAGTAAGGAAGGCTGCCACAGTCATCTAGACTGTGGGTGAAGGGGACTGTGCAGCTACCAATGCTGTTGAGCCTGTCCCTTAGGGCAGAGCATGCCTGTGAATATCAGCTGCATGTTGTCCCCTTTACGTCCTGTCCTGGTTTACAGATGAAATTTCTGACTCTGATGCTCAATGCTGAAAAGGTTGGATAGAACTGAATGGTACAGGAGGAAGAACTCAGGGTCATCAAAGGCCACCAGGAAAACCTCTGGATGGAACCAGACACTCTGGAATCCTTGGAACTACCACTCCTTGCCAGGGCAACAAGTGTACCAGGGGATGAAGGAAGAAGTACCAAGATGACTGCCTTAGTGCAGTCAGGTGCTGGGCTCATGAGACAGACATCCAACACACACTGCTTACACAGCAAAGAGCAGGAAGTCCCTGGGTCTTCTGCTTGCTCACATAGTGTAACTGAATAGCTTTGTACATCTCTCTGACCTATTCAGCTCCTCGGCAGGCACTTGCTAAAAGCATAAATATCTTCCTTTCCAATGAGGCCAACGGCAAGTCTCCCAACCCCACAAGTAAGAAGCAAGGAGTGTCTCTGTCTGCGGAGACAGTTGCCTTCACAATGGAGCATGGCTGTGAGCTGCAACCCAAGACTTACCATCCTTTGCTCCTCGGTTGTCTAGTGATGGACAGCAGGTTCATACATTCAAATGATCCCTAGGCTTAACCAAGCGGTGTATCTGCTGGGTATTGGATTGTGTGGTCCCACTCACTAGCTTCAGCCTCTGGACTCTTAGTCAAGAGCAGTCCTCACTGGCACCCGATTCATACCTGGATAAAGAGAAGGCATGTGAAGTTATAGATGCTTCCTGTGCAGTGTATCCTCATTTCTCTCATTAGCACTGTGGAAGGTGTCAGGGAAGAAATAATGAGCAGAAGACAACATTGCCGTCAGGTTAGTGAGGAGGGTCACTGGGTGTCAGCTGCTTTTCCTGTTGCTGTGATTTTTTTAAATCACCTTTGTCAAGAGCAACTTAAAGGAGAAAGGGCTTCTTTGGGTTCACAGCTCAAGGTACCCACATCTGTCATGGCAGGGAAGTCAAAACTTTGAAAATGTTGAGCCTAGGCGGTACCTTGTAGTGACCACCAGGTGGAGCAAGTGTGCCAAGGCAGCTTGGTTGTTGGCTGCTAGTAGACTGAGCAAGGGTGGGAAAGTGCAGCCAGCCACCATTTTTTTCACCAGCCTGAAGCTCTACAGCCTCAAAACTCTTGAAGAAACTGTTGGTTTTTAAAATTCCATAATACAAGGCTGGAATGTGTTAGATGGTACACCAGTCAGTGACATGCGAATGTAAAAACCTGGACATAGCTGGGCAGTGGTGGCACACACCTTTAATCCCGGCATTTGGGAGGCTGAGGCAGACAGATTTCTGAGTTTGAGGCCAGCCTGGTCTACAGAGTGAGTTCCAGGACAGCCAGAGCTACACAGATTAACCCTGTCTCGAAAAAACAAACAAAACAAAACATAAACAAACAAAAAACAAACAAACCAAAAAAAACAAAACAAACAAACAAAAAACTGGAAAAAATGTCCGAGTTGAAAAAGCCAGTTGTAGAATAGTCTGTATGTTGTGACTCCTATTGTGTAACTGACCAGAAAGGTGAATACATTATATTTTGAGGCACCCTGTAAGGGGGGTCTTGGGGGTTGTTATGTGCATTTCTGTCTGTTTGAAATGCTGTAACAAAATACCATACACTAGGTGGCTTATAAACAACAGAAATTCACTTCTCATAGTTCTTGAGTCTGGGAGGTCCAAAATCAAGCTGCCAGCAGATTTTGTGCCCAGTGAGGGTTGTTTTCTGGTTTATACTGAATACCTTCTGTTTGTGTATTTCCCTAGCAGAAGAGCCATGTTCTATGTCTGAGTCTCTATAATAAGATTGTCATATTTGTTTATCATGGCTGTAACAGATACTGAGTCCACCTATACAGAGAAAAACTTGGGGAGCTGGAGAGATGGTTGGTGGTTAAGAGCACATATTGTTCTTCCACAGGTCTCAAGTTTGGTACCAGCAGCCACACGGGGGCTCACATTTTTATTCCTTTAGTAAGTGAAGATGAGCACCTTTGCTGGCTTGCTGTATGTCAAGATTTGGAAATGACCCTATTCAAAGTGTTTGTGGACGTGAGCTATTGGCATTCATATTTCCCCTTGTACTGCCACCAAGTTTTAAGACATTGCGATGAGAATCTCTTGTTATAATAATCATGGATTTAAAATGTCTCAACTTGATAATAACCACATTTTAAGGAAAGATGGAGAAGGAAGAGGAGGAAGCCACCACGAGGGGAGAGGAACCATGAGCGCAAGGCCAGGATAAGCAGCAAGTATCTGGGGGACACTGCTGGGAGGTAGCCAGGCCCTCGGTTAGAAGAGTAGATTAGGGGTGACCCCCAGTAATTGTCAAAGCCAAATAGTCTGAGTCTCATTAAAAAAAAAAAAACCCTACATTTTAAACTTTAAATTTAAAGTGTATTACACTAAGGTAAAAGCAGACTCCTATAATATCCTAAAATAAATAAATAAATAAATAAATTTGATTTTAATACTCAACCTCCAAAGTCTACAAATCACCTTTAAGAGACAATGATATTTCATTCCCATTAAATCAAATTAGATCTACTTAGCAGTCACTACAATAACTAGCACATACCATGTGTTCCACAGGCATTAGAACTGCCACGATAAAACAATTTGTCTTGGCAGTCAATGGTTTCATGATCAGAATTTAAGCTCAAGGCAAGCCAAGAACAGCCACAAGTTTCTTCTGTTTAAAAAAGAATGTTGAAACTGATATCAAAACATTCTTTGTGATGATCGAGGTCAGCAGCTCCACCTCAGATCCTTCTTTTAAAAAAATCTGAAAGAAGGACTCTGCTTCACACTTGATGTTGAAAGGAGAAAAAGAAAAAAAAACAGGAACAGGAAACTTGAGTTGAAATGGACTTCCCTGAGCACATGCTCACTGTCTCCGCAGTGTCCTCAGTGTTCTCTGTTGCTCAACCCACTGAGCCTTGCAGATGCAAGTACCCTGAAGGTTGGTACAGAGTTAGTGTAGAACTGATGCCTTATACCTTTCAAATTGGAGCTACTGCCAAGTTAGGGTTGTGAGGTTAGTGTCAGTCAACAAATGCTGCATATTATGCAAAGAAAAATGAATAATCTTGGCAGCTGCCTCCAAAGAGAAGCTTTAGAAGGAAGATGTGAGAAATTTCAGATAAGCATTTAGCTTTAATAACTTATGTCTTCATGACAATGCTTTGAATTTCTAAGGGATGTCTGATGTCAACTTGAAATAGCCTACTATCGCCTTGGGAGAGATTTCTATGAGGAATGGTCTATAATGGTTTGGCCAGTGGGCATGTCTGCCGGGCACTGTCTTTGTTAAGGCAATGAATGTGGGAATATCCTGCCCACTGTGAGCAGCACTATTCCCTAGGCAGAGGCTACTAAACTATAAGAGTGGAGAAATGGAACTGAACACAAGCAAGCAAGCATTTGCGCACACCTGCACTGATTTCTCTCTGATCTTGACTATGGATGTGGTGTGACAAGCTGTGGCAAGTTCATACCACCGTGACTTCTCTGCTGAGATGGATTGCAAGCTGGAATTGTGAGTTTCTCCCCTAACTTGCCTTTTGGCAAGAGTATTTTTTATCATAGCCACTAGAAAAGGCCCAAATCTATAGGTTGCTCCATTCCCTTGAATCCCAGTGTCTTTTGTCTCTACCTTTGTGTGGGTTATTTCTTCCATGTACTATGAGTTTTTAAGGACTTAAAAATTAAGGTATTGAAGTTTGTTGGTTGTTTTTTTTTTTCCCCTAGGTTCCTGTTTATCATCATAGAAAATTCTGGATTAAATGTTACATTTAAGTGTAACAGAAAAACAAATACTGGAGTTTGGATGTTGAATAGGTACTGATGGTTCATGTATAAAGGCTTTGTCCCCAGGGTGGCACTATCAGGAGTTGGTGCAACATAATGAAAGTTAGTGGCAGGTCTTTAGGTCATTGGGCCATGCAGTTAAAAGGGATGGTGAAGGCTCACCCCATTCTTTCTCACTCTCTGCTTCCTGGCTTGGGGTGTGGCCACTTACCCAGCACCCATGCTAGAGGCCCTGGCCAATGGTTTTAGAGCTAAACTTCCAAAATCATGAACTAAGCAAACAACCCCCCTTTATTAAATTGGTTGCTATAAGTATTTCATCACAGTAACACAAAGTTAATGAATAAAAACAGGTTAAAAAAAAAGTCTGCTCTCCATGAACAGACGAAGAAAGAAAGGTTCTGCAGCAGTGAATGACCTTTTGTCCATCTGGGCACCTGCTGAGTCTGGAAGCTGGGACCAGTGTGAGCTGGAGAATTCCAGAGGAGAGAGGGTACAGGCTTGAATCATGTTCTTGCACACATGCATGCTTGAGTGCATGCAGAGCAATGGGAGGCAGGAAGTGGGAGGGCTCAGGAAGGTACTCCACCAAGCAGAGCAGCCAATAAGAACACATTTCCTAGCATCTGTGCCCCAGGGTTTGCTTTGCTCTGGTTTTCACGAGGCTGTCTAAGTTCACTCTGAAGCTGTCTAAATTTCTCTTCAGTTCCCCAATGTCTCTGACCCTATCTACATATTCAGACTGCCTTCTAAATGAGCATGGGGGATGTTTCCATAGAGACTGAAGAAGGACTGCTGTTCCATCTATAACAGTCTCCACTAGGGCCTATGACCTCCAGGGTCATGGGCTTTTGACCTTGTTTATAGTAGCAGACATGAATTTCCTCCTGTGGTGCAGGCCTCAGAGCCAATCAGAGAGCAATTGTTTGCCTTCATGGCATCATGTCACTGTTGCCTGCATAGGCACATAGGACCAGAAACGGGAAGGTAGATCATCTTAGTGTACAAGCTCATGGAGTCTGAAATGGCCAGGATATAAACTTCAGAAAAGTTGTTTCCAAGCAACTTGTGGAGATCTTGGGTAAAACCTTAAGTTTCCTCAGGACACTGTTTTTGAAATTTTAGTGTGTTTTATCTCGTCATGTGGAGAGACTGCAGCTGATATCTAGGTTGCAGCTGGAAGGAAAGGGAGAAGGAAAGAAGGGAGAGAGAAGAGAGAAAGAAGGTGTTTTTTCCTCCCCAGGCTGCAGTGAAGGACTGGTACAACTAGTTTATCACACTTAACTTTACTGTACTCTTAAGATAATCTCATTTTCAGAAGACTTCTTTCATTTTTATTAACATGTATTAATTATACATGTTAATGGCATCCAGTGTGACATTTCCATACATGCATGCAGTATGCACTAATAAAACCCAACCTCTATTCACATCCCCCAACCTCTGTGTGTGTGTGTGTGTGTGTATGTGTATGTGTTGTGTGTGTGTTATGTGTGTGTAGGTATTTACATGTGTGTGTACACACATGTGTGGATACATGCACATGTATGTGCATGCATGTAGAGCTTAAGGTTGATGTCTAGAATCAGTCTTAACCATTCTTTCACCGTATTCATTGAGGCAAGGGCTCTTATCAAATCCAGAGCTTACTGGAGGTAAGCCTTGCTAGCTAGCTAGCTCTGGGGCTTCCTAGTTCATTTAGGAACAACAGTAGTAGCTTCCCCTCTAGGGCCTATAACCTCCTGGGCCATGGGCTTTTGACCTTGTTTACAGTAGCAGATATGAATTTCTTCCTGTTGTGCAGGCCTCAAGTCCAATCAGAGAGTAGTTGTTTACCTCTATGGCAACCATGCCTGGATTACGCGCACAGGCACATCTTGCCTGGCAGACCAATAGTATGGCATATACTGTACACAGGTATGTAACACAGTTGGTAGTCTTAACAACTCCCTCACACCCAAACCCCAGCCACCTGCACGTCACCTTCCATGACTATTGAAACTAGCAAGTCAGGGGAAACATTCCAGCTCAGTTCCAGCTTGGTTTCATCATGCCTGCAACCACCGGGTGTGGTATTTTCAGCAATAGGATCTTGTTATGGACATTTTTATTTATGGCTGAATGATATTTTGTTGTGAACATAGATCACATTTTCTTTATCTATTGAAGGGCCCTTAGGGTCACTTTGTGTCTTAGCTATTATGAATACTGTCATGATTAAACATGGGCATGTAGACATCTGGTTGATACTCCGTTTTAGTTGTCTTTGGATATATAATCAAAAGTGGGAAAGCTAAGTCATATAAAGATCAAGAGTTTAAGAAACCACAATGGGGGCTGGAGAGATGGCTCAGCGGTTAAGAGCACTGACTGCTCTTCCAGAGGTCCTGAGTTCAATTCCCAGCAACCACATGGTGGCTCACAACCATCTGTAATGGGATCTGATGACTTCTTCTGGTGTGCCTGAAGACAGCTACAGTGTACTCACATACATAAAATAAATAATAATTTTTTAAAATCTTAAAAAATAAGAAAGAAGCACAATGGACATTCATTCTAGTTTGTTTCTCTACCTTCTCTCTTCTGATGCTTACCACCTTTTTGGTTTTTGTTTTTGGTTGTCATTCTGAGAGGAGATAGGATCTCACTGTGGCTTGTATTTGCATTTCCCTAGGCTAAAGATGGTAAGTTTTTTTTTTTCTATTAGTTCCAGATTTGTATTTCTTCTTTTGAGAGGTATCTGTTCAGATAATTTGCTCATTTAGAAACATTGTTACCTGGATTTTGTTATCAGGTCGAAAATTGTGATTTTTTTTTTTTTTTTAAGTGAAAGGTTTGGGAACCGTGTACCTTCCAAGGCAGGTCTACCAGCACCATTTCCCATAAGGCGCATGCTCATTTCATTTTGTGTTATAATTTGGTTATTCTGATAATATTTCAAAATTTTCATCAATATTAGCATGTTATGGGGCTCTGTGATCAGAGTCTTTGAAGATAATATCGTGAATGTCAAAAGACCAACACTGACAGGAGCTCAGAAGACTGCAGACAGTATCATAGGATGTAGAGTCTGCTAAAACAGAGCCTGAGAGAACTAATACTGAAGGCAGTTTCAGCCTAAGTAACATTCAATGAGCTAGCAAACCCTGAACCTGTGGTGGTTTGAATAGGTTTGGCCCCCGTAGACTCATGTCTTTGAATGCTTGGCCTATAGGGAGTGGCACTATTAGAAGGTGTGGCCTTGTTGGAGGAAGTGTGTCACTGGGTTTTGAGGTTGGCTACACTCAAGCTCTGCCCAGTATGGAAATCAGAGCCTCTTCCTGGCTGCCTGTGGATCAAGATACAGAACTCTTGGCTCCTCTGGCATAGTGTCTGCCTGGTCCCTGCCATGCTACCTGCGGTTATGATAAGGGACTGAATGTCAGAAACTGTAAGCCAGCCCTAATGAAATATTTGCCTTTTTAAGAAAAAAAATAAAATAAAATTTAAAAAGCCGGGTGGTGGTGACACATGCCTTTAATTCCAGCACTTGGGAGGCAGAGGCAGGTGGATTTCTGAGTTCGAGGCCAGCCTGGTCTACAGAGTGAGTTCCAGGACAGCCAGGGCTACACAGAGAAACCCTGTCTCGAAAAAGCCAAAAATAAAAATAAAAATAAAAAATAAAATAAGAGTTGTCTTGGTCATGGTGTCTCTTCACAGCATGAAACCCTAACAAAGACAGCACCATTGCCTGCTGCAGAAGTGTTTGTTGTGAAAAGGAAGAGTCACCATGATGAAAGGAAGAGTCGTCCTACGATGCTGGCTGTAAACCATGGGCCCAAATGGACCTTCCTTCGTGAAGCTGCTGTTGTCAGACATTCTATCACAGCAACAGGATCCCGCTGGCAAGTTATTTGAAGAAATTCACACAGCCACTTCAACCTTCATCAACCACCACCCTGAGAAGACAGTAGCCATCCATGCACACTGCGTCAAGATCCCCACCACCACAGAAGGCTCTGGTGATTCATAGTGATTATCTTACTTGCTTAAACTGTTAGGTACTGTATGATTACACACTTGATGGGCTATGGCATGGTGTAAACGTAAATTGTGTGGACACTGAAGACCCAGTAATTCTTTATTAATTTATTTATTTTTAAATGTTATACGAATGTTTTGCCTACATGTATAACATAAGCCGGGTACATGTCTGGTGTGCATAGAGGTCAGAAGACAATGTTGGACTCCTAGACCTGTAGTTACAGATATTTGTGAACCCCTACATGGGTGCTGGGAATTTAATCCAAGTCCTTAGCTAGAGCAACAAATTCTCTAAACCACTGAACCAGACCCTCAAACCCAGTTACTCTTGATTTAGTGTGATAGGCTCTTTATTGCTTTTGTTTGTAACCTCTGAGGTATGTCTACGTGAGCCCTGCATGTAAGAGAAAGGGCAGATAACACAGAACAGTATAAAAGTCCACAAGTGTAGCAGATACTGCATAAGGGTTCACAGACAAGTGAAGAAGTTCCCCCAAATGAGCTAAGCATTGAGAGGTGGGTCTATAACTCAAACGTTTATTTTCCTTCAATATGTAAAATTTTTGAAGATTTATTTATTTATTTTATGTATATGAGTACTGTCGCTCTCTTCCAACACACCAGAAGAGGGCATCGGATCTCATTACAGATGGTTGTGAGCCACCATGTGGTTGCTGGGAATTGAACTCAAGACCTCTGGAAGAGCAGCTGGTGCTATTAACTGCTGAGCCATCTCTCAGGCCCCTCTATTAATATGTAATTCGTTATATGTACAATTTTATATAAATTATTTATCTAATTTATTTTCATTCCTTTTTTTATTAGATATTTTCTTATTTACATTTCAAATGCTATCCCAAAACTTTCCTGTACCCTCCCCTTGCTCTGCTCCCCTACCCACCCACTCCCACATATTGGCCCTGGTGTTCCCCTGTACTGGGGCATATAAAGTTTGCAAGACCAAGGGGCCTCTCTTCCCAATGATTGCTGACTAGGCCATCTTCTGCTACATATGCAGCTAGAGACATGAGCTCTGGGGGTACTAGTTAGTTCATATTGTTGTTCCACCTATCGGGTTGCAGACCCCTTCAGCTCCTTGGGTACTTTCTCTAGCTCCTCCTTTGGGAGCCCTGTGTTCCATCCAATAGATGACTGTGAGCATCTACTTTGTATTTGCCAGGCACTAGCATAGCCTCACAGGAGACAGCTATATTAGGGTCCCTTCAGCAAAATCTTGCTGGCATATGCAATAGTGTCTGGGTTTGGTGGCTGATTATGGGATGGATCCCCGGGTGGGGTAGTCTCTGGATGGTCCATCCTTTCATCTTAGCTCCTAACTTTGTCTCTGTAACTCTTTCCATAGGTATTTTGTTCCCTATTCTAAGGAGGAATGAAGTATTCACATGCTGGTCTTCCTTCTTCTTGATTTTGTGTTTTGCAAATTGTATCTTGGGTATTCTAACTTTCTGGGCTAATATTCACTTATCAGTGAGTGCATATCAAGTGACTTCTTTTGTGATTGGGTTACCTCACTCAGGATGATATCCTCCAGATACATCCATTTGCCCAAGAATTTCATAAATTCATTATTTTTAATAGCTGAGTAGTACTCCATTGTGTAAATGTACCACATTTTCTGTATCCATTGCTCTGTTGAGGGACATCTGAATTCTTTCCAGCTTCTGGCTATTATAAATAAGGCTGCGATGAACATACTAGAGCATGTGTCCTTGTTACCAGCTGGAACATCTTCTGGGTATATGCCCAGTAGAGGTATTGCTGGATCTTCCAGTAGTACTATGTCCAGTTTTTTGAGGAACCATCAGACTGACTTCCAGAATGGTTGTACAGGCTTGCAATCCCACCAGCAATGGAGGAGTGTTCCTCTTTCTCCACATCCTCGCCAGCATCTGCTGTCACCTGAATTTTTGTTCTTAGCCATTCTGGCTGGTGTGAAGTGGAATCTCAGGGTTGTTTTGATTTGCATTTCCCTAATGATTAAGGATGTTGCACCTTTTTTCAGGTGTTTCTCAGCCATTCGGTATTCCTCAGTTGAGAATTCTTTGTTTGGTTCTGTACCCTATTTTTTAATAGGGTTATTTGATTTTCTGGAGTCCATCTTCTTGGATCAAGGAAGAGCTCCACATAAAACCAGAGAAACTAAAATTTATAGAGGAGAAAGTGGGGAAAAGCCTCGAAGATATGGGCACAGGGGAAAAATTCCTAAACAGAACAGCAATGGCTTGTGCTGTAAGATCAAGAATTGACAAATGGGACCTCATAAAATTGCAAAGCTTCTGTAAGGCAAAAGACACGGTCAATAAGACAAAAAGGCCACCAACAGATTGGGAAAGGATTTTTACCAATCCTAAATCTGATTGGGGACTAATATCCAATATATACAAAGAGCTCAAGAAGCTGGGCTCCAGAAATTCAGATAACCTCATTAAAAATGGGGTATGGAGCTAAACAAAGAATTCTCAGCTGAGGAATACTGAAGGGTTGAGAAGCACCTGAGAAAATGTTCAACATCCTTAATCATCAGGGAAATGCAAGTCTAATTTCTTTTCTTATTGGGAAAATTGAGGTGAAAGGGGGTTTTGGCTCTAAAATCAGAAAGACCAGGGTTCCAATCTTGTTTCCTTTCCATGTATCAGCTGTGTGACTTTGGGCAGATGACTTAAGCTCTCTGAGTGTCATAACGGTAAACTGGAGCTAATGGAGGTATGCATCTTAAAGGGTTCCAGGGATTTCAACTAAATTGACTTGTGAAAGTGCCTACCACAAGCCTGGTAGAGAGAATGCTTAAGAAATCATATCCATTTTTATTTAAGTTTATTAACTGCAACTTGGAAAATACAGAGAAAAGCTGAAGTAAAACCCATAACGACTTTACCACACTAAGAAAGCCTTGGTGGGCATTTGGCATAATCTTTCCAGTTTCTAGCCAAGGTGTGGCTTAGTGTGCTTTGGCCTTTTGTACTGTCCAGCATTTTTAATATAAAATTACCATCTAATGGTTCATTACATTTACTCACTTAGCAATTTACTGGGGGGAGACGCAGGGGCACATGTGCCAGGGTGTGTGCATGGTGACTGGTTGACAGCTGTCAGGAGTTGTCAGTTCTCTTTCTCCCACTTTGTCAGTCCGAGGATAGAATTGAGATTGTCAGGCTTGGTGGTGAGCACCTTTATCTGCTGAGCCATCCTGCAGGCCCCTAAGTCTAAGTTTCTAGTTGGGTAACACAGGCGGGTTTCCTTTTTTTTTTTTTTTTCCCCTTGTTTTTCGGGACAGGGTTTCTCTGTGTAGCCCTGGCTGTCCTGGAACTCACTCTGTAGACCAGGCTGGCCTCGAACTCAGAAATCTGTCTGTCTCTGCCTCCCGAGTGCTGGGATTAAAGGCGTGTGCCCCCACTGCCTGGCCCAGGTTTCCCTTTTATGACCACTGCAGTGTATTAAGTCTGCTTGCGGATTTAAATTAAATCTGCTCCTTCATGTCATCCCTTCATGTTAGACTTTTGTAGGAGTTCTAGTTGTTTGTTCCTATTCTAAACAGCTCAGCAATAAACAAGTCTGTTCGCAAACCTTTTATTTTTTATTTTTCTTTAAAAAGGAAAACATAGTCACCGAAAATAATTCTCAAGACAGCTGAAGAGGCCTTCCTGTTCAGACTCCTCCCATCCATCTGCCCCACCCTTCATTCTTGCTTCATTGCTAAAGAAGAGAGGGAAGAAAAGAGAGGGGATCAAGCAGAGGCCTGGGCACGCCTGGGTCCCCTCTGGCAGTGGGCAGCGTCACAGGGCAGAAGCAAGCTGGCAATGTTGTCTTTCTTCCTGCCCAGCTTTAAATGCAGCCAGAGAGAGGAACTAGCTGGGAACTTGAACATCTGCAGAAAACCTGGATACTTCCTTCTCTCTTTCGTCTCCCATGTGGCAGGCCTCTGCCTGAGCTTCTGGAAGGGGTCAGAGGCAAGTGTGCCTTTTTCTGAGCTCTGTCTCACCCAGTGTAGACAGACACATGTATGTGTACACACACACACACACACACACACACACACACACACACACACAGAGAGAGGACTGTTTTTCCCCCACTGAAAGGCTCCCAGAGCTATGCAGGGGAGGCTGCCTCACAGTGTCTAGCTCCCAGTAGGCCTCATAATTTTTTTAGGAGAGTGGGGCTGAAAACCTTTTAATCCCGAAGTTGCCTCCAGGAAGCTCTCCTAGAGCAGTAAACTGGTGCAGTGTGAAAGTCCCCGGTGAGATTTGGGTGGGCTCAGCATTGATGGCTGTCTTAGTCAAGGTTTCTATTCCTGCACAAACACCATGACCAAGAAGCAAGTTGGGGAGGAAAGGGTTTATTCAGCTTACACTTCTATACAGCTGCTCATCACTGAAGGAAGTTACGACTGGAACTCAAGCAGGTCAGAAAGCAGGAGCTGATGCAGAAGCCATGGAGGGATGTTCTTTTCTGGCTTGCTTCCCCTGGCTTCTCAGCCTGCTCTCTTATAGAACCCAAGACTACCAGCCCAGAAATGGTCCTACCCACAAGGGGCCTTTCCCCCTTGATCACTAATTGAGAAAATACCCCACAGCTAGATCTCATGGAGGTACTTCCCCAACTGAAGCTCCTTTCTCTGTGATAACCCCAGCTGTGTCAAGTTGACACAAAACTAGCCAGTACAATGGCTGACAGATCCCCAATTCTCTGGATTATTAGGGACAAAATCCAGGCCGGGATTCCTTCAGCAAAGTTGGGAGATGTTTAACAACTGGTTTAAGTTATAGCAACTGACTATTCAGAAAGGAAGGAAGGAAGGAAGCAAAAGAGGAAGGAAGGAAGAGAGGGAGGGAGGGAGGGAGGGAGGAAGGAAGGAAGGAAGGAAGGAAGGAAGGAAGGAAGGAAGGAAGGAAGGAAATATCTGATTTATAGTGTTTTCAGATTCCTATTTTAGATTCCACCAGGGCTGATTTCAGAGGCAGCAGACGGTTTACACAGTTCCTGAGCAAAGGTTAGCCACAGGTTCTTGCAAAGCAGAGAAGGTCCACCCTAGCCAAGAGAGTACGGCACACCAAAGGCTGAGTCTCTCACTTGGTCACCATGTGGGAGAAGGATGTAGAAACAACCTCACTGAGGTTGAGTACCCAGGAAAGCACAGCCTGTAGGCTTCTCTCTGCAAACCGACCCCTCGTCGCCATGGATTCACTCCCTAGTCCAGACATGACAGCTTTTGGAGTTACCTCCACACTGAGTCATAGCTAGAGACAAAGAAGCCACAACCCTTGCTTGAAACATCCCCGGAAAGGTTAGCCAGTCCTTCTTTTGTCGCAGGCTGAGGACTAAAGGCTGCCCAGTGGTGGTGACAAAGTCAGCACTTCCCTTTGTTAGCCTTTGGATGCTGTGACAAAGTCCCAGAGACCTGACTTGGAGGAGCAAGGTCAAGGTCGGCTAGATGAATTGCTTTTAGGTCTGAGGTGATGCTAAACATCAGGACACCTGGACCATGTGGTAGAGGATGCTGCTGCCGTTGTGGTAGCTAGGAAACAGGAAGACAGAAGGAAGACAGGAGGCAAGGATGTTCTTCAAGAGCATGTTCTCTGTGACTGTCTTCTTCAAGTAGTCTGCATCTCTGAGCTCTTAATGCCTCCCCTTAGTGCTGTTGAATGATGGGTATATCCATGCAACCACTGATTAGGTCAGGGCCTCCATGGCTTGTTCATCTCTCAACAGTGTCACCAGCTAGGGTCTGCTCCTTCAATACTGGGACTTAACACCACCAAAACTTTGCTCTCATTCCTTCTTGTCTCCAGACAATAGTGAGCCAATAGTGGCATGAAGGAGTCATTTCCTGTTACATAGAAGGGCATCGTATTTTCTTAGGATTTTTCTTTACCCTCAGCTAGTTTTGTAGGCAAAGATAATAACCCTCTGTTTAACTGAGTGCTTCCATTTTTTTATATCATAAGTAGGTTGCTGATACACTATGTGTTGAATAATCATATCTTTTCTTTTCTTTTGTGAATTACATACATGGCTTTAGCTCTCTTTGGAGTTTTAAGTTAGATTTTAATTTCTTCAATAAAAAAATACTCATCTGCATTATTTAGGTCAAGCATCTGTAGACAGAAGAAATAAGAGAGAGAGAAAAAAGAGAGGCTCCTACCTTCAGAGTCCCTTTTTACTAAAGAAAGATTTTTTTTTCTTCAGCTGACTGCAAGAGGGTTTATTGTACATGAGTTACACTTGGCCACAAGAGAGGACAGAATTAGTCCAGAGTGCAGAGGGTCCAGGGCAGAGGGCCAGCGGGACTGTTCGGGTCATTTCCCCGGGCGATGATGGCGAGGTGACGTTGCAGGTCTACCGACGGCAGCACACAGTCCGACAGCTTGTCCCGGTGTCCCGGACCTCAGCATCCCTTACTTCTGCTCCTGCAGCTTCGTGGGTGCACGGTTTACTTGGACCTCTGCCTCATCTTTCTTCTCTTGCGCTTCAGCCTGCGCATTCTCTTCTTCCGCCACTTCGCTCTCATGGCGCAGGAGTCTCAAGAAAGATGGCGCTAAGACGGAGAGCCTAAAGAAAGATTTATTTAGTTTCAATTATGTGTATGCATGAGTGTGCATCTGTGTGTGGGGAGTGTGTGTGCGTGTGAGTGCAGGTGCCCAAGGAAACCAGAAGAGGGTGTCAGATCTCCTTGACTGAGTTGCAGGCTTTCCTGAGCCACCCAGCGTGGGTGCTGGGATCCAAACTCCAATCCTCTGCAAAAACAGGAAGTGCTCTTAACCACGGAGCCATCTCCGTAACTACCAGAAAACCTTTCACCATTACACATTAGCAATATGTCATGTTGACAAATATTTCCCCTATGTGCTGTCATATTTAAAATACAGGAGACCTCACCACAAGATGCTTTCCCCATATATTCAAAACTCTAACCTTCCATTTTATGGAGCTGAGTCTGAGCTGCTCTGCCGTTTTCACCAGATCATTTCATCTATATGCTTACACATTTCAGTTTCACACAAAATGTTAAGAGATGACTCATTTTATTTATTTCTGGTTTTCCTAGGTGTAAAACTTTTATACACTTTACCAGCCAAATCATTTTTATTTAGTACATGCGGGGCGAGCCAAGGATCATAGCTGGCAATTCAATACTGCCTAAAGTCTTCCCTCCCCCCCCCACTCCACAGACATGTTGATAGGCAGAATTTTGGTCGGTGGGCCAGTGAGGTAGAGCTTGTTGAGAGAGTTGTCTATCTTAGGAAATTTGGTGTAGGAAATGGTGTGGATTGGTTTTTATCTGAAACAAAGGGAACAGTAAAAAAATATTTTTTTTTATCAGTGGGTGGTGGTAGTGCACACCTTTGATCCCAGCACTCAGGAGGCAGAGGCACATGTGGGGATCTCTGAGTTCAAGGCCAGCCTGGTCTACAAATTGAGTTCCACGACCAATAGGGCTATACAGGGAAACCCTGTCTTAAACAAAACAAAACAAAACAAATGTCATTTTGGTTTACATGCATAGGCGTTTTGACTGTGTGTATCTAGGTACCATATGTGTGTGCTGCACCCTCAGAGGCCAGGAGAGCTCACCACATGCCCTAGAATTGGAGTTATGGACAGTTCTGAACTACCATGTGGGTATGGAGAATCAAACCCTGGATCCCTGGAAGAACAGCCAGTGCTTTTGAACATCTCTCTCATTCCAATGGTAGATTTTATTTTTCTTTGTAGTACCAGGGATTGAATTCAGGGCCTTCTTCTGTTTGCTAAGCAAATACTCTATCTACCATTGTGCTATATCCTTAGCTATTTTTAAATTTTGATGCAGGGTCTTCCTGTTGACCAGGTTAACTTTGGACTGGCTCGGTACCCTACGTGGACCTCGAACTTGCAACCCTGCTTCAGCTTTTCAGGGAGCTGGTATCTTGGCAATTCTTAACCAAGGACTGACATACCTGTCAGCTAAGGAGCTTTTAAGAAATACTTATACCTGGGGCCCTACCATTAATAGGTCTGGCATTGTGGTTGTCAGACCACAATAGGGGGCATCTACTTTGTTCTTGTTACTGATACAGAGAACTATGGGAGAAAAAGCTGGACAAACATGTAGGCAGAGGGCTGCAAGAGGGATTGAGGTTATTGCTGAATTTAGGGACAGATTTAGGAGGCAAACAGCCTGCCCTGCATGGGAAGGGAAGGGGGAGAGGGTTAGGACCATTAGAGAGAGCATGAGGATTGCCCACAAAGAGCCCTCCAGCTTGGCACAAGTTCACACCTCAAAGCCCTGTTGTTAGCCCCGTGAGTTGCTGGTCCTCTCTGAATCTTTCTGTCAATCTCTTCCTTTGTCTCCACAAACACCTGTACTTCCCTACCAGGCTTGTGATGAGTCAGCAGGACTGCAAAGATGAAACACCTGGCTAAGGTCTTGACAGCTGTATGCATTCTTTCTTCT
Organism: Mus minutoides; assembly: GCA_902729485.2. NCBI lineage: Eukaryota > Metazoa > Chordata > Mammalia > Rodentia > Muridae > Mus > Mus minutoides. The sequence goes on from LR750014.1 coordinate 575,630, forward strand.
CCTCTCTGCGGAACCTTTGACCCTTGCCAGACCGGCCTGGTTACTGACTTCCTGAGGAAGAGAAGCGAGGTATTTCCCGAGAAGGCATCTTGTTAACACAGATTCCGATGAGCAAGAGAAGGCTTTTTTGAGGAGGCCTGTAGTTCTAGAAACTTCAGATACCTTTGCAGAGGCTCTTTCTTTTTAGAAGATAGACTTCTGCCTCAGAGACCCAAAGAGAAATCAGAACTCCACACAGACCTCAGCTTCATAGCATCATAATTCTTTGACTTCATAGCTCCACGGATTCATGCTTGGCTGAGACTGAACCTGGCCCTGTGACAGGGCACCTTAGCTCAGTCACAAACATAATCTCAGCCCCCGGCAGCTTGGCCCATGAACCAAGGTCGGCTGTTATGAAAGCAACACAGCTCAAGTGATGCTGACAGAGCAAAGAACCTCACCTAGCTCTGTTTACAGATCGAAGACTCTCTTTTCTGAAGGATGGAGAAAAATCCCTTCTCCCAGGACCCAGCAGCCTTCACATTATAGCATTGATATTCATTCTGCAATTTGACAAATATTTATCGACATCTCTTCTGTTTGGCAAGAACTTGAGAACTCACCTCTACACAATAATCATTTAAAAATGACTTTTCCTGCTGCCTAGGATTCTAAATTAACTCCAAATATTGATGTTGAGATTAACAGCAGACCAGGATTCCTCGGAGATCATCCATCCACAAGGCAGTGTGGCTGAAAGGGAGGACTAGGGACCTGGAAATCACACACATGTGGTCCTTGACTCCTGATTGGACCCAGCTGTGGGCCACAACCTGCTTTTCCTTTAAATTATGTTTTCTTTCTCAGAAAGCAGCTCTTTAAGTTGGGTAGAGACAGATGCTGGTGTGGTGCCAGAAATGAGGGAGAGGGGAAAGGAGAGGGAAGAAGGGAAGGGGAGGGAGTGTGAAGAGGGGAAGTAGAGGGAGAGATGTGCTGCGGGGAGGTCTTTCAGGAAGCTAGGGAGACAACATTGGGACAGTAGGAGAAGCGCCCTCCTCCTGCCTATCACTCTGGTCACACCCTAAAGCCTCAGCTTTAGATGAGGACTTAGAGATCCCTGGATGCTGATAGGTGGGCGTGAACAGCAGGGGATAAGTGTGAGATCCTGTCAGCAGAGTTCCCGTCCAATACTCCTTCCCTGGACATCAAAGAAATAGGTCAAAAGATGAAGGGTGCTTTATGCTCTTGAAGCAAGCCTAAGGGGAATCTAGATGGGCTTGTTAAAGAAGCTTAAGTTAAATAATCACATGGGCTCCTCACTGTGAGGAAAGAGCGAGGTTTATCCCAAGTCACCAAGTCCTTGAGAGACTTGAAGATGGCATTAAGTGACTCTCCATCTCTTCTAGGGGGTTGGATCTCCAAGTTAGTATAATGCACATTAGAGTTGAGAGTTTCTGGGTGTCCCATTTCCTTGCCTTGTCAGTTACCTTCTACGCAGGAACCTTCTGGAAGGTGGATTCCAGTCTCAAACAGCAGACTCCTCTTCCTGGCTGCCAGCCCATCAGAGCTGACATGGAAGCCAGGCCCAAGGCTCAGGCAGCTGCTAGCCATAGGCCTTTAAAGGGATTAGAAGCCTCAATCCCATACTCCCTCTACCTGTCTGACAGAACAGAATCTCAGCAAAGGGGTCTTCATACGGCATTTATGAATAGTTCTGGTATTAAGATCTAAGGATATTTAGAACAAAAGGCCCAGGCAAGGACACAGAAGTCTCCAGGGCAGCCAAACTTCAAGGCAACAGGCATGGATGGCTAGGGACCGTGGCTTCAGCCAGCGAGATCCAGTTTCCAAGGTTCTCTCCTTAATACCAAGTACTGCTTTATGTGTTGTGGTGCCGGGAGAGAGGCAGTGGCCATAACTCATGAAGACAATGTTAACGACCTGCTGAGAGCTGTGTGCCAGGCCCGGCTCCCTTCTATTTGATAAACAGTAAATATGTATGAAGTGAATTGCTCACACAGACTGGCTAGACTGGTCTCTTTTGGTTTCCTGGACACACCACATGATCTGTGCATTTGTTCCTATCTACCCATAAGTTCCTGTTCCCTGATAATTTTTGGCTGAACCTCATACTTCTTCCTTTTTTTTTTTCCTTTTTTTCAGACGTCACCTTCATCGTGTGGTCTCTCCGACACATGGCCTAATGTTATGACTCCCATTCCCACGCAGTCTACCCTTTTCACTATTCTTGGCCCATTAGCACTTGGTGCAGTCTGGGACCCCTTATTTGATGACTGTGCTATTGCCCAGGCTCAGTTGCTAGCCCAGGAACCCCAGAAGACAGGGACTTTGGACTGTTTTGCTTACTCCTGTAATCCCCTCCCCTGGGTCAGACAATCAGATTTGCTCAATCTGTATACGAATTGAATGGAAGAAATGCTTCCTCGGTAGGTCAAATATGTACCCAGTGATAAGCAGCAGGATAACTCAGCAAACAGCGTGCACCAGAGGGCAGTGCTGGGGGAGAGATAAGATGCTAGAGTAACTGCATTATAAGACACATTTTCCTAAAACAAAGCATGCTGGCCACTTCACAAACACATCACTAAAACCCTAGGCCTCAGCAACTGTGAATCCCAGTGTAGGGAGGCTATATCACACACACACACACACACACACACACACACACATACACACACACACACGCGCACACACACACACGTGCACGAAGATATTCAGGTAGTTTCTGAATGCTAGAGGCCTGGACTTCCTTAGCTAGCATACTTCAATGAAATATTTATATGTAACACAAGTGTGTGTGTGTGTGTGTGTGTGTGTGTGTGTGTGTGTAAACCTTACAATGGGCTTTTGTTTGTTTTTGGTTTTTGAGACAGGGTTTCTTTGTGTGGCCTTGGCTGTTCTGGAACTCATTTTGTAGACCAGGCTAGCTACAAACTCAAAGAGATAATGTGTGTGTCCCCACTGCCCAGCCACCATGGGCATTTTAATATTTATTACTTTTACAGGTCCTAGGAGATAGTCATGCAACTTTACAAATGAAGAAAACGGAGGCTTAGAGGAGTTTGACAACTGACCAGAACCACACACACAGTGTTTTCCAGACAGGATCAGACAGATCCAGGCCCATACAGGGGACCTGCCTGGGGACAGAGAAGGGCATTCTGAGACCACACTTTCCCAGAGCAGGAGGCAATGGGACTTCCAGGCTGGAGGACCAGGAAGAAGGACCTGGACAAAGGAGAGTTCTCAGGTAGCTGGAGGGCAAGAGCTGGCAGACGGTTAGAACCTTAGATGGCCAGGGAGGCAGGGTTTCCACACCCTAACCCTATCCCTCCTGCTCCTGTGGGTTGATTACAATAAGATGTGGGAGGTACTTGAGCAAGGCAGAGCAGGATAAAAATCCTGCACTGGGAGGATTTATAGTTAATTCTCTGCCTTAATTTCTTAGGAATCCATCCTGTCTACTTATCTCTTCTATTCAGTTTTTGTTAAATTAACAATACATATTTACAATGTGTTGTTTGATCCTCTTATAAATCATTGCATTTACATACAATACCCACTTCCACTAGACTTTCAAAGTCCTGATATTCTCTTCATCTAAGATGTTGAAGACCAGGTTAGTAGTCTAGATCATCTATAGTTATATCCATCCCTCCATCAGTTGTGGGCTGAGCTGTCTTCCTACATTCATGCACTGAAGCCCTTTGGTATATCTTGTACCTAAACAGTGAATATACAAAGAGTGTTCACCAATGTGTTTGCACTAGAGACTGTCTTTAAAGGGCTGTTTAACTTAAAATGGAATTGTTAGCGTGTATTATGATTTAACCTGACTAGTATCCTTATCAAAAGAAGACAGAGGGACCTAAGAGACAAATGTGCACAAAGCAAAGATCAGAAGACAACACAGCCACCATCTACCCACCAAGAAAGGGGGGCCTCAAAAGAAAGCAAACCTTCTGGTGCCTTCATTTTTTATTTCTAGCCTCCAGAACCCCGAGAAAACAAATATTCATCATTCAAGCCACTCTGTGGTGTGTGGTTTATAGAACCTTAGGCAAACTTATATGCCACTCATTCATCCATGCATCCACCTATCCACCCACTTATTCATCCACCCATTTATCCATCCATCCATCCATCCATCCATTTATCCATCCATCCATCCATCCATCCATCCATCCATCCATTGATCCACCCACCCACCCATTCACCCACCCACCCGTCTACCCACCCACCCAGCCAGCCATCTGCCCATCCATCCATTGGTCCACCCACCATCCATTTATCCATCATATATCCATCCACCCATCCATCCATCCACCCATCCATCCACCCATCCATCCACCCATCCATTCACCCATCCATCCATCCATCCACCCATCCATCCATCCATCCATCCACCCACCCACCTGTCCACCCACCCACCCATCCAGCCATTTACCCATCCATCCATTGGTCCACCCACCATCCATTTATCCATCATATATCCATCATATATCCATCCACCCATCCATTCATCAGAAGGTGATGCAGCAACCACTTACCTGTCAAGAGAGAGGGCCTCAAAAGAAAGCAAACCTTCTGGTGCCATAAGCAGCACCCCTACATGGTCTCTGCATCAGCTCCTGCCTCCAGATTCCTTCTCTGCATGAGTTCCTGTCCTGATTCCCTTTGGAAGTGTAAGCCAAACAAACCCTTTGGTCTCCAATTTGCTTTTTGGTCTTAGTGTTTTGTCGCAGCAACAGAAGCCCTGTTCTCTGGAGATGAAAAAAGGAAGAGGCCACAGGCTCCTCCTGGGGTAGCTAGCAGTGAGTTAACAGGAATGATGTCAGGCCATGATGAGTGCTAGGTCCTACTTGGGAACTGGAGGTGTGTGGTTCGAGGGACACTTTATCCAGGTTGGGAGTGGAGGTAAGAAAATCACCAACGAGCCAAATCCCTGAGAGAATAGTAAACCAGGGCCACTCTGAGGAAACACAGTTGGCTCTACAAAGGGTAGGAAGGGGTTAAAGGAAGAAACACATTGAAGAAGATGAGGAGGAGTTATATGTGAAAGGCATGAAGGGCCATGCTCACTCAGTGGTTCTCAGAACAGCCTTTCTCTGCCTATGACACACTCACTACAATGTCCTAAGCAGGAGCAACACAGAAGTGAATTACCACTGTCGGGCTGAGGTGAGGTCCCTTCCCTCAACAGGGAAGTGAATTACCACTGGTCTCCTCTCCCCTCCCCTCCTTGCCCTCCCCTCACCTTCCTTTTCCCTTCCCTTCCCAGTGGGAAGCACTTGGCAGCATGAAGAACCAGGATCTTATCTGAGAGCCAAATGTCTTTGGGTCAGCTATTTACACATAGGTCTACATTTGTGTGCTATTGTAACTGTAGGCTCAGTTGCCAGGATTCTAGCGGTCTACCACAGTTCTTAAGCTATGTCACCTTGAGTGAGTTGTTCACAACCAATCAGTAAGCTGTATCAGTACTGTGGTACCTTCCTCTGAGATTTACTGAGTCTGAAAGGAGGCTCTGCAGGCCCAGCGCCTGCCACGGAGGCTGGCATGCAGTAAGCAATCAGGAAGTATGACCGATTACAAAGGCATGGGCTAGTCACTATAGCTTCCTTTCAGCCCTTCTGTGTCAGCCCTGGGCCTCTCACTGTCACAGCCATGGGGGTTGGCATCAGCAGCCGCATCTCATCTGATCCCATACCCATACCCACCACGATCAACGGCCCCACTCCCATCGGCACCATGGTCACCCTCCCCACTCCCATCCGCACTCTGGCCTGTTTCCCCATCATCACATAGAAGGTCTTGGAGGCTGCTCTTGCTGGCTTCCTTCCCCGCACTGTTCTTCCCCGTGGTTGTCCTATGAAGGCAGAAACCCTAGATAGATGGATTTGCATGATGTCATGTATCATCAAAGAGAAGACCCTAGGTGGATTTTATCTGCTTTGAAAGTTTACTCTTCACTGCCAGTATATATAAATATGGTTGATTACTTTTAAAGATTTATTTAAAAACTTAGATTTATTTATTTTCAGTATACGAGTGTTTTGCCTGTATGTGTATTATGTTTGCATGTATATATGTATGTCGGATGTATGTGTATATATATATATATATATATATATATATATATATATATATATATGCATACCTGGTGCCTGAAGAGTGTCAGATCCCCTGGTGTTATAGTTGGTTGAAAGTTCCATGTGGGTGCTGAACCTGGGTCCCCTGAAAGGGCAACAAGTGCCCCTCACCACTGAGCCATCTTGCCAGTTCCTTAAAGATTTTTTTAAAAAATTATTTTAAAGTATATGTATCTCTGTGCACATGACCTCCGGTGCTTCCTGGGGCTAGAGGCAGTTAGCTCTCCTTGGAGCTGGCATTACAAATAGTTATAAGTCACCCAACATGGGTGCCTGGACTGAGCTCAGGTCCCCTGTGAGAGTGGAATGGGCTCTTATTGCCGGGCCTCCTCTGCAGTCCCCAGATTTGTATATATTGATCTTGTGCCTCATGCCTTTAGTTACTTAGCTCAGTGTTTCCCAGAGGAACCCCTTTGTATTAAGTTTGTTGTTGTTGTTGTTACGCGGGTCACATATCTGACAGGAACACCTTGAGGTAGGAGGGGTTCACTCTGAAGTCATGCTGGCACTTTGCCACATTGCACCCACAATCAGAAAGCAGAGAGAGATGGATTTTGGTGCTCATGGAACATTCTCTTTTAAAAAAACTTTATTTATTCATTGAGAATTTAATACATGTATACAAAGTATTTCGATTTTATGCCCTCTAGCTCCCCATAGATTCCCCCATCGAAATTTCTTTTAAGAAACCCACTGAGTCAAATAAGTGTTGCCCCTATGTTCACAGGTGTGGGGCCATCCAGACCCTGGGAAACATCCCTGACCAGCTATCAACTGCCAATAGTTCCTCATCAAGGGGTGGGGCTTGGAGAGCACCTCTCCATCTATGGCCATATTTGGGCTAGCTTGATCTTGTGCAGGTACCCATAGCTGCTGTGAGTTCACAAGTGCAAAGGACGTGGCACATTCTGCAGATAACATTTTTACCGCACCCTCCCCATCCTTTGGCCCTTACAAGAGGGGTTTTAGTAATGTGGTAATCTTAATGTTTATTGAGCATCTACTATATGCCAGGTATCATTCTAGGCACTGGGGATAGACAAACGAGTTAAGTAACATTTTTACTCATGGAGCTCAGAGCTTAAATTTCTGAGAAGAAACAGATAAGAACTAAATGCTGGAGATAGAGAGAGAGAGAGTTAGTTTATACAGAACAAAGAGACCTTTAAAATAAAACAGGGCTGGAGAGATAACTCAGAGTCTAAGAGCACTGTCTATTCTTCCAGAGGACTTGAGTTCAATTCCTGGCACCCACATGGCAGCTCACAAGTGTCTGTACCTCCAGATTCAGAGGATCTGACGCCCTCACACAGACATGCAGGCAGAACACCAGCACACATAAAAATAAATAAATCTTTAAAAAAATAAATCAAAGGAGACAGTCGAGGAGATAAGGTTAACCAGGCAACAAGAAGGGAGCCAGGAAAGGAAAAGTCTCTAGGTAGTAAGATACCTAGTATACTGAGGACGCAGTGTGGCTGCCCGACGTCCTAGGAGGGGCTGGGACAGAAGTGTGACACAATGTGACTTGTACTTTATGGAGATAGGCTGACTTTCATCCTGATCACAGACAATAGGACATCACATCCTTAAACAGAAAGGCCAGGTTTGGGAGTTATTTCAGTTACCCAGGTGTCAGCAGCTTTGACTACATCAGCAGAAAAGCTCAGGGGAAGTGGGAGATGCTGGGGCCCCGTATGAAGGAAACGCCACAAAGGCTTGTTATTACACTGCATAGAGAGATGGATGGACCCAGGTCTGCGAAAGAGAACATGATTCTGTAAAGCACTGGGAACCCCATATCAGCTGAGAATAGAGAGGAAGCAAATGACATTCCTGGGGGCTCTTTCCTCAGGCATCCTGACCAGGATGTGGGAAACCAAGACGACGACAAAATCTCCAAACTCAACATTATAATTTAGTCCATGCAACACGAGGGTGTCTGGAGGCATCCTGGAAGAGCTACATGTCTGGGAGAGGTGTCTGGCTTATCTGTACTCCTCACCCATTCTACACACTTTAGAGTGGAAAGAAGGAAGAAGGGATGGAGGGAGTGTCCCTTGGATGCATGCTGTCCCATACACAAAGTCAGCAGGATGGAAATCTCTAGAAATCCCCATTTCTACGAGGTTTACTTTCTTGTTGGCTCAGGGCAGGTCCCCTCTTCCTATGGGTGTAACCAAACAGCTCACTTCAGAGAACACTGACTGCCTTTTAAAGTTAAACACATCATAGCCTGTGGTCTGGGAACCACATCCAGCGTGAGGAGCTCCCAGAAACGATGATGAAAGACAATCCTTGAAATATGGACATAGGAGGTCTGTGAAACTCTGTGTGTCCCCAGTGGCTCTGCAAATGGCGTTAGCTACCCTTTCTTCACAGAGCCTTGCTATGAAGCCAGTGTTCCATGGTGTCTCTCCTGCAGTCTCCACAGTGTGGTGAACCACGTCCCATCATCCCAGTTGATAGATGAGATCACTGAAGTTCAGGGACATCATGTTCTACAGACGGTTCTAGAACTGAATGTGACCCCAAGCCAGCTTATCCCAGAGTCACAGTCTTGACCATTATGTTATATCCACTGGTTTCTCTCCACTTTGTGTGTGTGTGTGTGTGTTGTATGCACATGTGTGTATACTAGTGCACATGTCCACGTGCTTTCATGTGAAGGCCAGAGATTTCAGATACCCTGCCTTACTGTTCTCCACCTTATCTCCCAAGCCAAGCATCTCAATGAACCTGGAGCTGGGCAGATAGTCACCAAGCCCCAGCAATCATTGCGGTTCCTTATCACCTCTTCCCTACCCCACTCCTGCCTGCACTGGGGCTACACTCTCCTGCAGCCATGCCTGCCCTCTTATGTTTGTCCTGGGAATTTGAACTTAAGTCCTCATGCTTGTGCAACGGATGCTCTTATCCACCGAGTGATCATCCCAGTCTTGGAACAGCTTTAACATGGGTTCTGGAGATTAAACGCAGGCCCATGTGCTTGTAAGGCAAGCACTTTATCAACTGAGGCATCGCTCTGACCCTGACCCATCACCCACCCGCCACCCGCCACCACCCAGTGCTTAACAGGAGAAAAGCCAAGACGCCTCCCATTCTCATCTCAGCCCTCACATGTAACAAAAAAAACAAAACAAAAATACAAAAAAAAAAAAAAACCCTAAACAACACTGATTACTTTCACTAGCAAATAAACGACTGTTTTCTCTAAGGAACAGATTTATGTCATAATAAAAAGGAGCTTTAGAGATGTGCTTTACAGAGAAGGTGGCCCTGAAATCCAGAGGAGGAGTTAAGTCCACTACTCAAGGTCACGGAATTAGATGGCAAAGCCACGGCTCCAGGGCTCCTGCCTCCAGGCCAGAGCTTGGCTGGGTTCCAGCCGACTGCCTGTCTCCTTAACACAGATGATGGAGGAGAAGGTCTCCATTCACACATCAGTAATCTTAATCACACCTTGAACTGAGATGGCTTTTAAGCAAGGTAGTCCTGGCCATCTTAGGACACTCATCTCCTGTCTCCCTGTCCTTCAGGCTGAGGAACCTTGTGCTTTGTTGAGCTAGGTTTCTGCTACAGTGTCTGCTATTCAGCCCATGCAGGGACGTTCTCTTCTGTCTAGAGCAGGTGCTTTTACTAGGGCACACTGTGGCCCAAATTTAATCTCTGTGTTTTCCCCACAATCGCAGTGGCTCTCCTGCTTGCTTTGCTACCTTAGTTTGTGGCCTTTTGCAATCGGCAGCCATTCTCTATGCACAGCACACACCCTTCCAGTCAAGACAGGTGTCCTGGGCTTACCCCACTTCCTGCTCAGAAATAGCCTTCCTGTTCTCCTACTATGCAAATTCATTCTCCAAATTATTCCTCATTCTCTACTCTGTGTACAGCTCACGGTTTGCTTTCCAAGTTCTCTTTTCATTTATTGTCTCAGTTCTTAGGCGTTGGTCTTTAAAACAGTAAAACATGCCTCCCTCCCTGTCCTCCCAGGCCCCCCCCCATCACAGATCCCGTGATTGCAGGCACATACGTGCCCTTTCAGATTTTAAAGGTGAGCTAAGAAAAGAATGAGAAGCAACAAGATTGTCCTCGAGGAAGGTGCCTCTAGCAGTGGACAACATCACTCTGGCACTCAGTGGACCTTCGGCTAAGTCTTGCCCTTGTAAAATTGCACATTAAGTGTCTACTCGAAAATACTTTTCTCAAGAGGGGTATCATTGGGCATGTGACCACCAAAAAGTATGGAAGTGGTGGTATTTGAACATGGGAAGATTCCATTTTTGTTTCTAATTTTTTCCCCTTCTAAGCAGATTGGGAGGAAGTTACAGACAGAAGAAATAGCATCCCTACTTCTGCCGCGCAGAAGTACACACACTAGGACTGCGGGGGCTGGGTGCAGGGGGAAAGGCCCAGATTGCTACTACCAATGGACCTGCGCTGATGGTGGTTCCTGGTTTCTCTCCCAGTCATAAGGGAAGACCCACCTATGGGCTTCAGAAGCATCAGCCCAAGGTTCAAAACACGTCTGTGTGGGGACCTTGAGGCATTCTGTTGAGACCGAGGCTCAGCCTTGTGTGTTTCCTATAAAATGGGCAAATGTAATCCCAACCATTCAAGGCTTTTGCGAGGGTTTTAGAGCCCATACTATCTGATAAGCACAGGGTCTGGCATTGTTATATTTCTTTCTACAAATGTGGAAGTGACAACTTCAACCTGTGTCCTTCTAAGTGAGGGTGCTGCTGGCTTCCCTACACCCAACCCAGAGCCTGCCAGGAACTGGATCTGTGAAGAGACTGCATGATACCCCAAAAGAAAAGAGAATCAAGGGGGCTGGGGTGTTACATACAGTCTACTGGCCGGGCAAAGAGGGTCTGTAACTCAGTAACTCAATAACTCAGTAACTCAGCTCCCTAGGACATGTCCTAGTCCATACCCAAGGTGCTTGGGTGCAGAGACCTTCGAGCTCAAAAATCCTCTGGAAGAGACAAGGCCTGGTCCGGCTGCAGGGCGGCCTTAGAGGAGGGGTGTTCCCGGCTTAGCGGTGGGCAAGTAGGGCGTCTGGTCCCCCGTCCTGTCCCCACCTTCCAGAACCGTGTTCTCCGCTCCCCCTAGCACTCCCCCTCCGCCCGGGTGGGGATCGCGCTCAGCACAGTGCTCAGGGGGCACCCCCACCCCGCTGACTCCACTCGAGGGTAGCCCAGGCACTGGGAGGCTCAGCCACCCGGGCAGCCGCGCCCAGCCTCGCCCCGCCGGGCTCCGCCCGCCCTCCGCGGGGTCGCGGTGAAGGGAGGAGGGGCGGCGGCCGGCTTGCGTGGCAGGCGCTCAGGCTGGGCTCGGCCTCCCTTCCCGGGAGGCGGGGTCGGCGCCGCGGCGGCGGCGGAGTCAGGCCCCCTCCTCCTTCCGCGGCCGGCCTCCTTTCTCGTCGCCCCACGTTCCCGGCCGCTCCGACGCCGCTGCGCCCGCGTGCCGCCCGCGCAGTCCCCGTGGGAGCCGGAGCCAGCGTCCCGAGCCGCGCACCCCGCTCGCCCATCCCGCCGAGCCGCCGCCGCCATGCCCTCGGCCAAACAAAGGGGCTCCAAGGGCGGCCACGGTGCCTCGAGCCCCTCGGACAAGGGCGCCCACCCGTCGGGCGGCGCGGATGACGTGGCGAAGAAGCCGCCGCCGGCGCCGCAGCAGCCGCAGCCGCCCGCGCCGCACCCTCCGCAGCACCCGCAGAACCAGGCGCACCGGGGCAGCCACCGCGGCCGGTCCTCAGCTGCCACCGCCAACGCGTCCTCCGCGTCCTGCTCGCGCAGGCTTGGCCGGGTGCTCAACTTTCTCTTCTACCTCTCCCTGGTGGCGGCGGCCGCCTTCTCGGGCTGGTATGTCCATCACGTCCTGGAGGAGGTCCAGCAGGTCCGGCGTGGCCACCAGGACTTCTCCCGTCAGAGGGATGAGCTGGGCCAGAGCTTGCAGGGCGTCGAGCAGAAGGTGGGTACTCCAGCTTTGGCGGGGTCGGGACTCCACTCCTGCCCTCCCTGAAGGGGCCCTGGTCCTTTCCTGCCCAGGCCCTGTGGCAAGAGCTGGGACCCCAGCTCCCTAGTCGCCAGGGCGGTCCCAGACCCGCTTTGTTAATGGTCTCAGAGAGGGATGGAGCAGACTCTGAGGATGGCCAGACCATCGTGGGAGGATGGGCCAAGGGCCTGTCACAGGACATTAGCAGTGACCTGTAAGGAAGCCGGTAGGGCAGGCTCTACGGAGCCCATTCTTTTTGCATTAGGAACTGCTGAATGGGCAGAGTTGCCCCAACAGGAGGCTGGAAGGGAAGTCAGTGCAACCCTGGAAGCCTCTAGTCAAGACTTCACCTTGGCTATGCCAGTAGGAGTCACCCGAGCCAGTTTTTAGACCCAGAGCTTTGGGGGTTGCGGGGCGGAGGGGGGGGGGAAGCTAGTGAGCTTAGTCATTTGCTAAGTTCAGATGAAATGGTGTCTATCTTTAGATCCCTTGTCCTTAGCTGGACCAACGAGCCCATGTGGGCCTTTGAAGTAGCCTACTCCAGCTTTAGGGGAAACACAGGCCAGAAGTATTAGGTCACACTTATGTGGTGTGTAGACAGCATACTCCTGTATTTTATTTCCTCACCCGGAGTTAACTAGAGGGAGGAAAAGAGGTCTGACAAATTTGACTCCATTTTCCAGACCAGAATATTGGGGTTTAGAGACACAAAGTGAGTTGACACAGACCGCAGCTGGCTTGAGTCGCAGATTGTTTAAGAAAAGTGTGGGCCATTCGTGAGGAAGGATTCCCCAGCGAGCTGTTTCAGGAGTGACCAAACAGCTCTCAGGGCAAACTGCTACGTTTCCACCCTTCCAGCCCAAGTGTAGCCCCCTTCGCTCCAGTGCCTTCTCCACACTCTCCACCCACATCCTTGCTCAATGAAACGCTGGACGGAAACAAAAAATCCCGCCACTTCTGAGCCCGGAACCATGGCCTCCTTTCCCAGCATGCCACTTGCCCTGCCAAGTCCCTACTTTTTGTTGAGTGTGCAGCACTAGGAATTTCCTCTCAAGACTGGAAGAGCAACTGGAGTGAGTCAGCCTGTGAAGTGGTGCAGGCCAAGGGAGGTGACTTATCTGGGGGGATGAAGTAGGCGATTCTGCTCTGCCTGCTGAATGTCAGACTATCCGAAGAACACAGACACCCCGCGGGAGTCTAATCACTAGCCCGTTTCCTCTCTTCCAGCCACTCACTTGCTAATCAGTCATAATATTTATTGAAGTCTGATAGTTGTATGGCTGTGCGTGGGCCCTGTGGAGGATATGGAGGAAAAAAAAAGGCGCAGATCAAGCTTGTGAAGAGGCACCCTAAGTAGGTTTCAGGGGTGGGTAACTTATGCACACTTTGGGAAGAAAGGGCTTGTGACATTTCCCTGGGTCTGTATGTGGGTGGTTAGGACAGGGACAGCCATTAGAAGTATCAGGAGAAGGAATGTCCCTGTACAGGTAAGGGGACAATCTTGAATGTGCCTGAAGGACAGAAGGTCCTTGCAGTGACAGAATACAGGAGAAGTTGGAAACTGAGGCCCAAAGTGGATAGATCCAGGTTGAAGAACTTGGGTGTTAGTCTCTTTGTTGGTTTTACCCCTTCCGAGTCACAGCTGTATGCAAATCCACATTCCTCTTTGAGCCTATTTCTCATTCTCCAGGCAAGAGGAAGGTACCATCAAGATTTGTAAGAATTGGGATTGGGGATAGCCCAGTTGCTAAAGTGCATGCTATGAAAACATTAGAACATGAGTTCAGATCTTTCGGGCCTGTGTGAAAAGCTGGGCCTGGTAGTCCACACTTGGAATTCCCAGTGTTGGGGAGGCACAGACAGGAGGTATCTCTGGAGTTTGCTAACCGGCCGGTCCAGCCAAATCGGGGTGCTCCAGCACCAGTAAGAGACCTCGTGTCAAACAAACAAACAAACAAACAAACAAACAAGTGAACAAGGAGAGCAGTCAATGTCTGACCTTCACATGCATGTATGCAACAGCCCCATTGACTGTCAGCCTTTAATAGTAGCACCCGCCTGTCCACTGTTACCACAGCAAGGCTCCACAAAGGCAGGGATGGAGTTGCAGCCGTTATTCTGTCGCTGGCATTCACGCACCACACAGCAGACATCCTCCACATACCAGAGGGACAGATATCCATCCAGTGCATTTTAATTGTTATGAGCTCTTTGTGCATAGAGAAGCACAACCTTCCACGACCTCAGAAGGGGAGACACTGGGTTCCTTGGGGGCATTGGTAATAGTTTCTGATCTGATTCACTTCCTAGCCATTTGCAGAGAGCCAACCTGGGATTAAATAGGAGCTCGGCCTGCCCAGGCTTTATCAGGCTTTGCTCTGAATTCCTCCATTCTTTGGTCCATTGAGAGAACACTGAAGGTAGCCTGCCATGTTGCAGGCACTGGGCTCACCCCCATGCTTCTATTTTAAGTGCTGTGCTTAGAACAGGAAGGCATTGTGATTTACTAACCCAGTTTTAGAGGTCACCTCTCTCTAGTGCCTTCTCAGCGTATTCTTTTATGACTCAGGTTGTATTTGGCTGGGGAGGGGAATCGCCTACCTTTGGGAGGCCCCGAGAACCCCATTCAGATCCAACCCAGGACTCGGGAAGTGAACGTGATTCTGAGTTCCTAGAGCAGAAGGTGGGCGAGCGCCGTGGCCAGGGTATCCTGTGTGTGCATCCCTGTTGGAAGATGCTGCTAGGAGTCCGTGAGCCTCTGAGGAGCTCAGGACAGAGCCCAGCTGTGGGGAAGACAGCAGCTGCTGCATTGAGCGGCCAGCAAGAGTTAGGCACAGTTAGGCACTCTATTTGTTTAAACTCATTCAGTTCTCACGGTGACTGTCGGTGAGTCAGGTACTATTTTTGTCACACCTTGTGGCAGAGGAAACAAGACACAGACAGTATAACTCATCCAGGAGCAAACAGCAATGGAGCATTGAGCTAAGATTTGCCTACCCAGCCTGGCTTCAGAGCCTTCTTGTTTAATTTGTTGGTGTTTTGTTTTGTTTTGTTTTGTTTTGTTTTGTTTTGTTTTGTAAGATAGCATTCCATGTAGCCCAGACCAGCCTCAGATGTAGCCTAGGATGACTTTGAATTTCTGATCTTTCTACTTCTCCCTCCTGACTGCTGATGTTACAGGAGTATGCCACCAGACCCGATTTATTAAGTGCTTGGCCCTCTAACCTAGGGTCTTGTGAATGCCAGGCAAGCAACCTATTTCATCTCTTGTTTAAATAGAGAGGAACACACACACACACACACACACACAGATTTATTTTTGTTTTGTGTGTTTGGGTGTTATGCCTGCATGTATGTATTATACATGCTTGGTACCTGAGGAAGCCAAGGAGGGCATCAGGTCCTAAGGAACTAGAGTCACAGACGTTGCGAACAGCCATGTGATTTCTGGGAATCGAACCTGGGACTTCTGGAAGAGCAGTCAGTTCTCTTAATCACTTAGGCATCTCTCCACCCCCGGACAACTTTCAAACTTAGTTAAAACCTAGAATGGCTGTCTTCCTCTCTCTTTGAAATATGTTTAATTGTTGACTGTTAATGATATCATTTATCGCACAGAGCAGTCCACACTGGCTTTAGCTGGTAACAACCTCGTGGTGTCTTAGTGGGTGTCTCTTACATAGCCCAGAAATAGCTAGTTGAACCTAGGGACTTACAGAATCAAGGCTACACTGCTGGAGTTTTTACTCTTCTTTCCTTAATTTTGTTTATTATTATTATTATTGTTGTTGTTATTATTATTTTGTCACCAGACGTTACAGGTGTCACATCTAAGGCCTAGGTTTCTGATCAGCAGGGCCTCTGTGTCAGTGTGCCAGCTCAGCTTGATTGGAGTTGCCAGGCTAGTTGAGAGTGGCATTTTATGTCGAATGAATGGGTAGTAGCAAAATCACAGTGTGTTCTCAAAGGCCAGAGTGTCCCAAGAAATCACCTGGCCCATGGCTCGCATTTTTAAATGAGGACACTGAAGTCTGGGACGGACAGTGGCTGGCCAGAGACCGCACACCTGGAAGTGATAGATACAGACCTCGACTTAATCTCTTAGCTTTGTGCCTAGTGTCTCCATGTGTCTCGGGCTCTTTCCTAAGAAAACTTGTGATGCTCAGCTGCAAGTGCTAGAAAGCCAGCCCAAAATAGCAGAGGGAGGGAGGGAGGGAGGGAGGGAGGGAAGAGAGTATAGACTGTTCTGATTGGCCCAACAGTTCAAGAGTAAACTCCCTCAGAAACAGCTGTATTCAGGGATTGAGTTATGTCTTCAGAATGTCATATTGCCTGTTTCCGTGAGCCGTCTTGATTGATGAGTGGGTTTCTGGTCATGTGCTAGAATGAGCAGCTCCAGGCCTTCCTCATCCCGTAGCCAGCAATCTCAGTGGGAAAAGGCACTGGCCACCCTGTCAGCCTGCCTGGCACTTGTCTGTCCATGGTTTGTCAATTTGCTGAGAGGAGAGGGTTGACAGACACGTATGGGCTAGGCTGACTGGTCAGATGTGGGTAATGAGCCGACTCTAGAGTACCTGGAGGGGCCCCTTGCAGTTGGTGATCACAGCCGTGGTACCATGTAACTATAGAAGGAGAGTGCTGATCTGGAGGCTCCTGGGACGGGCAAATGCAGAGAATAGCAGTAGCGTAAGCGAACACAGCTGTTTGTTCTCGGTGGCTAACGTCTGGATTTTGGTCGTAGGTACAATCCCTGCAAGTCTCAGTTGGGGCTTTTGAGTCCATCCTGAGAAGCTCCCAGCATAAACAGGAGCTCACAGAGAAAGCCGTGAAGGAGGGTGAGAGCGAGCGCAGCCGTATTAGCGAAGCTCTACAGAAACTGCAGGATGAGATCCTCAAAGATCTGTCGGACGGCATCCACGTGGTGAAGGACGCCCGGGAGCGGGACTTCACGTCCCTGGAGAACACAGTCGAGGAGCGCCTGACGGAGCTCACCAAGTCCATCAATGACAACATCGCCGTCTTCACTGACGTCCAGAAGAGGAGCCAGAAGGAGATCAATGAGGTCAAGATGAAGGTTGCCTCCCTGGAAGAATCCAAGGGGGATCGCAGTCAGGATGTGGAAACTCTGAAGGACGCCGTGAAGGAGGTCCGGGCCTCCATGATGTCGAGGGAGAGGGACATTGAGGCCCTGAAGAGTTCCCTTCAGACCGTGGAGTCCGACGTCTACACAGAGGTACGGGAGCTGGTGAGCCTCAAGCAGGAGCAGCAGGCGTTCAAGCAGGCGGCCGACTCAGAGCGCCTGGCTCTGCAGGCCCTCACAGAGAAGCTTCTGCGGTCCGAGGAGTCCTCCTCTCGCCTCCCAGAGGACATCCGGAGACTAGAGGAAGAGCTGCAGCAGCTGAAGGCGGGGGCCCATGGGTCAGAGGAGGGTGCCGGCTTCAAAGACTCCAAAGCCTTAGAGGAGCTGCAGAGGCAGATCGAGGGCCTGGGTGCCAGGCTCCAGTATGTAGAGGACGGGGTCTACTCAATGCAGGTGGCTTCTGCGCGCCACACCGAGAGCCTGGAGTCACTCCTGTCCAAGAGCCAGGAGTACGAGCAACGGCTGGCCATGCTGCAGGAGCACATGGGAAGCCCGGGCTCCTCCTCTGACCTGGCCAGCGCAGTCAGGAGCCTGGGGGAGACCCAGCTGGAGCTGTCCAGCGACTTGAAGGAGCTGAGGCAGAGCCTGGGTGAGCTGCCGGGTACCGTGGAGTCACTGCAAGAGCAAGTGCTCTCGCTGCTCAGCCAGGACCAAGCCCAGGCCGCGGGCCTGCCTCCTCAGGACTTCCTGGACAGACTCTCCTCTCTAGACAACCTGAAATCCTCAGTGAGCCAAGTGGAGTCAGACTTGAAAATGCTCAGGACTGCCGTGGACAGTTTGGTGGCCTACTCTGTCAAAATCGAAACGAATGAGAATAACTTAGAGTCAGCCAAGGGCTTGCTGGACGACCTGCGGAATGATCTGGATCGGTTGTTTCTGAAAGTCGAGAAGATCCATGAAAAGATCTAAATGAACTTCATGTGTGGGCACAGTTTCTTACGACCAAAACAAAACAAAATCCCATTGTTTTCTCCCAGGTGCCCTCCCACCACCTTCTGCCCCCTCCCCTCCCCCATGGAAAGCAGCAGAAACCGGCTAGACACCGCCCTGGTGTTCTGTTCTGTGCCCAGTTAATTTATTTGTGGTTATTACCACATGCCTTTGGTTTCTTAAGTCCTGTTTCTGCTTTTGGTTTGGCTTCCTGAAGGCCCAGCCAGCCCTGTGCAGAAAAGGATGTGCCTCCTGTTAGAAAGATGACAGTGGCTTTAACTGGGGATTATCAGGAAGCAGATTAACCTAAAAAAAAAGATCCTGTCAGGCAGACAGATTTATAGTAAAATATAAAAACCACAAAGGACCGGTGGGGGGCACTTTTAAAAAAATTGTCTTTAAGGAAAATTAATTTTATTGTATTTTTTTTTTATACTTCTGGCCAGAGTTTTTAGAGGCCGTCTCTTTCTTGTCTTCCATTTAGAACTGGTTAAAAACTCCTAGAGGTCAACTCTGAATGGGTGAAAGAGGACCCTACCTCCACCCCCAACCTGCCTGAGGGTCACTCTCAGAGGCGTGGTCTCTCTCCATTCCCTAATCCAATCAAATGGTAACTATGCAAATTCAGTAGGTCCTGAAGGCCCAGTGCCTCTCTGGTCCTGGTGACCCACCCGTGTCACCAGGCTAGGAGGGGTCACCATGTGAGTTTGTAGGGGGTGTTCTTTGGGTTCTGATGTGAGAGCTGTATTTTCCACAGAGGATACGGGCATCTCCCTGAGAGATGTGGGTCAGGTCTTTTTGTTTTATCACAGCGTCTCTGAAGAGACCTCCCATCGCCTGGCCCCATCTGTCAGTGAGGATCACGTGGGCTGCGTTTCTGTGATTGTTCTCGTTGTACCCTTGCCCTTTGAGATGTATTGTCTTTAATGGCTGCCTTGCCCTTCCCACCTCCCCCACGCTCACGCCCCCCCCCCCAAAAAAAAGGAAAGAAAAAAAACCCAGAAAAAGCTGAAAAGAAAACCAAGATTTGTTAGTTTACTGTGAAATGAACTGTATGGCTTCTTTACAGTATTTTTAATTCTTAATAAACACTTGAGCTTTGTTAAGACCGTCAGTCAGTGAGTTCTGAGAGCTTAGTGACGATGCGTTTTATCAGCATAAAGTGTTTGGGATAAGAAAATTGGTAAGTTTTCCATCTCAAGACTTTTTTTTTTACGATGTACAATTTTTAAAATTATTTTTTCTTTTGGGATGGGGGTGGGGTGGATAGTGTGTGTCATGGCCCTTATGCAGAGGGATCTAACTCAGGTTTTCAGGCTCCACTCCTGCAGGCACATGCTTTTGTTGGTTTATTATTGGATCTGTTTTTATGTTCCTAGTAGTTGCTTCAGATCTCTGCCTGACTACCTGGTAGGATCTTCCTGAGGGTCTAAGAGACCGGCACCAGCCTTTGAAAGACTTGGTACCTGGTTCTAGCTTGTGGCCAGGGGGCACCACTGCCTTGAGAACTTCTGAGATGGCTGATGCCTACCTGGGCATTTCCTGTACACCCCTGGGCTCCCGTCCACCACCTAGTGGAGCAGATACTGCTTATTTTGTACCTGTGGGCAGGCCTGGGCTGAGCACTGTGCAAGTGCCATTTCCTGTTCCAAATGCGCAGCAGACTGAGATCAGGAATCATGAGATGAGACTTGAACCCACTTGTAGAAATTTTTAATCCTGACCTGGGGTGTCCACCCAGCCTTTAACCACTTAGTTCCCAGATAAAAGACACACACAACCTTTGTATTTACAATAAACCTTAAACAGTACAAGAGCTGGGCAGATATCTGCTTTCTTTACTACTAAAATCTACTTTCCCATAGATAACCTAAGTTATTACTACTTACTATGTTTTAATCTGGGGTGCTTGTAACTCCAATTGGCCAGCCCTCAGGGCCATGTCGTTATGATTTACCTAACCCATGGTAGCTTCTTTGCCTTCACCTTCTTCCCCTTGTGGTCCCTCTGACCCCAAGCCCCCAAAACCTGCCCCACACCTATGTCTCTTCTGCCCAGCTATCAGCAGAAGATTATTTTGTTATTTTATTTACCAATCAAAAATAATTTGGGGTAGGGTCACTTGGGTCTACATGCAACTCCAAGTTTTGGGGGCCCACACTTATTACAATAGACAGCAAGACCAAACCTCAGCACCCACCTCCAGCTCTAAGTGTGTCCTTCTTCTCTGCCATCTGTCTGGGCAGTGTAGGTCTCCACTGTCCTGCTTCAGAACCTTCAGAAGCAGGGAAGTGGTCCCCAACTCATGGAATAGGGGGAGCCAGGATACTGGTGCAGGTGTCATTTATACCCGTGTTTCTAGCTGGCTGGTCATTTATCCCCTCATTCATTCAACACTTACTGGCCCCACCATCAGACATTGTGCTAAGCATCAGTGAACTAAAAACCTGGCATAGGTTCATGGTCCTAGGCCCATGAGAATTACCTAAACTGCTGTCCTGAGGAACTGCAGGTGCTGTGTCTAGAAAAGACAGTGTTGGTGGAGGTGTAGTGACCAGTTCTGCTGGAGTTGTACTAGAGATAGTTGGAAGAGGTTTACAAAGCCCAGTGAGGAGACATGGAAATCTTCAGGAAATGTCAAGTTAGTTCATTCTTTGAATAAGAATAGCAAGGGGATGCTGAAGATATAGATTAAACTGCTGACCCAGAAATAGACTAGAATAGAAGAATAGAATAGAATAGAATAGAATAGAATAGAATAGAATAGAATAGAATAGAATAGAATAGAATAGAATAGAGAAGAGACCACAGTGAGATGAAGACAGGACTCAGCATACCAGTGAAGAGGCTGTCCACCTGCCAGTGCTGATGGACAGACAGATGGAGGGGCTGATGGTGGAATGATCTCTCTCTCTCTCTCTCTCTCTCTCTCTCTCTCTCTCTCTCTCTCTCTCTCTCTCTCTCTCTCTCTCATGGCGCTTGTGAGGATTGAGTGGTATTATAGGCAGACAGAGTCAGCTTAGTATGACATCTGGCGAATACGCCGGAGCCCGTGCACGCACAACCCATATAGAAACACAAAGGTCGAAATAAGACATAGTGGCACACAACTGTAAATCCCAGCACTTTGGAGATGGAGAGAGGACGGCCATCAGTTGTCAGTCTGGCTACAGAATGACATTCTGGTGGTGGGGAATGGGGAAAATAATATTTAAACACTTCTAGGCATGTGCGTGGGTGCAGGGATGCGATTTTAGCAGGTAACTATATAAGGAGGTGACGGAATCCAGCGTTGACAAGGGCGCACGTCTACAAGTCAGCGGGCGACAGATCCTGGGTTTCGGAGTGGCCAAGACAGTGGAGAAGTTGAACACAATTCTCATTGCAAGAACAGAGAACCAGGCTG
The DNA here is from genome assembly GCA_902729485.2 of Mus minutoides. Taxonomy (NCBI): domain Eukaryota; kingdom Metazoa; phylum Chordata; class Mammalia; order Rodentia; family Muridae; genus Mus; species Mus minutoides. Next base: position 597,255 of record LR750014.1, read on the forward strand.
GACACTGGTCCTCAGGACTGTTTACTCGTGTCTTGCTTTTCTCATATTGCCTCTAGGGGGCGCCGTGGAGTGGGTCTGAGGCTGCAGGATTTTGTCTGGGACCAGGTCCTGGAGGCTTCTGTGACTCTGAATCTTACTCTCTATGGGAACCAACGAAGGGTTATAGGCAGAGTGAGGAGTTATAATAACGAATTAAAGCCACCTCCCATACTCCTTGCAGGACCGGAGGAGAACAAGACGAGCAGAAAGCCATGGAGGACGAGCTCGTAAACTCCGCATGGTCTTCTAAAGGTTCAGACAAGGAGCACACATGAGAGTTGCCCCAGAGGTCCCAGAGCCAAGTCACTAGGCGTGCTAAATGCATACCTTCGGGTGGGGGTGAAGAGGGCCATCCCTGGCAACTGGAGAGGATATAAGAGCGGCAGCTGGCATTTATGTTGCTCTCAGAGGGACACCCAGTCTGGAGCTCAGTCAAGCGGCCTGTTTTCTGAGTGACTCACCCATATTTACTATTCAATTAAGGAAACAAATTGTCAGAGACGATAAAGGAGATGTGAAGAAAAGGCATGCACAAGGGGGTATCGGACACGGAAAGCAAGGTAACACGGGGGAGGGGGGGCAGGATGTTAAAGGTAAGGATACCTGGAAAAAAACCGTTAGAGGTCACAAGCAGTGTGGTTTTAGTCATCAAACGTCTTTCAGGGAACAATTTGTATTACAATTTCCCTCATCAAAGTGCTAATTTAATCTCTTCCCTCACTGGGCTGTAACTCACAGAGGAGTACTGCAATGGGTAAAAGCCCCTAGAGACATAGAAAATGGGCTGTCCCTGGTGACTTCCCGTGAGGTCTATGCCATTCCCATTCCGGAGTGGCAACCCAGGAGATGGATGTCTTGGGGGAACTTGGCAGATTTCCTCTTTGTGGTGCACTTCTTAAAACCCCCTCTGCTGCAGAAGCACCAGCCACCAGTGGAGTCTCTCTCAGTTTGGTCCCAGCTACCTAACATCTTCTTCAGATGTCTGGATCCGGTCCTGCTGCCACGACAACGTGACAGGATGCCTGGCAAGTCCATCTTTTGTTTTCTCTGGATCTCATTTTCTTCATCTGCAAAAGATAACACAGTTCAGACCAGTGGCTCTCCTACTGTAAACATGGGTCGGTGCCACCAGGAAACCACGTTAACAGAGATGACAGAGCCAGAGAGGTGGCTCCATCAGTAAACAGCTTGCTGCCCATGCATGAGAACCTGGACCAGAGAACCTGCATTAAAAAAAAAAAAAAAAGCTGGGTGTGGCAGCATGTGCCAATCAGACTACTAGCTAAATCTTTGAGCTCCAGGTTAACGAGAGATCCTGTGAGAGGAATTGAGGACGCTGGCCATCAACTTCTAGTCTCTAGCACATCCACACATGTACCTGTTCATGCATGTGAACACACACACACACACACACACACACACACACACGTGTTCACACACACATACCACACAATTCTGGTCTTGTAGGTCTGTATGTGATAGGGGTGGAGAGGGATGAGAATTACAGATATCTATTTCTTTCATTTCTTTCTTTTTTTATTGGCTATTTTATTTATTTACATTTCAAATGTTACCCTCCTTCCTGGTTTCCCCTCTGCAAACCCCCAATCCCATCCCCTCTGCTCCCCGCTTTTATGAAGGTGCTCTCCCATCTACCCACCACTCCACCTCACCGCCCTAGCATTCTCCTATGTTGGGGCATCGAGTCTCCACAGGACCTAGGGCCTCTCCTCCCACTGATGCCAGATAAGGCCATCCTCTGCTACATATACAGTTGGAGCCATGGGTCCCTCCATGTGTACTCTTTGTTTGGTGGTTTAGTCCCCAGGAGCTCTGCTGGGTCTGGTTGGTTGATATTGTTGTTCTTCCGATGGTGCTGTAAACCCCTTGAGCTCCTTTAGTCCTTCCCCTCACATCTGAGGATGCAGCTATACCACTCCTGGGCATATACCCAAAAGATTCTCCAACATATAACAAGGACATATGCTCCACTATGTTCATAGCAGCCTTATTTATAATAGCCAGAGCTGGAAACAATCCAAATGTCTCTCAACAAAGGAATGGATACAGAAAATGTGATACGTTTACACAACGGAGTACTACTCAGCTATTAAAAACAATGACTTCATGAAATTCCCAGGCAAATGGATGGAACTAGAAAATATCAGCCTGAGTGAGATAACCCAGTCACAAAAGAACACACATGGTATGCACCCACTGATAAGTGGATATTAGGAAAAAAGCTCAGAATACCCACAATACAACTCACAGACCATATGAACCTCAAGAAGAGGGAAGACCAAAGTGTGGATGCTTCAGTCCTACTTAGAACGGGGAGCAAAATAATCATGGGAGGTAGAGGGAGGGAGGATGCTGGGAGGGAGGGAGAGGAAGGGAAAAGGAGGGACAGGATCAGGTGTGGAGGAGAAGGGGGTGGGGGGACATACGGAGGGTCAGGAAATTGAATGAGGTGAGTAGCAGTAGGGGATGGGGAACTGGGGTTAGTCACTAGAAAGTCCCAGATGCAGGAAAGTAAGAGGTTCCCAGGACCCAACGGGGATGACATTAGCTGAAATACCCAACAAAGGTGAGAGATAACCTGTAGAGACCAAATCCAGAGGTTAGGTACGGCCCCTGATTGGGGAACGGGGCCACCCACTCATCTCAAAAATTTTAAACCAGAATTGTTCCTGGCTAAAGAAAATGCAGGAACAAAGAGTGGAGCAGAGACTGAAGAAAAGGCCATCCAGAGGCTGCCCCACCTGGGGATCCATCCCACATGCAGACACCAAACCCAGACACTATTGCTGATGCCAAGAAGCTCTTGCTAACAGGAGCCTGGTATGGCTGTCCCCTGAGAGGCTCTGCCAGAGCCTGACCAATACAGTTGCGGATGCTTGCAGATCTCCATTTCCAATCGGTCTCTGTCCTCTGTTCTATTGATGGCTTGGGGCTCTCAGTTTGAGAAGCACTGGACCAGATAATTTCTAAGTTATAAATCCAAGGGCAAAACTACACTTGTATGGTGCTAGGCATTTATTTCCACCTATGGGGAACAAGTATGGAAGGAGGTAGCTATAGGTTAAAAGATATAAGATTTATAGCTAATAAGCCCCAACTCAGTATTTTTTTTACAAGAATTATGATGAGCAAATACACTAAGCCAACATACATGGTGCAAAGTCATTTCCTGTTCATTTTAGAGATTTATTTGTATTTTTAAATCTTATGTATGCGAATCATTTGCCTACATACACTTATGTAGATCATATGGGTGCCTGGTTCCAGTGGAAGTCTAGAGAAGGCTTTGGATAGCCTGGATCTGGAGTCTTGGATGGTTGTGAGCTATCGTGCCCATGCTGGGAACGGAGCCTGGGTCCTCAGCAAGTGCCATACGTGCTCTTACCTGCTGAGCCATCTCTCCAGCCCCCCCTTTTTATGTGTATGCATCTGTACCATTTGCTATCTGCATAATATTCCTCCCCACATCTCTGTGCAGACCTGGCCTCTAAGACATTGATCTGGTTTTCCACTGATACCTAGAGTCCCGTTTTCCATTCACCTCACTTGTTAGCAGATCCAAGTTCTCATCCCCCACTTACAAATGGGGGGTCAGGAATCCTCCCAACAGTTAAGCCAAAGCTTAGGAGTGACAAGATTCCCACCCCCTCCCTTCCTGTGCTGGATAGTTTTACATTTACTGCACATGGCTACAGCCATCAGAAAGGAGGGAGCCTCATTTGAAAAAGAAATGCTTCCATAAGATCAGAATGTAGGCAAATCTGTAGGGCATTTCCTTAGTGATTGGTGGGGGAGGGCCCAGCTCATTGTGGGTGGTTGCCATACCACCTCCAGTAGGATCTGTTTGACAAGTTCCACAGACCAAGGCGATCGACCTCAAAAGGGGGAGGCCTCCTGGAACTGGTTGTGGAACTCTTCGCTGGAGAAAATATATTGAGCCGTAGATCTTAAGGCAATCTATCTGTTTTGTTTTCTCTTATTCCTTTTCTTATTTACATGTTCCTGGTAGCCTAGGCCAAGATCTTAAGTGAGAATAATGGGTAAGAAACCATCCCTAGAGATGGGGCCATTAACATGACCTTATCCCCAGGGAAACCAACGCTTTACTTTCTAAATCATTTACAAAACTATTATGGTAGATGAAAACTTTCCCAACAATAAAATTTCATATGGCTACACATGTGTCATCAGAGATGGATTTTGGCATATGATAAAGAAAGCATTAATTAGAAAGAATTAAAATAGTTTAAATTTATACATTGAAGATTTATTTTTAAAAATCAGGCACTAGATATTAAATAATAATTGACCATGGGGCTGGAAAGTTAGTTCAGTGGTTAAGGGCACTGACCGTTAAAGATTTATTAACCTGCTCCTGGAAATATGCCACTAGTCTTGGATTACAGCTCCCACTGAATACATCCTTTTAGAATTGTTATATTTTGATGATTTATAATGATGTTACCTGTTCTGTTTGTGACTCACTGAATACATAGTTTCAGAGTTGTAATGCTTACATGATTTTTGTGCTTTACTGTGCCAAATTATTTTTGTTGGTATCTGTGATTGTTTCACTGGATATAGTTTCTAAGAGATGCAATGTTTGGTTTTTTAATGTATAAAATCCCCTGCTTGAGAGCAGCAGAATACACTCAGATTCAAACTGCCTCTGTGTTTGTTTATCACCGTCGAATCCTTACCCACCTAGCTTTGAGGACCCTTATTCCAGGGACCTCCATACCTGACTGCGATCCATGGCAGGTGGTACCATTCCTTGCCTGGTAGCCCTGGGTTCTATAAGAAAGCAGGCTGAGCAAGTCATAAAGAGCAAGCCAGTAAGCAGCACCCCTCCATGGTCCCTGCATCAAAGCCTGCCTCCAGACTCCTGCCCTGTGTGAGTTCCTGCCTTCACTGCTTTTGATGATGTACAGAACTGTGATTGAAATAAATCCTTTTCTTCCCATGTTGCTTTTGACCACGGTGTTTAACCACAGCAATGCTAACTCTAACTAGGACACTCTCCCTTTCCACATCACTGGGGCTAGAGCCCCAACACACCACCACCCTTTTTTCCCAGCCTCCTCTTTACCCCCATAACTGGGGATAGGAGACTAATCACCAACAGCTTGGTTCAGAGCTCATGATACCGTGGACCAGGGCTCTGCTGCACATGAAGGAGACAGACAGCAGGACAGATGGCTTCCTGCCTTCCCTGTAATCCTGGTCCAGTGGGGAAACAGGAAATGGCTGAACAGAAATGAAGACAGGTGCTTGAGGTGCAGGGACATGTGTGGCTGCCTCACTGCCCTTCCTGTCTCTGGCTTGTCTTTGGGGACTCCCCCATAGATCACAAACACAGCCTTTCCCACGTGTCTGTCTGTCTGTCTGTCTGTCTGTCTGTCTGTGCCCCTTTCCCACTAAATCTTCCATGCCTACCTTGGGCTGGCTCCTGCCATCAGCTATTGGGGATCTCACCTTGAGTTTGTTTTCCCATACCCCTGTTGTGACAGCTCCATCACCTTCCTCCTTTCCTAATCAGACTGCTTCACCTCTGAACCTGAACCCTAAGCTGATTTGAACGCTCCACTTAGAACCCCACACTCAAGGCTGCTGGTTGGGAAGTCTCTTCCCTCCGTGCTACATGGCTTGCCTGGCTGCTTTCTTGCTGGATGGCACCCTCCGTGTTTGGGTTTTTTATCTTATCTCTGTATCTGCAGAGAAGTTACCAAGCTTGGTTCCAGGAGGCATACCAAGTAACTAGCACTTCCTGAGTACTGAGTATGCACAGTCATTCCTCCTTTACAGCAGCCACACAGGGAGGGACTATGTTTAGCAACCCACCCTGCCCCGTTTTTGATAGATGAAGGTTCCAAGGAGGTAAAGTACTTGGTTCAGAACATTTCCTGTTCGTAGTAAGTGGTGAACCAAGATCTGCCCCCCCACCCCCGTTAATGTTGTGTTATAAAAAAAGGAAGACTGAAGGCAAAACTCTATTCTCCTATTTACTATTCAGTTAATGCGTACTTCAGTGTCAAACTATGCCATATTAATCAAAGAACACTTATATTAACTTAGAGCTCTACGTGTATATGTGTGTCTGTGTGCATCTGATACACATTCAGGCCTTCAGAGGTCCGAATAAGGTGTCAGATTCCCTGGAATTAGAGTTGTGGATAGTTGTGACCTGTCCAATGTAGGTGCTGGCAATGGAACCTGGGTCCTCTGCAAAAGCAGCAGGTGCCATCTCTCCAGCCCTTAATTACCTGTCTCAGACTGGTCCTAGGATTATAGCAACATGTCAAGACAATTGGCCCTCTAGTCACTTTTCTTAAGGGGAAGAAACACAGGGAGAAAACTCACACGTAATATATACAATAGTGTAGATCAGAAAGCCTATGATAACCTATTCAATGCCAGTCCCTGAGGGGCTGTAATCACGACGAATCAACTTGAATAATTCTGATATGGTCAGACCATGCAGCAAACAGGCCTCGCACAGTAAAGATTAAAGGGGCTCAAATTTAAGCCTCCTTTTTTTTTTCCAAGATGGGGAGACAGCCTCAGAGAGAGGAAGTTGTTCACCCAAACTGCGCAAACCAACTGGTTCAGGAGACCAGACAGGGCCTTGTTTCTTCTCCCTGGTTACTTGTCTTGGCCCCATGCCGGCCTAAGTAAAGATTGGAAATGCCAGGCAGCAAGTGAAGGATCACAGCAGCTGCAAAAGGTGTGGCACTTCCTCCAGGCTGTGCCCGGCGAGCATGTTGGTTCCTGACACCCTGAGCAAGGCTGCTTGGGCAATGGGCCTGTGGTGAGGGCAGAGCCACCTGTGCTGGGGTACTTGGTCATGTTCTGTGGAAATTGATGGTTACACATCGGGTGCAGCTTCCCCTGTCTTAGGACATGTGCTCTCATGGAGTCAGTCTTAGAAACACTGATATTTAAAACTTTCCAACCTCTCATTTTCTTGATTGGTTCTCATGGGGAGAGGAGTTCCAAGGTAGAATTATAAGGTCAGGATAGAGGGCACTGGATGAGGGTGCTGGTCTGCCAGGCTGTGCTGCTCTGGAACTCGCCCCTTTTCTGGGCTCCACAGTCTTTCTCAGCTCCAATTCTCCTGGACTCTGTAGCCTGTCCTGATTCTTGGGGAGCTTCCTGAGGGTAAGACTGGGGAGGAGGGAAGGAGGGCTGGGGAGGAGGGAAGGAGGGCTGGGGAGGATGGAGGAGAGCTGAGAGGAGGGCTAGAGGGTTGGGAGGAGGGCTGGAGGGCTGGGGATGATGGAGAAGGGCTGGGGAGGAGGGCTGAGGGATGAGGAGGATGGGGGAGAGTTGGGTGTGGAGGAATGGAGGGCTGCAGAGGATGGAGGACTAGGGAGGAGAGGAGGAGGGGTAGAGATTGGCTGTATCCCTGGGGGTGGGGGGTGAGTGGCTTTTGTCTGAACCAAGGCTCTTTTCCCACCAGAGACTGAAACACAGCACCCGCTTACTTATTGATATGAAGTGGATGAAGTCTCTTCACCTTGGGATAGTACGGGATACATTAGGAAAAAAATGTAAGGCTGCTCAAGCTATTGAATTTTTTCTGTTAGGAGCTATGTGGTTCAGAATCAGGGGAGAATGTGGTGCCATCTAGTGTCTGATCCTGGGATCACAGGAATGGTATGATTTAAATTCTGGTTACGATTTGAAGAGACCTACACGTTCACTTTTCTGTGACATAAACACCTTTACAACACACACACACACACACACACACACACACACACACACACACACACACACACACACACCCTGATTAGTTCCCTTTGGGAACCTAATGATAAAGAGGTCTGTTCACATAAATCTTTGGAACATTGGCTCTAAGGAGCTTTCTTCCCCAATCCATCTAGCCTGGAAGGTCAGGCAGAGAGACTTTTAGATCGGTAAGCCAAATTGGGATATTAGTCTTCGATGATAACCTCTCAAATTGTGCATGTGTTAAATGTCACACCCTGGGTGGGACACATGTTACATAGCTCAGGGGATTTGGCCATGGGAATGGGTTGTCTCTGATAAAAATCTGTTTCCTAAAATGCACCCAGGATCCGAGCCTGCCAGCTCATCCTGTGTACCCCATATTGGTAGTTAAGAAATTGGGTTTTGAGTTCAAACTCCAGCTGTACCCCTACCGATCTGTCTGCCCGTGGAAACACTTCCTGTATTCTGTGCGTGGGTCTCCCCACTTATAAATGGATGTGAAGCCCTCGACACCTACTTACTTCATGGCGTTGGTGTAAGGTTTGAAGGACTTTCAAATCTCTCCACTTGGGACATAATAAAGAACTCAGTAAATAGTGCTTAACAATTGGCCACGGTGCAGGGAGCTGGGGAAGACAAAGGTTCTAAAAAAAGACCTGCCGGCCACAGGTCAGCAAGATTGTGTTTAGTTTTTAAACTGCCCACTTGAAGCCTCTAGAGTCCCGTGGCTCCTACCCTACTCACTCTCACCGACCTCTTAACCCATTTAGGTCTCTGGCTCCTAAAGGCACTTGGAGGTTTGGAGGTTTTTTTTTTTTTTATCCTTGCAGTTTCTGAGATGAATACATGGAAATTGTTACCCTGAGGAATGGAAGCTTTGAGCTTTGCGGGACTCTTTTAAGGCCTGTGATGTCACAGCTTCGTACATCAAAGAGCTTTGGGTTTTCTTGTTGCGGTGGGGGGTGTGGAGGGGCCGTCTGCTAGCTAAAGAGTTCAGGCACCGGCGGGTCCTCCCTCAGCCCAATCTGGCCTCTGTGTTCTTTCTTACCAGCTTCCTGCATCGTTTATCTTCTTCTCATACTTCAGAGAGGGAAACTGGGGTTCCAGTAAGCAAGAAGGAGTACAGGAGGGAGGGAAGTCTGCAAAGAGGCAGCTTGGAGACAAAGCCTTTGTTGGCAAGACTCCTAGAAATCAAATGCCTCCTAGCGGCTGTTTCCATGTGTGTCCAGGAGAGGGCAGTGTGGTGCAGAGGACAGGTTGGGGCCAGGCGGCTGGCCTTGAAGGTTCTAGATCATCTTGTTGGGAAATCTTTGTGAGCTGTAAGATATGAAGCTTGGCCCTGATTTTCCTCATGATCTCTTCTAGTGGAGCCTTCTGTAATCTCGACAGGAAGGAACAAAGCAGAGTCAGTTAAGGATTCCAAGGAAATAAGAAACAAGGCTGGGCTGGTGAGATGGCTCAGTGGGTAAGAGCACCCGACTGCTCTTCCGAAGGTGATGAGTTTAAATCCCAGCAACCACATGGTGGCTTAAAACCACCCGTAATGAGATCTGATGCCCTCCTCTGGTGCGTCTGAAGTCAGCTACAGCGTACTTATGAAGAATAATAATAAAACGAATCCAACTGGAGCGAGCGGGCCGACACAAGGCCAAGCCCAAGCGGTAGGCGTGGCCCAAGCGGTAGGCGTAGCTGGGAGATTTATTTGTGGGGGCTCAAACTTCTTTAAGTGAAATTTGAACGGGGGGGGGAACCCCTTGAATGGGTTCCCCCAGACTCATATGTTTGAGTTAGGAGGGTTATCAAAGGCACCCCAAGTTGTTGAGAGTCTGGCATGAGGCTGCGACCTGGTCTTTCTTGGGGTGACCAATGCTTAATCCCAAAGACACCCTTAAAGATGCCAACACCACACACTGCTGGTTCCCCATCTCTGCCGTTTGTAATAGTAGGGGTGGTTTTCTTTGAAGATGGAAATTCCTTCCAAAAGTGGATTGATGCTGAGCCCGTGGTGGCTTTGGGGTGTCCCTTGGCAGAGACAGAATGTGAAGTCAGCAGTCTAGGCTTAGCCTTTACGGCCCCAGCATCCTCTCCTTGGAAAACTCTCATTTAGCTTCTTCTTCAGCAATTTCATACATGTATATAACCTGTTCTCGTTTCTGCTGCCCTTCCCTCTCTTCTCTTCCTAGTCTCTTTCCTCCCTTCACATCCTTTGGCTTTATTTTGTGACTTTCTGAGCTTAACCAGGGTGACCTGTGGCTATATTGAACCCTACTGTGGGTATACAACTGAAGACAGTGACTACCTTAGTCTTACTTAGGGTTTCTTTTGCTGTGCGGAGACACCATGACAAACCTTATAAAGAAAAAACATTTCGCTTTGGGCTGGCTTACAGGTTCAGAGGTTTAGTCCATTACGGTCATGGTAGGAAGCATGGTGGGTGTGGGCAGAAGTGCTAGAGAGGTAACTGAGAGTTCTACATCTGGATTAGCAGGCAGCAGAGAGGGAAGGAGGGAGGGGGGAGAGAAGGAGGGAGAAAGGAAGGGAGGGGGAAGAGAGAGAGACAGAGACAGAGAGACAGAGAGGAGACTAGACTTAGCTTGAGCATTTGAAACCTCAAACCCTATCACCAGTGATAAACTCCCTCCACCAATGCCATACCTTCCCCACAAGACATATTTACCCCAACAAAGCCACACCCACCCCAACAAGGCCACACTTCCTAATAGTGCCACTCCCTGGTGACCAGATCTTCCAATCTAAGGTCCTATGAGGGCCATTATTATTCAAACCACCACACCACCCTTCCCCACAGAACCTTTCAGTAGCCAGTAGTCTATTAAGTAGAAAGGAGCAGAGGCCCCTGAGTCCCCGCCCCTTACTCCATGATTGGCTGTCAGCAGGCCCATGAGTCCCGCCCCTTACTCCATGATTGACTGTTAGCAGGCCCAGTCTTCTGCAGACTATTGCGGGAAGCTAGCTGAAGCCAGTAAGAGATGATGACTGAAAGGAGGAGTCATGCCCAGAAGACAGTCACCACCCAGTCCTACTGCCTACTTTCCGACCCTTATATTCTTCTCTCCCTCTCTTCCTTAATGCTCCCTGAGCCCCGGAGGGAATGATACAGATGCCCCCTCAAGGCTAAGCATTTAACTGTCACAAGCATTTAACTGTCACATTATTTATTATCATCATCATCATCATCATCATTATCATGGTCTCTCTATAGAGCCTTGACTGTCCTGGAATCACTATGTAGACAAGGTGGCCTTGAACTCACAGACATCCTCCTGCCTCTGCTTCCTGAGTGTTAGGATTAAAGGCATGCACCACTATGCTCGGCTATCACATTATTCTTTGGATCTGCTAATTCATTGCCATTCATTATCAAGAAAAGCATTTGTCAATGAGTATAAAAAGAATATTTCGGTGGCAGCTTGGTGTTATTAATTTAGCTAAAAAAACAGCAGTAGAATTCTCCTAGGGCCTAAGACCCTTTTAACTGGGCTCATATTACATTACCACAAGTGAACTTTCTTCTACAGAGCAGGGCACTGAATCCAATCAGAGAACAGTTGGTTACCCTCACAACAACCATGCCATTATTGTATCTTGTGGGTTGCTATTATAGTGTGTAGGGTTCATAGCTGAGTCAGACCCTGGGTTGCCTTGTTTCCCCCTGCAACCTGCATAGCACCCTTTAGCACTGCAAAAGCCAGTCAGCAAGGAAGAAACGTCCATTCAGTTCCAGCTTAAATTTTCTGTATATTGCAACCAAAATGTGTGGTGTCTTCAGCAACAGGGCTTGAGTAAGCAAGAGGAATGGCAAGAACTTGTATTGTTTCAGGAGTCTTTGGGTCTTCCCTGAACTAACAGCTCACAGGAGGTACATTTGACACTGGAATTTTTTTTGTTCAATACCCATGGAATTTAAAGACAGTATTGTCCAACCTTACCTGTAGGATATCTCTCTTCTCCTTGACCTGCCCATTTCTCCTCCTCTTCCTCTACTTCCTCCTCCTCCTCCTTCTCTTCTTCTTCTTCTTCTTCTTCTTCTTCTTCTTCTTCTTCTTCTTCTTCTTCTTCTTCTTCTTCTTCTTCTTCTTCTTTTCTCCTTCTCTTCCTCCTTCTCTTCCTCCTCCCCCTCCTCCTCCTTTGTCTTCTTTCTCTCTCTCTCACACACACACATTTTAAAAAAGATTTATCTATTTATTTTATGCATATGACACCATAGTTTTCTTCAGACACATCAGAAGAGGGCATTAGACCCCTTTACAGATGATTGTAAGACACCATGTGGTTGCTGGGAATTGAACTCAGGACCTCTGGAAGAACAGTCAGTGCTCTTAACCACTGAGCCATCTCTCCAACTCCCTCTCACACATTTTTTAACTTATATTTTTTATTGCCTACAAAGTAGCACATTTCCACTTGGATTTTTTTTTTTTTACATACCCTTCAATTGGGTTAAACTTCCCTCTGCCTCGTCTCCCCTATGACCACACTATGCTCAAACTCCACCTCCCTGGCCCTTGATTCTTTCCCTGTTTTCTCAATGTGCGGGTGTTTTGCCTGCAAGCAAGTCTATATACTACATGCATGGGCTCTACTTGTTTTTATACCACCTGTGTGCTGTCCCCCTCCCCCAAGATAGCTCCCATTATAATGACCCTATTCTTCTCTCCTATCTTAGAGTCATTTAAGAGACAGGATCAAGAACAGTGTCTGAAAAGAGCAGTAAAGGTTTCACTTGTCATTGAGAGTCAAGCAGGCTTGGTGGGTAGCTCCAAACACATGCATCCTCATTGAGTTCAACGATTCAGAACGCTACAAATCCAGGACCAAACGTGTGAACTTGAGATAAGGGAGACTTGTTTAGGACTCTCCTGCCATGATTCTCATTTCCCCACTGCTGGACTTGTACCTGAAGCTATTGGAGACGAGACAACTGAGTGTTTAGTAACACAGGCTTTGGGGGCATGTGAGTTGTCTTGGCTCCTCACTTGTAAAATGATGGTCATTCTAAGCAGAGCCCACCTTATTGCGTATTTGGGGAGATTAAGTCTGGGAAGAGCTTGAAAACATTACGAGTCCATGGTGATGGCTTATTGAATATAAACACTCTTGACTCTATTACGGAGACTCATGTGTACCGAGAAAACAATGCCAAGAGAAAGTACATTAGAGTTGTACTGTCTCCTGTTCCTACCAAGGACTGGGATTTATCAGCTGTTTGAAACAGCTCAATAGTTAGGATAGAATAAGAAAATTTCAAAAGAAGGATGTCACTGCTGTTTTAATCTCAACTCATTTCTTCACTAATAATATCTGTGGGAATGGGTTCAATTTTTTATTACTAAAATTTATTTATTTATTATATCTTGACTATAGTTTCCCTTCCTCCTTTCCTCCCAGTCCTTCCCTACCCCCTCCAGTCCTCTTCCCTATCTCTTCAGAAAAGGGGAGGCCTCAGTCAAGTTGCAGTAAAACTAGGTACATCTTCTCCTATTGAGACTAGAAGAGGCAGCCCAGTAGGGGGAAAGGGTTCCAAAGGCAGGCAACAGAGTCAGAGACAGCCCAGTAGGGGGAAAGGGTTCCAAAGGCAGGCAACAGAGTCAGAGACAGCCCAGTAGGGGGAAAGGGTTCCAAAGGCAGGCAACAGAGTCAGAGACAGCCCCTGTTTCTGCTGTTAGGAGTCCCACATGAAGACCTAGATACACAACTGTTACATATACAACTGTGCAGAGGGCCTAGGTCAGTTCCCGGCATGCTCTCCGGGTGGCTCAGGTTGGTTGATTTTGCAGGTTTTCTTGTGATATCCTTGACCTCTCTGGCTTCGGTCCTCTGTCCCCAAGCTGAACCTACTGTTTGGCTGTAGGACTCTGCATCTGTTTCGTCACTTGCTAGGTGAAGCCTCTCAGGTGACAGTTACGCTAGGCTCCCGCCTGCAAGTATAGCAGAATATCATTAACAATGTCAGAGGCGGGCTCTCTCTCTCATGGTATGGATCTCAAGCTGAGGCAGTCATTGGTTGGCTAGTCTATCAATTTCTGCTCCATCTTTACCCCATGCACATCTTGTAGGCAGAGAAAGTTGTACATCGAGGGCTTTGTGGCTTGGCTGGTGTCCCAATCCCTTCACTGGAAGTCTTGCCTGGTTACTGGAGATGGCCCTTTCAGGGTATGGCTATCCCCCATTGCTAGGAGTCTTAGCTAGGGTCACCCCCATATGATTCCTGGGATTTTCCATTTCCCTAGGTTTCTAGCTCACCCAGAGATGTCCCCTAGTCCAGTTGTCTTTCCCAGTATTCGCTATCTCCTTCCCCTACCACCTGATTCCTCCTGTTCCTCTCCCCACCCCTTCCCTATCCAGTCCTCTTTCCCCAACCCCTCATCTACCCAAGATGTCTATTCTATTTCTCCTTCTCAGTGAGATTCATGAGTCCCTCTTGAGCCCTCCTTGTCACTTAGCATCTTTGGGTCTAAGAATTGTAACATCCTTTACTTTATGGCTAATATCCACTTGTAAGTGAGAACATACCATGTTTGTCTTTCTGGGCCTGGGAAACCTCATACAGGATGATCTTTTCTAGTTCCATCCATTTTCCCTGCCAGTTTCATGATGGCATTGTTTTTAATAGCTGAGTAATATTCCATTGTGTAAATGTACCGCATCTTCTATTCTTTGGCTGAGGGACATCTAGGTTATTTCCAGTTTCTGGCTATTACTAATAAAGCTGCTATGAACATAGTTGAGCAACTGCCCTTGTGGTTTGGTAGAGCATCTTTTGCCCAGGAATGGTATAGCTGGGTCTTGAGGTAGATCTATTCCCAATTTTCTGAGAAACCACCAAACTGATTTCCAAAGTAGCTGTACGAGTTTGCCCTCCCACCAGCAATGGAGGAGTGTTCCCCTTGCTTCACCTCCTCACCAGCATGAGCTGTCACTTGAGGTTTGGATCTTAGCTGGTTCTGACAGAAACAAAATAGAAACAGAATTTCAAAGATGAGGAAGTCAAGGCTTGAGGAGGCTTATGTAACTCAGAAAGGTCACTTAGCTAGTTAGAGATAAAGATCTGGACATCTCCTTTTTCTCTGTTTATATTTTGTTGTCTGTTGAGACAGAATCTTGATATATTAGACATCCTCCTGGTACATCCTCCTACCTATCTCTTAAGTCTGTTTGTTTGCTTATTATTTATTTATTTATTTATTTATTACTTTGGTTCTAAGACAGGATTTCTCTGTGTAGCTCTGGTTGTCCTCGAACTCACTCTGTAGACCAGGCTGGCCTCAAACTCAGAGATCAGCTCCTGCCTCTGCTTCCTGAATGCTGAAATTAAAGGCATGAGCCACCACTGCCTAGATGTCTCCTGAGTTTGGAGTACAGAGATTAAAGGCGTGCGCCACCACTGCCCAGCTGTCTCCTGAGTTCGGAGTACAGAGATTAAAGGCGTGTGTCACCACAAGAGGTACTGTCCTGAAGACTCCGTGCCACTGAGAAAAAGCCCCATTCACTAGGGAGATGGACGCACTCTGCTCCCTCCTCTTCCAGGCTCTATCCAACCTACCTCAAGCGTGTGGACTTCTCTCTCACACACACAGCTGTGGGGATGGGGCGTTTAACATAATCTCCATTGCCTACCTCAAAGGCACTGTGTTGCCTCTGTGGGCTTCCTATTCACCCACCAGACTCTTCTATTCTCAGCTCCCCTTTCTGCTACCAAGATGTTTTCCCAAGGGAATCAGTATTCCCAAAGACTTGGGATCCTCCTATCCTCATCTCTCTTTATTTTTAATATTTTATTAATTCCTTTACAATTTCCTACAATGTATTTTGATCATATTCTACTCTTCAACTCCTCCCACCCCTACCTTCCTCTCCAGCTAGCTTTGTGGGTTTTTCATCTATCTATCTATCTATCTATCTATCTATCTATCTATCTATCTATTGATCTTACTTCCTTATTGCAGCCCCCTTTTTCCAGTTGTCAGGGTATCTGCATGAAGACCAAGCTGTACATCTGCCTCATATGGGGGTGGGGGGTTAGGGTCCAGCCCTTGCATGCTCTTTGGTTGGTGGTTCAGTCTTTGGGAACACAAAGAATCATTAGGTCTTATTTCAAAAGCCTGAACTTGTCAAAACTGGAAAATTCTCATCTTTCTTCTTACCCTCCTGTCCCAGGTGCCTACATCTCTCCGTCTCCTCTGTTCCTACCTGGCTTATTTCCTAGGCCACAGTCCCTTGGAAGTCCTCTTCCATCAGATCTGTCTCCTCACTCTCCTTCTGGCTGTTCTTTGTAGATTACCACTAAGACTGACACATGGAACAAGCTTAGGAAATTCACCGTGCTCCATGTGAGCTCATTATTTACTCTGCCCAAAGCCTTCTTGTCCAGGAAACCATATGGGAACAAATAGCTTTCCTACCTGCCAGCATCTCATGTGTGAAACCTTTCTCCCCATCACTGTCCACAGCTGGTGACCAAATCCCGGTGGCAACTGTTTCCTAAGAACTGCCCCTGGTCTGTGAGCAACTTGTCTTGCTTGGGTTCTTGCCCCCTAAACAGTGGTCTCACTTACCCCAGCCTGAGATGCATGCAGAGCCATGGAGGGTTTTAACAAGGCAAATCTTATGTCATGCTCTTGCTTAAAACCACAGCAGCATCATGGTGTTTACATCGAGGAGGAGCAAAGTGTTTGATGACAGTTACATAGAAAGCTGGAAGGGGGGAGGAATCTGCCGTGAGGTTCCAATGTGAAGGAGCACCACATGCTTGACTGGAGCCTGTGCGTTAAAGATGTTTTTGAGTAGGTGGGCATGATAGCATATACTTTTAATCTTGGTACTAGGGAGGCAGAAGCAGGAGGCAGACTCTGTGAGTCTGAGGTTAGCCTGGTCTACATAGTGAGTTCTAGGTCATCCAAGGGCTACATAGTAAAACTTTGTCTAAAGAAAGAAAGGAGAGGGAGGAAGGAAGGGAGGGAGGGAGGGAGGAAGGGAGGGAGGGAGGGAAGGAGGGAGGAAGGAAGAAGAAGGAGAAGAAGGAAGAGGAGAAGGAGAAGGAGAAGGAAGAGAAGGAGAAACAAAGAGAAAAGGTTTTTAAGTGTCCACTAAAGTCACAAAACAACAAAAAGTGATATTATAGTTAATAAGCTAAGAAAGAAGAGAACGTGGAGTAGAAAGGACTCTGAGGGCTGTCACTGTGGAGGTAAGAAGGACTCTGTGGGTATAGGAAGGACTCTGAGGGCTGTCACTGTGGAGGTAAGAAGGACTCTGTGGGTGTAGGAAGGACTCTGAGGGCTGTCACTGTGGCTCCACAGCAAAGAGCTTTTCATACACATTATAACTCCAGCTTCGATCCCCATGACTGAAAAAACAAAACAAAACAAGTCTAAAGGCATAAAGAACAGTCCTGGGAATGTGGGTTGTGACCATTCTGTTGTTGGGGTGCTGGCTCTTGGGGGTACCATGGGTTCAAACCAACTAAACCATGTGCTGTGAACCCAGCCCCTTCTACTTCAGCCAGGCTGCTAAGCAGCTTCCTGATGGTGGGACTCTGGGTCTCTGTCATTGTGGTCACTATCCTTCTGCACGTCGTTTCCAGAATAATAAAGACAGAGAAGGCCACACTCCAGCTGTGACTTATGCTCTGCAGCATCTAGCTGTGCCGTCGGTCACTCTTCCTCTCTGTTGCTTGTTTTCTGTGACCTGCATGCAGCTGGGGTCATTTGGAAAGAGGACACTCAGTTGAGAAAATGCCCCTACCACATTGGCCCTGATTACTAATTGATGTGAGAGGCCCCAGCCGCTGTGGGTGGGTGGTGTTATCCCTGTGTCGTTGGTCCTGGGTTGTCTAAGAAAGAGGCTGAGCAAGGCATGGGGAGAAAGCCAGCAAGCAGCATCCCTCCATGGCCCCTGCATCAGCTCCTGCCTCCAGGTTCCTGTTCCTGTCCTGACTTATCTCTATAGTGGACTACAACTGTAAACTGAAGTAAATTCTCTCCTCATCAGTTGTTGTTGTTGTGCTGTTTTAAGACAGCAATAGAAGCAGAACCTGGTGGCAAATGCCTGTCATTCAGCACTCAGGGCACAGAATCTTCAGAACACCACCTCTAACAGTGACATGTGCCTCTAATGACAGTACTCAGGATTCAGGAGACAGCAGGGCAGTGGTGACACACTAGTTAGCTAGTTAGTGGTAATGATCCAGGCATCTCTTTTCTTCTGTTTCTCTTTTGTTGTTTGTTGAGACAGAATCTTGGTATAATAGACCTGGTGTATCTTCCTGTCTCCTGAGTCAGTTTGTTTTTGTTTGTTTATTTATTTATTTATTATTTGTGTGTGTGTGTGTGTGTGTGTATGTGTGTGTGTATTTGAGACAGGGTTTTTATGCCCTGACTATATTAGAACTCATTCTAAAAACCAGGCTGGCCTTGAAGTAGAGATCCTCCTGTCTCTATCTCTTGAATGCTGGAGTCAAAGGTGTGGGCCACCACCTCTCGTTAGTCTCAGCATATTCAGGAGGCAGAAGGAGGCAGATCACTGTGAGTTCCAGGCCAGCCTTGTCTACAGAGTGAGTTTCAGGACAGCCAGGGCTAAACAGAGAAACCCTGTCTTAGGGTTTTACTACATGCTGTGAAGAGACACTATGACCAAGGCAACTCTTACAAGGACAACATTTAATTAGAGTTGGCTTACTGGTTCAGAGGTTCAGTCCATTATCAAGAAGGCGGGAGCCAGGCAGGGTGCAGGCAGGCATGGAGCAGGAGGAACTGAGAGTTCTACATTTTCATCCAAAGGAAAACAGGAGAAGACTGACTCCCACGTGGCTAGGAGGTGGGTCTCAAAGCCCACCACCACAGTGACACACTTTTTTCTCCAACAAGGTCACACCTACTCTAACAAGGTCACATCTCCAAATAGTCCCACTCTGTGGGCCAAGCATATTCAAACCACCACAAACCCTGTTTCAGAACAACAAACAAACAAACAAACAAACAAACAAACATCAAAAACCAAGACAGCAATAGAGACTTAACTAAGATATATAGCCTTTACAGAAAGCCATGAACATTGTGTCCTCTGTCCTCTTCCCTTTGCTCTCAGCTGAGCAGCACTGCTGTTGTTCCTCTAACACCGCCTTTCCCTGCATCTCTTCCTGGCCTCCCATCACCTGAAGTGTTGCTGAGGTCTGGGATCTTGCCCTGGGTGTGTAACAGTGTTGGTTTTCCTACACGGGGACTGCTGACCCTCTTCCAGGAGGTATGATATGGTCCGTGGGTGCTGATGGCTCTTCAGCTTCCACCCTTCATGTTTCTACTTCCTGCCTCCCAGAGCCTGCCTGAGGCAGGGCCTGCAGAATGAAACACACAAGGCCAGGGAACTTCTCTCCACTGACTCCTGTCAAACAGGGAGACTGTTTTCTTCTTCTCTCTGAAGTCTCCAGGGTCTCAAGAGAGAAATGACCTTGAACTACAGTCAGCACATAAAATACTGTCCTCTTGAGATATGTGGGGATTTCATGCAAGCATGTGCATGTGTGCACATGTGTGTTCGTGCATGTATACTTGTGTGTGCATGTGTGTGCATATGTCTGTGCATGTGTGTGTGTGTATGTGTGCATGCATGCACACATGTATATGAATCTGTACTTGCATGTGTGTATCTTTTTCTTAGCCACACATTTAAAAAGCAATATAAGGGCCAATGATACGGTCCAGAGGGTGTTTCTGACATGCTTGATAACCTGTGTTTGACCCTGGAACCTACATGTTAGAATATGAGAACTTAATGTCACTAACTTGCCCTTGACTTTTATAAGTTATGATCATTGAGCCCCCCCCACCAATAAAAAGATACATAAATAAATATAATTTTACAAAATTAATATGGAGCTAGGTGTGGTGGCACACACCTGTAATCCCAGCCTTTGGGAGGCTGAGGCAGGAGGATCTTGAGTCAAGTCCACACTGGGTTATATAGCAAGAGCATATCTCAAAGAAGGCACTAAAGCCTCCCCTTTCTCCAACCAAAAAAAATGAAGCAACAAAGGAAACTGTTAAGTGTCATTTATGGAGAACGGCTCCTGTTCCCCCTCGGTCCTCTCCTTCCTCTGTGCTCCTTCTCTTTGTTCTTCAGAACCGACCCTCCCTTCTCGCTCCTTACACCAGAGCCTCCTTTCTTCATGATCACCATGTTTGGTCTGTGCTTTAATGGCACATCTTGGTCTTATGAAGAACCCAGCCACCTCATTTGTTTCCGACAGGTGGGGCTTGTTAGGATCTGCCTCCTGGCTCTCCTTCCTGCCTGCATGCTCCCCGAGGCCCACATCGCCTGGGCACCAGCTCCTGTAGGCACAAGAGGCTGCCTTTGGCAGGTGTGCCTCTGCTCTCCCCTATGGCTGCCAGAAATACTGCTCCCGGTGCTAGGAGAGAGCCCCCTCCACAGCACAATGTTTAGGAGATATATTTTCTGTGAAAATCTGGAGACCAGGGGCTGGACACTGCGGGCGTGGGTTCTGAAAAGCTATTTCTTTTGTGCTTGCTTCAAGAGACTTTCCTAAGTGCAAAGGCAAATTGCACTGTTTGTAGGCTGGGGTAGCACACAGGGTAATTACAGAGGAGGGGAAAGATGTTGTGGGCCATGAATGGGAGGAAGCTATTGGTTTTTTTTTTTTTTTTTTTTTTTTAGAATTTTTCATGCTGGAGGAAAGATAATCCCAAGGATGCTACATTCCTGCAGATGAGCCTCTTTTGTGCCAGGTTGGAACAAAATCTTTTGGTTCTTACTAAGGTGGAAAACACAGTTTGTTGGGGGGATAATACATTTCTTGACCTTCTTAAGGTTCTGAGTCTCCCAGGGGGAAGCTGTGACTATCATCTTCTGTGACGTATGGCTCTAGTCTGTTGAAGGTTTAGGACCCACACGGTTCCTGGGTAATGAAGCCCTTCTCACCTCAGCTATAACATGGGACTTCCTGACCTTAAATACTAGCAATGCCCATAAGGCTTCGGTGTGTGTGAGTGTGTGTGTGTGTGTGTGTGTGTGTGTGTGTGTGCAGATGCAAGTGAGCATGTGTGTGTGTAGGGGTGGTTTGAAGTCAAGTAAGATTTGTTGTTGTTGTTGAGACAGAGTCTCATTTTAGCCTAGGTTGACCTCAAAGCAGCTATGTAGATGAATATGGCCTTGAACTTTGAATTCTCTTGAGTCTACCTTCTCTGGGCTTGGATTACAGTCATGCATCACCCATACCTGGCTTATGTGGTGCTGGCGTTGCAGGCCAGGGATTCCTCTGTGCTAGGCAAGCACCGAGCTAGGGCTTCCAGGTCAGGCTGGGGTTCGGAGTCACCTCTCTGTGCTCTTTTGTGCTTTCCTCATTCCCTCTTAGCTTTTATTTCGTAGGTTCAGACCCACCTGAAGAACCCCACATGTTACCACCAGCAGCAAGCTTACTGGCAGCAGGTGAGACAGTCTACCACACTTGGACCCAAGCTGACTTTCCAGGTCCTGACTCCACCCCTAGGGCCTTCCAGGGCACAGCTACTTCCTGCCCCTGAAACTGCCCATGCCTCCTTCCCTCCAGCAGTGCTCTTGATAGACCCACCATGCCGCTCACCACTAAGTCTGACTCAGAGAAAGAGGTAAGAGGAGCTACATAACCTCCTCTTGGGCCCTTTGTATATATTTTCATATATATGAAGTTTCATATATCATATTTTTCATGTGATATATATATATATATATATATATATATATATATATATATATATATATATATGAGACAGAATCTTTCTATGTAGTCATGGCTGTCCTGGAACTCAATATGTTGACCAAGCTGACCTTGAACTCACAGAGAACCCTCTGCCTGCCTCCCAAATGCTGTGATCAAGAGCAACATGTGCCATGATACCTGAACCAGACCCAATATTTAAAGCAGTTTAGCAATCAATTTTCTTGGCTTTTGTTACTAATTACCACACATTCAATGCCAAAGAATGAGATGAGTTAATTCCCTGAGCAGTTCTGGAAACCATAGACCAGGAGAAAGGAGGAGAGGAGAGCCTTGTTTTAAACAGGAAAGACAGTCACTGCTGAGAAGGGAATCTCAGTTCTGAGTTAGGACCCTCTGTCCTGCTGTGTTAGGATTTGAGGGTAAGGTTTGGGGTGTGTGTGTGTGTCTGGTTGGGATCCTTGTCCTGTAAACCATGGGTTTGTATAGTGGGAGCAATGAGATGGGCTTGTGCCCACAGGGTGTTGGAAGGACTGACTCAAACCTTGCAGAAGCTATACATTTAGCTCTACTTTGTGGAAAGAAAATGATCAAAGGCATTGCAAAGCAATTCCCAGAATACTGTGTAGTAAGGACAAGGATGAGCTGGGCTAAGGGGGAGGAAATAGCTTACCCGTGACAGTAGTCTGCACGTTACACAATGTCTGACTTCAAAGCTCGTGTTCTTAGTGATTGTGGGATAAGAGAAAAATTTGTACATGTTCTGTATACTCCGATAGAAGGAAGTTTTGCTTAATTTAACTGAGAGGTTCAGTTAATAATTCTCCGAGGATATGCCACAGACTCAGACAGCATCAAGGACAAAGATGGGTTCCTGAAGGAAAAGGAGTATGAAGGAAAGCCAACCGTTGGGACCCTTGGTCAAAAAGCTGGGACAAGAAAAGGGTGCTAGAGAGACCACCCCCTTTCCTTTGCAGAGGTCAGGAGGTGTCAAGTGAACTGAAGATCATATGGTCAAGTCCAGCATCCTGCCTATGGCTATAGGTCCTCGATGATGATGTGGTTCCTGCCTTCACAACATCTCTCCTCGCACTAGGTCTGCTGTGGTATTGCTTCCTATCTCACAGCCTTGGCATATACTGTACCCTTGCCTAAAATGTGCTCTCTGCTTCTTGCTGACAATCTCTTGTCTTTCAGCCCAGACATCCCACATGCCATTTTAGGCGATCTCCCTGACGACCCAACCAAAATCCCTCCGGAGTTTCTCATCTATAGAAACTATTCTGCCCAACAACACTGTGATTTATGTTTCTTTGCATTCGCAACTTGGCAACTTGTCTTATCCATTTGCTCTTAGTTTCTACCCCTAAGATCCTAGTAATTGTCACCGAGTGCAGGGGATCCTAGTCTGACTATTGACAACTATGTCTCCCGGGGCCTGGTGCATAGCATGACCTGAACAAATATTTATTGTGTGAGCAAGCACACAATAGGTAGATAAAGATGGAAGGGAGACTCTCTAGGGCTCACAGTGGGGAGAAGAGCATCCACCAAGCCATGTGGTTTTGAGGCAACAAGGGTGGTGAGGTCATCATCATGAGACGTGGCTGTGGTAGAAATGGAGATACAGCAGAGGAGATGCTGAGGGTAGGGTGGGCTCATGCGGGGCTTGAATGGAGAACGAGAGCCTGCTCAGGATTGTGAGCCAGAGGTGAGGTGTCACTCTCAGGCTTTCCTGATTTATGGATCAGTTGGTTGAGTCTGAAGAATGGATTAGCCTCGGGTGGGGATGTAATTCAGTCAGTAGTGTGCCTGCCTACCATGCATAAAGCCCTGAGTTCAGTTTCCAACACTGCAGAAAACAGGTGTGGTGGCCTTTACCTCTAATCCCCAGTACTTAGGAGAAGCAGGCAGGAGGACTAGAAGTTCAAGCCTAAACTTGGCTATACAACAAGTTTAGGGCTAACCTTGGAAACAAGAGACTCTGTTTTAAATTTAAAAAATCAGAGCAGGCTTAGGTAGGGCAGGGTTAAAGGCAGGAGAGTGTTACATTGTCCAGGAAAACGAGCAAGGCCTTGAATAACTTGTTTCTTCCTGGGGATGTTGCTCATGATTTAGACGCTCTGTGTCTTACATTTTCATTTGCTTTGCATTTTGAGACAGGGTCACATACTGTCACCCAGGGTAGCTTTGAACTCATCAGTTAGCCCATGGTGGCCTTGAACTTATAATTCCCACTTAGCATTTGATTCGTGTTTACATTTATTCAGGATCACACACACCTCATTCTGTTTGCAGCAAGTGTCGTCAGCTCCTCACCTTTAGTCTATTCTGAGTCATCCTAAGACTTGAATCATGGACAGAGACACTGCAGGTTGACTGTTGGGTGTCAGTACCCGGGGACAGTATCAGCCGATAGCTGAGGATAATTGCAGATGCCTCTTTACATTGCTGGAGCTGGGGAACTCAGGGGCATAATCTCTGATGTCCCTGGTGAGATGGAGTCCCCACTGTCCACACTGGGAGGCTGATAGTTGAAGAACCTTCCCAGGGTGCCTTCTTCCCTTGTTTGGTTTCCTTGAGCCCCCTTTTCAGTGTTCCTGGGATCAACAAATAAATGACTTCCTTCCAACCCTGCATCCCAGGTCTGTTTCTGGGGCATGGTAGCCTTAGGCACTGCCGTAGTCCACGTGAGCTTCTGGAACAGAACAGCATATCCCGGGATGCATGCAAATGACAGAAATCTATTTCTCAGGTCTGGAGGCTGAGAAACCCAAGGTAAAGTATTGACAGATTTAGTGTCTGGTCACCGGTTCATAGACGGAAGCTACCTGCTGTGACTTCACATGGGAGATGGACTTCCTTTGTAAGGTCACAGCATTTCACAGCACTTAATGGCCTCCCTCCCCAAGAGTCTGCCTCCTAATGCTGTCACCTTGGGGGTTAGGCTCTTGACAGCAAATTTGGGGAGGGAACTAACATCTGTAGGGGAGTCTGTCCCACACTCCATTCCTCAAACGCTCTGTACACTGTGCATTAGTTGTCTGTAGCTTGTTCTTGCTCTAGGTTTTCAGAGTTTCACTGTTTTCTTGGTGTGTGTGTTTGTGTGTGTGTGTGTGTGTGTGTGTTGCATGAATGCAGATGCACTTGCCCACACGTGTGCGGTGGCAACAAGTTGACATTAGAATTTCTTCCTCCATCCATCGTCTCTCCTCGCCAACACTACCTCCCATCCCCACCCCAAGACAGGGTGTCACTATGTAGACCAGGCTGGCCTCCAACTCACAGCTATCTGCCTGCTTCTGCCTCTGCCTCTTGGGTCCTGAGATTCAAAGCTTATACCACCATGCCCTATAGCTCAAAATAGGATCTTTCACTAAACCTGGTGTGGATGTTTTGGGCAGACTGGCTGGTCAGCAAATCATGGAGATTCATTTATTTTCCTCAGTCCCACTCAGTGCTGGGCTTACAGAAAGACGTGTGCAGCCATGACTGGCTTGTATGTGGGTGCTGGGGATTTGAACTCAGTCCTTACATTTTACTGGTTGAGTCATCTCTCCAGCCCCTGCCTTTGCCCTGCCCCCCACCCCCTTAAAATTTCATTTCATGTATTCATCATGCATGGTGCTGTGCTTTCTTTTATTTTGAGACATTCTCATTATTTAGCCCAGGATTGCCTGGAACTTGCCTATGTAGCCAAGGCTGGCTTCTAACTTCTAATCTTTCTGCTCCAACGTATTAAGTGTTGGGTTTCCAAGCAAATAGCACATACCTGGCTCCATTTATTCTTTTATTGCTGTTTGGAAGAGTTTGGTGTGCAGTAGGTACTTAGTATATACGTATTAAATATATGAATATTGGTACCAGATGTGATATTAAAATACTTCGTAACTAGAAATCTAGGCATGATCCAGCTGGGAGAGATGCTCATTGTAAATGACTGATTACTACAGCCTTGTTGGGTATGCTGGCATTAGCCTTGCTTGGGACAGTAAATACAGAAGTTGAAAATCCAAGCATTTTCTCAACAGCAGATTAAGTGCATTCTGGGAGGAGGCATTGCCAAAGCTAACATTTCTACTGGTGTTGCTGTGATTTGCACAAGGAAGGGGAACCACTTACCTCCAGAGCATTTTATCTCGTGCCAGGTCCCAGGCGAGGCCCATGCTCTGAGTCTTTTTCCTCTGGGCCTCTCCCTTGCTGTCACTGTGCC
This sequence comes from Mus minutoides, assembly GCA_902729485.2. Taxonomy (NCBI): domain Eukaryota; kingdom Metazoa; phylum Chordata; class Mammalia; order Rodentia; family Muridae; genus Mus; species Mus minutoides. The sequence goes on from LR750014.1 coordinate 622,988, forward strand.
CACTTTAGCACTGCACCTGCCCGGTGAGAAGGCATCAGGAGAAGCTGTGGTTGATCCAAACCAGACTGGGAAACGTGAGTGGTCTGCCATGTGGTTCCACCGGGGCAAGACCAACAAAACCAGGAGGGAGGGGCTGTGCCACAGCAGAGCACAGGCCTTCTCTTCCATCTGGATTCCTTATTCATCTTTCTCCATCACAGGGATCAGTGGTTGCAACTGCAGGGACGTGTGCCAAAGCTGCCAGGTTAGCCCGGAGGGTTTGCAGATAATAGCCCTGGGAAGGTGTTATTCTTGTAACTCATTATTTTAATGAGAATGCCGTCTGATTTGTGTGAAAATTGGCTCCTTTTAAGAGCAGGTTTCTGAGGTGGGTTTGGAAAATAACAGTAGCCCGAGCTGTACTCCTGGGCTCCCACTACTTGGGGTGTCAGCCGAGAGGCTCTGCAGAGCTTGGATTCTGTCAGCCTCTTAAAAGAAGGTGGTTGGTGGTGGTGGTGTCAAGAATGAATAAAGCCCTCAGAATCTGGAAGTGAATCCCCTCCCTCCCTGAGAAAGATGGCTTCCTTTCTGTATTTCTGCCCCAGAATCTCACAGCTTTAGAGATTAAAAGGAATGGCTTATTTCTTTTGTAGGTCAATCAACAAATTCTTGAGCATCTTACAACATACCAGACACTGAGTCAGGACCTAAGGATGCAGCAGCGAGCAGAGATGTCCTGGTTGTTCTGTTATTCAGTTATTCATTCGGTTATTGTCTCATTCATAAGGTTAGCTCTCGGGATGCATGAAGGGAAGGCAGGGTGTATAGTAAGACCTGATTTGTCTTCTTACAGATGAAGAGCATGACTGAGAGTCTGAGAAGCGTGGGTTCTCTAGGAATTGGGTGACCTGGGACTGTCTGCTTATCAGATGGCCACCACAGCCCCACTGTCATCTTTTGGAGCTGTTGCTTTAGGATGGGCTTCATTGTCAAGTCTTAACAACAGTGTCTAGTAAGTGCTCAATAAATCCTGATGTAGAACTGAGACTGTTGAGGAAGTCGGGATCTCATGGGTCAGATCTCACACCGTGTATAATGAAGGCTGCGTGACACATTATAGGAACAGAACAGCACGTGTTTCTGATGGAACGTGCTTCTCTGGAGTGAGATGTCAGCACTCAGCCAAAGAAAACAAAATGGACAGAGATGTGGATGTTTGGGGACTGCTCCAAGGTAAAGATTAGAATAACGTGGACTTGGAGTCAGACAGACCTGGATTCAAATCCTGATTCTGTCCTCTCTGCTCTCAATGCTTTTTTGGTTGAGTAACTGAGCCTTTTTGGATCCCTGCATTTGGGTAATCCTCACATCTATTATACATACAGCCATGTTTTCCAAGCTATTCCAACTGGGCCAAAGAATTTCTCTTCTTGAGTCATGGCCAACAGTCTCCACGTGAAAATTCAAGGCTGTGCTCACATTGTTGCTGACCACTCACTCTGCTCTTCCCTCGGGCTCTCCTGTGAGTTGCCTGAACTGTGGTGTCAGGCCAAGGGTGGTCTCACAGGTTACTTCAGCCTGTCTTGTGCTGCTATAACAGAATACCACAGGCTAGATAATTTATAAAGAAAAAAAATTATTGCCTACAGTTCTAGAGGATGGGAAACTCAAGATCAAGGTACCATCCCTGAAGAGAACCTCTGTCCTGTGATATTCTATAGCAGGAGGGTAAAGAATGAGATGGTGATAGAATGTACAGCAGAAACCCCCACCGCTCATGAGGCCTGAGCCCTCTTGGCCTGATCTCCCCTTTTGGCCCTACCTCCCAGCACTGTTGACAGGGGACTGGGTGGGTAATACAGACTTTTCCCAAGGGGCACACCCATGCCATGGCCAAGTTCTCAGTTATTTCAACAACTCCTCAGGCTATTTCAGGGCAGTCCCCGGTCCCTTATATTAGGCACCATTAGAGGAGACAGCAGCCAAAACTCAGAACCATTCTGCTCTCCTTTGAGGGGTTTACTCTCTTTCCTGTGTCTCTAAGCTATGTGTGTATTCAGGAGTGTGTGCATGTATGTGTACATATGTGTGTATGTATGTGTGCCTGTGTGTACATTCATGTACCATGTGTCTTTGGGAAGTCTGGGAGAGCCCATAAATCTGTTCTCCTTGTCAGAGTCTGGGGTGCTGAGAGGAAACTATTATAACTTGCCCTCTACATGCTAAATGGAAAAATGAAGGCCATATATTGGTTAGAGATTATTAAAAATTATAATATTTTCTTCCTGAGTTCTGTCCATCAGTGATTTGGGATGGGTGGGCTGCACATGTCCCTGATACGCCCTTACGATGTAGATTAAGCTGTCCCAAAGCTAAATGGCTTAAGCCAGCATTCTGATAGACTTTACAGGTTTGTGTGTTGGAATCTAGGCTTAAGAGGGGGGATGTCTGCTAAGGATGCCATAGCTGTACATGGTGCGGACTAGAATTTCTGCCTGGCATTCATCTGACGGCTGGAGTCTGACCTGGAGCCTCCAAGAGAGTGTGAGCCAAGATTCCTGGAAGGAGGCTGTGCCTGCAAACCCCTCTTGGCCACCCAGAACCGCAGTGATGTGTAGGGGCTGGAATGCTGCAAGTCCAGCGGCTGATACCCTTTATCTAGCTTTAGACCCCCTGAATCGTCAAATAGCCACCCTCATCCAGCCCTGGGTCAGACCTTACATCCTGTGACTAAGAGTTAAAAGCCTTCTGACCATTAGCTCCCACCAACACCAAAGCTAAGAATGTTGTCAGATGGCGTCTGCGGCCCACAGGAGAGACTCCCCCATCCTGCTCAGAAGCCAGCGTTGTCTGTTCTGTAAAACTATAAAACCCCATAAACTGCTTCCGAATTGAAACATGGAATTTGGGGCGACCTAAATCTCTCTTCCTGGGCCATGGTCATTCAGAATGTCTTCAGAATAAACCATCTCTTGTTCCCTTTTGAGGCGAGAGTTTTATTCTGTTTTTCATCAGTAACACTGAAGGAGTAGACCCAGAACTGGCACCACGTGACTTTTTCCTTATTCTATTTGTCAAAACTGTTGCAGGCCCACTCGGCCTCCGGGGAGGTAAGCTGCCTCACCTCTCAATGCGGGGAGTGCCTAAGACTGATGGTCATCTATGATTCGTCGTGCCAGCTTCAGGATCTCCCTCCCTTAAGGTGGCTTATTTCTGGTCTCTTATGCCAATAGATTTCTTGCAGGCTAGTCCCCCCTGGTCTGTTAGACAAAGCACACATATTGAAACATTAGCCTGAACATCCTTGCTCTTCCCCACACCACAGCTTACATCAACAGGACAGTGCAAGGATCAAATGTGACATGATGTGTCAAGTCCTCAACACAGCGAGTTGTGCTCAGAGAGTGACAACACCAGTCAGTTCCTTCTTTACAAAACTGTATCGAGCACACTAAAAATTCAGAGGCAGGTAGGCTCGTTTGTTCGGAAGCCACCGGAAAGTTTCTAGGAGGGAGGGTTCGGAAGAATAACTGATATTTGCATGGTCCCTTCTTTATGACCACCCTCAGTGACCTTCATGACCCAACTTGGGGTGGGGACCTGACATGTCTGTCTCACTTGGTTACTTTCTTAGTGGTGAAGTTGGCATAATCATGTGTCCATTTTTCAGGTGGGGAAACTGAGGGTCAGGATAGTAAATATTTATCTGCAATCACCCAGTAATGAAAGGACTGAGGTTTGTATCAGACACTAATTCCAGAGTCTGTAGGTCTTAATTATTTTTCTTGTTGCTCTAAATACTCTACAAAATCAGTTTAAGAGAGAAAGGGTCTGTTTGGCTCTGAGCTAAAGGTACAGTTCGTCACAGTTGGGAAGGCACCATGGTGGCAGAAATGAGAGATGGCTTGTCACATGGTGCCTCCAGTAAGGAAGCAGGGTTGGGGAGAGGACGGAGAGAGGGAGGGAGGGAGGGGGAGGGAGGGAGGGAGGGAGGGGCGGTGCTGTTGTAAGGCTCACCTTTTCCTTTTCTTTCTTCCTTCAGTCTGGGAGCCCAGTGTGTGTGTGGGGGGGTCACCCACTTTCATGTCTCTTTTCCTTAGTTTCACCTCTCTGAAACCATCTTCACAGACACACGCAAGCTTGTCTCCTAGGTAGTTCTAAACTCTCGCCGAGCTGACAATCAAGATAACCGGCACACCACACTTGAAGCTATCATCAGTCAGCTGTCTCTTGCTATACCCTGAGGGACTACCAAGTCTGCTAGGTTAAAGACACACTGGAATTCAGAGTGGCATGGCTGGGTGCCCAGAGTGCCACTGCCCTTCTGGCTCAGGCTTCTCACAAGATTCAAGTAGCGGTCTGTGTTGGCTCAGGCTATTCTCATGGTTTTGATGGAATGATAGAGCTCTTCAGCTGGATCCAGAAACTCGAGTAGAATATTAAAGGTGAGAAAAGGCAAGAAGCGGGCCAGGCTGGCAGGAAAAGTCATTAAAGTACCTGCCTTGTAAGTACGGGGGCCTGAAATTCATTCCCCAGAAGCTATGTTTAAAAAAAAAAAAAAAAAAAAAAAAAAGCTAAGTACATGGTCACACATAGAGACAGGTGGGTCCCTGGGCTAATCTGTGTGGCTAACTTCATGACAATGAAAGAACCTGCGTCAAAATATCCAAGATGGATAGCACCTAAGAAATGTCAGCTGGGGTTGTTCTCTGCCTTACACACACACACACACACACACACACACACACACACACACACACACACTCATGCTTTTGAGCAGGTATATCACACCCACACCCACACCCACACAACCATGAACATATATATATATATATATATATATATATATATATATATATATACACACGCACATACATAAAAGCATCAACACACATATATACACATGCACACGCACCATTCACGCACACACACAACCACAAACATGTATACACACACACAAATACATAAAAGCATCTGTACATACATATAAACACACTCGCATACACACACAGACACTCACCAGTGGGTTAACCCATTGTTGGGGCCATGATTGTATAGTACCGCTTGTATGACATGATTGTACAGGAAGCCTTAGAAGTAGAAAGTGGAGGATATTTGAGGAACATATACCACTAGCAGTACGCCCAGCGTGGTATATGTTATCCTTGGTCTCTTCCTCTCTCTGCTTCTTGGCTGCTATAATACAAGCAACCTTCCTCACGCCCCATCATGCACCATGAGGTCCTTCTGCTTCATCTTAGGTCCAAAGTGACAGGACCAGGTGACCATCAACAGAAACCTCTGAATTCATGTGTCAAACCAAATCTCCTCTTGTAAGGGCGATCTTCTCAGGAGTTGGATCAGTCACCGTGGTAAAATGCAGGGTAAGAGCTAGCTGGTGGCTCAGTGAGCTAAGTGTTTGCTATGCAGGCCTGATGACCTGAGGAGTTTGATTCCTGGAGCCTACATAAAGATGGCAGGAGAGAACAGACTCCACAAAGCTGTCCTCTGACCTCCACGTGGTCACTGGGGCATGTGTGGATCTCCAGTACCACATACACGCAGAATGATAATGAATAATAAAAAATTCAGGGGCTGTGGAAACACACTCCACATCTCTAATCACAATTATTATAATACTTTCGTCGTTATTCTAGACAGATTTTTAAACTACTTTCCATAGGAATTTGTAGTCCATAATTTTAAAGTCAACTACGGCTCCTGACATTCATAGTGTTGGCTATGTTCTGTGCTGTGGAACAGGAAGGATAAAGGCATGGGAGAGTGTTTGCTCTTTAAAAAATCCAGTCTCTATTGAGGCCCCCAAAAGACACTTGATCCCTTTCCTGAGTACAGGGCAGAGGGGCTGACTCCAGGTGTCCTCCCAGGAGGCCCCTTGGCATTCTGAATCAGTCATTTCTTGGGTGACAGGATATTAAATTTGACTTTTGGAATTTTGGCCAAGCACCCAAAGATTGAGAACACCTGTCTAGTACATGCTAAGAAATTGTGCAATTTTTAAACTTCTGAGTTTATTGTCTGAGGAGGAAGATGAAGCAGAAGAATCCAAGAGGCTGACTGGGAACGGCAGAGGAGTGAGGAGTTTCTGTTAAGAAAAAGGGCCAGAGCCAGGCGTGGGTGTCTTTCTTCCTCATGGGGAGGGATGCGCCACTCACCAATTCTCTCAACTTAGATGAGCCAGACCTTTGAGAATCCCTGGAATTGAAGAACTTTGGTGCAGATCCCATGCTGGAACACCTAAAGGGACCCTGAAATCTCTTGCGGCTGCCATCTTTCTATGGCAGACCTGATAAGAGATGCTAGGGTCGTCCTAGGGATCTAACCCTGAGCTGTTAGAAACCATGTTGGTGTTTGACTGAGCCTCTTACTATGAGTAGAGGGCAGAGTGCATTTGAAACTTTGTGTATAGAGTTTGTAGATTTTATAAGTCTGCCTTGTGCTGCTATATCTGAGACTAAATGGCCCAGTGCACAACAGATTACTACAGAATGGGTCATCTCCCTCCCCCCCCCTCCCCTTCTCCTCCCCCTCGCCCTCCATTTTGTGTTGTCCATACACTTACTGGAGGATGGTCAAACTCCTGGTGGCCAGCCCCACATGGTGAGTCTTTCTTCACTTGCATTCCCGCCAGAAGCCATCAACCATGGAGAGCTGTGTGGGGTTGGGAGGTGGGGGGTGGGAACTCAGCATGGCTCACAAACATCAATATGGCTTCAGGCAGCCCAGCCCACGGACAACGGCATGGCCTTCAGTGGTATCTCAGGCCACAGATGTTGACACATTCCTGGCCATATCAGGACCACTGATCTATCCCAGGCCCTCAGCAATTGGCTGCATGGACCGTGAGTGTCACATGCTACTCAGGTCACCATTTTTTATCCACCCCCTTTCTGGGCATCACAGCCCAAGGACATCACTGAGGTGTCAGTTGGCACAAATCACATAGGTCCACATGGATCTTAGGAGCCTGGGGCAGCAGCATGGTCCACAGACACCGATGTGGCCTCCGGTAGTAGCATCATGGAGCATGGTGGTCCTTTGAGAAGGTCTAATCCAGAGAGTAAAACTTTCCTTATCTCAGGCCTCCATTGTTGCCCAGAGCTAGAGAGAACCCACAGCCAGGGAGCAATTCAGGAGCCGAGTCTGTGTGTATACAAGCTCCAGGCTGCTGCATACCAGCTTGCCAACTCTACACTCCACAGTTGTCTATTTCCCCATCTCTCCATCCCATATTTGTTCATTGAGGTGGTGCTCACCGCCCCCACCTCAAAATAGATTAATAATAATAATAATAATAAATATTTGGTTTACTGTTCTAGAGACTTGGAAGACCAAAATCAATGTTCTGGCAGGTTTTATGATTCTGATTCCAAAATGGCACTTCGAATGCTGTATCTTCTCTGGGAGGATGCTTGGTCCACAAGATAGAAGGCCGGAAAGGCAAAGAGGCAAGAAAAGGTTGAGTTTATTCTGTCATTACGACACCAATCCCATCTGTGAGGGCACAAACCTTACGGTCATGTCACCTTGGCACCCTAGCTCCTAAAGCCTAATTTTGGAGGTGGGCACATTCAAACCATAGCAATGAGGTGGAAGTCCAGCTGAGAAAAAGGGCTCCAAGAAGCCCCAGCAAGTTTTATTAAAGAGGGAAACTTCATAGAGGAACATGGTCTTAGTTGTGAAGAAACGCTGGAAACCTGCCTCTGCACTTTCCGGCCACTTGTGCAGTTAGAGCACCCCTCCTCCCCTTTCTCAGCATAGATGCTCCAAGGCCTTTTGGAGAGGGCAAACAGAGAAGGCCCAGCCAGGTGAGGGAATATTGTAATTTCCCTTTTCATGGTGGCACTCCCTTCCCGGGGTGGGGGTGGGGGTGGGGAACAGACAAAAAGCAACATACCCTTGCCTCTGTCACTCTCCTTGATAGATAACTAACCTTTCTCAGGTGCATATGGCTCCTGCCCTTGAGGAACAAGGACCAAACATCCTTGAAATGATAAAAGACCCGGCTTGGACCAAGGGAAGGGCAATTAAGTGTTCCCAGACAGCTGGGACCAGTTTGTAAAAATACACTAGCTCCTGATAGCTCCATAAAGTTACTTCCCAGGTCAGAAAGGTTCCCCTCCCAGCTCAAAGGTTCTGCCCCTGAACAAACTTTATCAGGTTTGAAAGATAGCTTTCCCTTGTCACCTCCCAAGTCAGTAATCCCAAAGTTCAAGGATCCCTGCCTATGCAAATGCACCAAGCCGCTGGACGCAGGCATCACATTTCTAACCTGAACAGCAGGAAAAGGCTTTGCTCCGGGTCTGACTTGTAAAATAAAGGCTCTCTTTAACATCGGACTTGCACTTCCTGGCGTTCTTCTGGGGTTCCCGAGAACTGGGCATAACAGCTGTTGGTGTTTCTGCTCAATGTAAAGTTATCCTGGGACTTGGGAGCCCAGGAACCTACACAGCTCTGAGGTGGGACAATGTCGCAAAGGAAGGATATTCTGAGACATGGGAGCCCAGGAACCACACAACTGAGAGTAAACCTTATACAGAGGCCTTGTAGCCCTTATGGAAGATAGGATGGGTCAACTGGAGTGATACACTGTAACAGCTCCCCCTAGCGGCTCCTCTTCTACACTGCAGGTCCTAGGGGACTTATCCCCAGCTGAGCTCCAGAGTCTCAGCCTGTTCCACTTCTTCCCATCTACCCTTCTTTGCTTCGTTGCTTTTTGGCTTCTTCTGATGAAAGAGTCACATCAGGCAGCAAATATCATAAAAGAGATTTACTGGGAGGGAAGAATACAGGGCGTGGAGAAATGAACATGAGGTTGTTGCCTCTGTTCCCTGGAGAAGTCAGCAGGGAACTGAACCGCAAGCAGGGATTATATAGGATTTCTTAGGGGGGTGGAGCTTTCCAAGGCAGAGCTTTCCTGGGTGAGGATTGGTGGGATTTCAAGACCTGAGTTTGGGGGAGCTCAGGGATTGGTGGGGTTTTTACTCAATAATAAGTGGTATTTTCTTGGAAATTCTCCTGCCTCAGGGTTGGGAATGACAGTTACAGCTGCTAGAATATGACCGGTAAGGTGGGCCGTTAGAGAAATCTGGGTTATGGGCCCTGCCTGCTAGAGGTCCTCACACCTGCCTTGAGGGTTTACAAAGTTGACAAAGTATACAGTTTCTAAAGTTTACAAAGGGTGTCTATGGCAAGAAAGCCCGGCTGGGTGAATAGCCAACATTCCCTTCTTTTTTTGTTTACTATTGACAAAGTCAGGGGTCGTAAAGGGAGGTAATATTCTCATTAGACTGCTTCCTGTTGATTGGGGGCATTGAGTTCCTTGGGGTCAAGTTTGATCTTTCCCATCAGGATATAATCAAATGTCATAGGCCTCTGACATCAGAGCTAAGGGCTGGAAATCCTGGAATAACAACTGATTAAATGTCTGGTTAGAAATCTTTTGGATCGAGACAAAAAGTCTATAAGGCAAAGTGGTATTAGTAGGATTAGGAAAAGAGGAGAAGGGGGAACGAGAAGGGAGTAGCCAATTCCATATTGGACTGTTGATGATCCTCTGGCCAGAGGCATCAAGCCAGAGAGAGAGAGAGAGCAAGGAGGGGGGCTTTTGATAACATAAAGCCCATCCCAAGTGCCACACTTCCTCAAACCAGGTCATACCTTCTAATCCTTCTACTCCTTTGAGAGAATTCCACTCCCTGGTGACTAAGCATTCAAATATATGGAGCCTATTAGGTCTGTTCTTATTTGAGCCACCACAGTGACCCCAACATAGAATGACTAGGAAAGTCTGTCATAAACAATGTATTCAGATATCAGCTGGAGGAAGAATTGCCTCCGGGGTATTATAGGAGGGCAGTTCCATTAATAACAGAGGATGTGGAGAGGAAGCCCTCGTGACATTGGAGAGCATTTTTCCTTTATTTGAATGGAAAGTCACAGAGAAGCACGGGACAGATTTTTTTTTTTTAAAATAAATGACATCAACTCCAAAAACAAGGGCTTGGGACCTTCTGATCTTCATGTTGTGACTCCAGGGTTCCTGTACCCACAAGCTAGCTTTCAAATCTCATGCCTCAGCCTTTGTGGGTCCCCAGCTGTCAGAGCTTGGAAGTCTTGGTGACTTTTTGAAATTCCTCCTTTGGCCAGACCCAGGAGTTCTCCCAGTGTTGGCAACCCGTCTCCTGCAATTACTGCCTCCAGCCATCTTCTGCCTTCTCAGCCGCTCATTGGGTCAGGTCTCGGCAGTTCTTCATGGTCTGGTCTCTTCTCATAGGCTTGGCTCCCAGTCATTCTACAGATCTCTTTAGCTACCTTGGTGCTTCTAGCTTGCAGCCCAGTGAGTTGTCTGTTTTACATGTATATCACATATGCATATCTCATATTCCATATTCCATATGTTTGTGCATATTCATGTATATTACATATTCCATATGTATATACATACTCATGTATATCATGATAATCCATATATCACATGTACATAACAAAGCACTTTAGATGAGGATTTACTAGAGCCTAGTTTGCAATGCCATAAGGAGGGCAGTGCATAGGAATCTAGTTTGTTCGGAGGAGAGTAAAATGAGTGGTTTTTACATGGCCACTCATACATCTATGCTGCTGTCATGGTCAGGGGAGGTGTTCTTTCCTAGACAGTTGAGGACAGGTTTGAGGAGGTCAAGAATAGCTGTACACACACACACACACACACACACACACACACACACACACACACACAGTTATCTATCTAGAGTGGCTGTAAATAGGATGATTTAAGGGTCATCAAAGCTGCCATAGCCAAAGCAAAGTCTCCAGAAACAGCCATGGTCGAATGCATTGGCCACACTTGTGCTGCTTCCTGTGAGAGGGGACAAGTGGCTTTAGAATGACGATATCTGCGGGATATCATCAACATTCTGAAGCCTCTTCCACTGGCAGCTGGGTCAGAGTCTTTCTGAGCCACGATGAGGTTTTCCAAGCAGCCACAGCTGTCTCTGTAACAGGCTGAGGGAGTAGCTGCTTTGATTGCCAACTCCCAGGAGTCCCACCACAGAGATGGCGGGCTGAAGGTGAAATGGTTGTTATTGACTGTCAACTTGATGGGATCTGCGAGACAAACTTGGAGCATGTCCCCAGAGAGTGTTTTCAGATTGAGTCTACTGAGGTGGGAAGACTCATCCTGAATCGATGCATACCTGAGTTCCAATCCTGACCTGAATAAAAAGAAAACGTGGACTGGCAACCCTTACTGCTCTCTGCTTTTGACTGTGGATACAATGTAACTAGCCTCCTTGTGCTCCTGCTTCCGGGCCTGCCCAGCCACGATGGACTTGCATCTGCAAACCATGAGCCAAAATAAATCTTTCTTTCCGTTCTTTGGGTTGTCTCGGTCAGGTATTTAGTCCTAACAATGAGAAAATAACAAGGTAAGGATGCTGCTCCAGGACGGGACTTAAGGAACAGTGGCAATACTGCTGATAGCCTACTCCACTTGGGGATCTACTACAATCTAGCCTTCTGCCAAACACAATTAGTTACCGGTTAAGTTCCTGGAAAGATGCAGCTTTGGCTAGATGTGGGCCAGGGTCTGACATCTCATGCCTGACACCTGTGTGTAGGTGTCAAACTGACATTTTTATTATTTCCATCTCTCCTCCCTTCTTTTCTTGACACAGAGTCTATGCAGGGCCGGCTGTCCTGGAACTCTCTCTATGTAGGCATGGGTGGCCTTGAATTCAGAGTTCTGCCTGATTCTGCCTCCCAACTACTGGGATTAAAGGTGTGTACCACCATACCCAGTTTACTCCCCAACCCCCTAGTCCAGTGTCTCTCCCCAAACCTGGAGTTCACTGATTGTCTAGGTTGGCTGGCCAATGAGCTTCAGGGATCTACTTGTGTCTGATTGGCCCAGCACTGGTGTTGCAGAAGCATGCCGCTGTGCTCCATGGTTATACTAGGGCTGGGAATGTGACTCCTGTCCTCATGCTTCCAAGACTTCACTGACTAAGCCATCTCCCCAGCCCCAGGTTTAGTTGTCCAACAGAAACAAAACAAAACAAAACAAAACAAAACAAAACAACATTAAGTGGTGCTTGATACAAAAGTCTGGTATGAAATAAACATTACACCTCCACCGGGAACTTTTCTAGCAATACTTAATCCTCAGCTAAATAAATACCCCTAGGGGAAATGGGTTCTCTCAGTCTGTCTCTTGCAAGGAAGCCAGCATTTAGGCATGACTAAGGATTACAACCAGCACAGAGGATCTTGGTTCTGTAAAATCCTCTCACTGCCCCCCACCTCTGTGTGTGTGTGTGGTGTGTGTGGTGTGCATGTGTGTCCTCCTCCTCTTCCTCCTCCTCCTCTTTGCTCCTCTTCCTTCTTCGTCGTCCTCCTTTCTCCTCCTCTTATTCTTCCTCCTCTTCATCCTCCTCTTCTCTGCTCCTCCACCTCCTCTTCTTTCTCCACCTCCTCTTGTTCCTCCTCCCCACCCTCCTCCCTGCTCTTTGGTCCCTGAGTCCAGCCTTAGAGGATCCTAAAGAAACACAGTGTGTAGTGGACAGGGACAAAAATGGAAAGTTGAGGCAGCCCCCACTCTCCACTCTCTCCTATGATCCTGAAGGAGAGGAAAGACTTTTTCATCGGATAAAGAGATTGCAGATTTAAAGTTGGATATGGTGGTGCACACCTGTAACCCCAACCCTCAGGAGATGGAAACAGAAAGATCAAACGTTTTAGGTTAGTCTGTAATAAATACACAGAGACCTATAAAACAGCAGCAGCAACTACCACCACCAACAGAGGCTCAGAATGTGACTCAGTGTTTTAAACATTTGCCTGGCATGTGCGCGCGTGTGCACACACACACACACACACACACACACACACAGAGTGAGAGAGAGAGAGAGAGAGAGAGAGAGAGAGAGGGCATTTCACTGAATGAGACTTACGAATTATCTACGGAATGACGGTTGCTATTTCTGGGTGCTCAAAAGTGATGAGGGTAGTTACAGGAGCATCCAAGACCACTAAGGTTTCCCGGGCTCAGGACGACAGGGCAGCTTTGAAGATATGCTGATGAGAACATAAGATTGACTTAGCTGCTTCCAATTGATTCAGAAGCTTGGTAACATTTTTTTTTTCCACAACATTCTTTTTTCTGCTAGCCTGTGAGTTTTGTAAGAGGAAGAAAACAGGTTAGTCTTGTTCTCTGTGGAGTTCCTGGTGCAAAGCACAGCGTGCGGGAGGAATGTGCTGGGTAAATCTTGATTTCATCTCACTGATCTGCAGTGAAGGCTCAGGTAAGAACTGGTGGTAAAGGTGTTATCAGTCTAGTGACTCAGACAAAGTGACCTGGCTTTGCCCTGTTTGGGGCTCCCAGTGAAAGGTGGATTGCACAATGGTAAGAATACCATCATCTAAGCCCGGGGCTCCAGTCCTGCCTCTGTGGCTGATATCCTATTACCTTGAGCATAATATTTAATTTTTTAGGCTTCAGTATTCTGGTCAGGATGATGAAGAGATAATTAAATTGTGTTAAACGGATTCCAAACAAAGCCCTAGATGAGACTCGTCTCAGGGAGCACCGAAGGCACAAATGACTAGGCTTAGGGTATCTACAACAAATTCCAGGATTCATTTTTAAAGTTTCTTGGATAGATCTTATCTATAAGTATGCCACTCATTTTCCATCACTGTGGAAAAAATACCTGGTAAAACAACTTAACAGAGCTGGAGAAATGTCTCAGAGGTTAAGAGCACTGGCTGCTCTTACAGAGGTCCTGAGTTCGGTTTCCAGCAACTACACGGTGACTCATAGCCATCTATAATGAGACCTGATGCCCTCTTCTGGCTTGCAGGCAGAATGCTATATGCATAATTATGAACACTAATCTAAAACAACAGCAGCAGCAACAACAACAACAAAACAAAAACAACTCAACAGAAGGAAAGACTTAGTTTGGCCCATAGGTCCACAGGTTTCAAGGCGTGTCAACTGGAGTCATTGCTCTGGGCCACTTGTGAAGAAGAAAATCATGGTGGCAGAAGCCTGTGCTGAGATAAACCTGGTCACCTCATGCTGCCCAGGAAGCAAGTGGGCAGAACACAAGCTTGCAAATGGGTTTTTTGCTTCTCCTGACACTGTCCCATCCTACGGGATGATGCCACCCACATATGTTCCTCTCCATTAGGTTGCTGCTCTTGATGCCAACTGGCTTTGGACAGGTTCTCGCAGACACACTCCAAGTGGGCCGTGTCCTCCATGATCCAAAGAATGAGACTGTTAATTAGTGTCTCAGAGCTGTGAACGTGGTTCCCCGGTCACCCAAGAGCATTTCTGTTTCCAGGAATCAGGCAGACAGGGCTGTATTGAAGAAACTGATGAGAAAGTAAGATGCTCTTAGGTGATTCCAACTCACTGACTCTCAAGCTAATCCGGCTGATACAGTTAACCATGGCAACAAGTCAGGCAAGAAGTCTCTGGGTCGTTAACTTAAGTGCTGCTCTATCGTGCAGGGTCCAAATCATGTTCTTCATCTGGTTTAAAAAAATGTGGGAGAGGAGGAGGATGATCTTACCTCACCTCCTGGGATGACCACCAAGGACTCGAGAGAAGCTTTAGGTTCTTTCTTTTATTTTATTTTTATTTATGAGTACACTGTCGCTGACTTCAGACACACCAGAAGAGGGCATCAGATCCCACTGCAGATGGTTGTGAGCCACCATGTGCTTGCTGGGAATTGAACTCAGGACCTCTGGAAGAGCAGTCGGTGCTCTTAACCGCTGAGCCATCTCTCCAGCCCCCCAAGTTTTGGATTCTTTATATCAATCATAACAATAGACATTTGTCACTTGCATAGAACTGTCAACTTTAAAATGGATTTTAAGCCCACAGATGGAATGCCAGATCTCGTGTTTGCTGTCCCACGTTTCCAGCTGGGACTACGATCTTTCTCCTCTCGTGTGTTAGTAATTATTCCCCCTTTGAACCGTTTTCTTATCCGGATCCACCCCAACCCCATGCTTGCAAGCTTTCCTCTCTACTGGAATCGTGGACATTGCTCATTAACTTTCTAGTCCTTGAGGCAGCATTTCACTGATGCGGGCTCCTATGTCCCTGAAAATGAAGTCTCGGATAGCCACGGGTGTTGGAGGAGAGCTCTCTGAGTTGCAGAACAGCTCAAGCAAGGACCTGGGGTGGTGGGTCTCCACGCTTCTGTGGTCAAGGCTGTGGACAGAGGGATGCTGTTAGTGGGATTTCTGACCTTGGTCATGCTAAGCTTCCTGGCTCAGCCTCCTGGCTGGTTTTCATTGCATCTTGGCTTGGCCGAAGCCAAGCAGTTTGTGCTGGGCCAGCAGTTGTGAAATCTCCGGCAGATCTGAGTGGTATTGTTTATCTATTTTTAGAAGTGTGTCCTTGAGGCTACCAAGAATGGAGCGTGGAGGGGTTCCTGTGGTATTTCACTGCCTCTCTTGGGACTTGCCATCCGAGGACTGACCTCATTTTCATTCGCTCTCACTAATTGACTGCAGAGCCACGTCTGAACTTCCCCAGAATCATCTCAGATGCTTTCTCCTGCGTGCACCCATGACTGAGCTACAGACACACTGACTTCTCCCTCAGTAGAAACTGATCCTGGTGCCAGGCACTGCTCCAGTACATTTCTCTATAGCCACAGAGGAGGTGCCATTAGACCAGTGTGTGCCGATTTACCCGAGGGTCTCCACTTTCTATAAGCTGTTAAGTAAGGGGGAAATGCAAACCAGTGACAGTTGATTCTAATCTGACACAAGACAGTTAGTTGAAAATGTGGCTTACATTCCCCACTTCTGTTCTCTACCACCCTTTCCTTTACACCATTAAGGAATTTGGCCATTATTGTTTATACATAGTTTCACAGAGCTTGCATTAGCTAGCAAGTCATCAAGATCACCATGATTCAGGAACATGGCGGGAACAACCACAGCTTATGTTGAGTGAATTCCGAGTAAGCTACTTGAGAACTAGGCACTGCTCATCTTTTCGTTTCATTTTTGCTCAGGATTTGGAGATGGTAGACGGTCCCTAATGTCCGTGAATGAGTGAATTTCTGCATCGTTGGCTTCAGAGTTGGCAGACTCAGTCCCCAACCAAGGGTTGCAGGACAAAGTGTGTATAGCGTCCAAACCGATATTCACTGCCTGAGTCTTTCTCTCTGCATCTAGAGAAAAGAAAATATATGAAAATAGACACTACCATGAAGCTATATCCCTGGTCCCCCTCACCCCCCAGCAAGCCTTTTCAACCATCCAACCAGACCTTGCTCTTATTAGGTCCTGCTCTTTCAACCAGTTCTTTGTCTTAACTAGGCAGTTTTGCTTTGTAACATAGTATCAGGCAATGACACGGGTCGTTGACTCCCAAAAGTACACCTGCCACCTCTTTTGGTGGGGTAGGGGTGGGGGCAGTGAGAGCATTAACAGACCCAAGAAACAACATGAGAATAAAACTCATTTAACAAACCCACAGTAAAATGGATAATAGTTTTCATATATTTTTCTTTTTTTACTGCCAAAATATTATAAAATGAAAGAATCAAGGCTCGCCGTGGTTCCTGCTTTCAGGGCTGGGTCCCCTTGAGTCTAGCCAATTGGGTAGTGCTTTGTTCAGATTTAATTTGGTGATTTTTTTTTTTCATATTTGACATACCTCCTGCGTGCCATATAATCTGGTTTTATCCTCTCTCAGAGACACACCTGGATTATCGGGTGATATGGCTTTAGTTATAAACATTGGTTTATAGAGCTTGGGAGATACCGATTATAGGGGTAGACCAGATGTCCAAGCAGGTGGTTGGTATATTCTTCAAGCTATTTAAAACATTGGGAATAAGAGGACTACTTAAAAACACATGGAGAATGGATGTCTGGCCTTTTGACAAAGCAGCCACAGCTGAGCCCTCAGGAACCTGGCTGTTATTGAGTGGCTTGCTTGTATCCTGCACAATGTTCACCTCCACACTTGAACTCTTAGCCTTCCCATGGCTTCTGGGATGAAGGCAGGCATCCTTTCCATGGCCCACAGGCCCGAGCAGCTTAGCTCATGCTGCCCTCTCTGACTTCATCTTGTTTCTTACAGGGACAACAAATATCCACCCTGTGCTAAGCTTGGTTAACCTCTTCCCTTTTGTAGTAGTATTGAGGGAAGGTTCCATTATTGCCCCTCTTACAGGGGGAGGGGCTGAGGGACAAAGACGTGTCATCAGTTGTCCAGGGGCATATGGCTGAGTGGGGACTGGGACACCCAGCCACCAATCCCTCAGAGACCTTGTCCTTCACCATGTCTCCAAGTCCTGAGGTCCCCTCCCTGCGTGGGACCTGGGTGCTCCTGCTCCCCACCCCAGAGGCTTTCTCCCCAGTGTCCTTTATTCTTCAGTTCTGCCTCAAGTGCAGCATCCTGAGAGGTCTGCTGGCATCCAGACTTCCCGATCCTAGAGTTAGGTTGTTCTCAAGTAGTATCCTCCAACAGGAGCGTCTGTGACAAAGGAACACTGTCCTTGTGCCATGCAGTGGGGAGGCTGCCAGTTATACTTCTCCTTGGTGACATAGAGTGGAATTATGCATTTGGCTTAATTTTAATTTATTATAGATTAAATCAGCACAGCTGTGGAGTGTTCCCCTGGGAGCACCTGTTGGGAGGGTAGACGAGGTGGTCGCTGCTGTTTAAACCACTCTTCACCCCTTCCTCTGAGCCTGCCCCACCTTCGCTGAGAGAGCCACTTCAAGTTTCTCCATCAGAGAACACCGTGGACAAGACCATCTGAAACCTCAGGACAGGGGTGATGCATCAGCAGCACGGTCACTGGTGTCACCGCTCAGTGTGACCCCAGCTCTAAAAGTCCTGAGTTCTGCGGCTCTCAGATTCCCCACTGGGGAAAAAGGTGAGATTTTCTACCTCAGAGAGTTGCTCTGCAGAATAAATGAGAGTTGAGCTGGTGGCATAGAAGGCAAAGTGCTTACTCTGCAAAAAAGAAGATCAGAGCTAGATCCCCAGAACAAGGGCATCTAACAAGAGGTGGCAGGCATGCTTGCAATCCCAGAGCTAGAAAATGGAGACAGGAGATCCCTGGGGCTGATTGCTCTGCCAGCCTCCCTTCCTTGGTGAGTTCCAGGCCAGTGAGGAGACTTTGTTTTAAAAAAGATGATGGATATCTCCCACAGTGGGACAGTGGAGCATTGTCCTGTGACCTCTACCATCACACATGCTCGATCGTGCGTGAACACACACACACACACACACACACACACACACACACACACTCACGAATAACTGGTTGTCACAATGGTAGGAAATTCTGAAGAAGAGTCTGCCATAACTTAGAGCAGTTTCCCACACTCTCCTTCACCCAGCCCTCTCCACAGGCTGAGAGATGGAGGGGGCCCAGATGAGAGGACACCCACAGGCTGAGAGATGGAGGGGACCCAGATGAGAGGACACTTGCTGTGACAGAGACTCACTTGAGCTCAGCTGCTCCCTCCCGGCAACCCCCACTGTTTGCATTTCCTCTTGTTGTGTGTGGAATCCCAGGCTGGCCAGCTGCTCCTCCCTGCCCTGTCTGCAGTCCCTGCCTGGCCAGATGCAAGAATGAGATGCCTGGTGTGAGGCTCTATGGATAGCTCTGGATAGCTTCAGCCTTTGTGGGGCCCAGGGGGCTGAGCAGGGTGGAACAGACAGACCCCTCCCCCATAGTACCCAGAGGCCCAGAAGCCTGGGGTAAGTGGAGTGCCAGGTGTCCCTGAATGGGCTCTGGTGACCTCACTGTGACCTTTGACCTTTCATGGACTCCGTGGGTCACATAAGCCTGTCAGGCTTGGTGAGGTCAGGTTCCCTGCTTTAGTCAACACGCCTGCATTCACACTCCATAGGCCCTCTTGGGGTGTGTGTGGGGGTGGGGCGGGGAGACTCAGACTCTGAGACCAAAAGGGAGAATGAAGAGGGTTGGTTGGGGGGAGGGAGGCAAGGAGAAGCTTTGCCGGTGAGGGGTCATCTCTGTCTGGAGTGCTGATAGCTAACAGCTAGCAAGTGTCTAGACTGTGCTGGGTACTACTATTCTCATCCTTCAAAATAACCTTTATGATTTCATCCTCTCTGACAGATGACGAAACTGAAGGAACAGAGAGGTTAGGTAACTTGCTTATCATCACACAGGAAGTGGGAGAGCCAGAATTCCTACCCAGACAGTTGGACTTCCTCATATCAATCTCCATGAATTGATCCAGTCTGATTGGTTTTTTATTTGTTTGTTTTGGAAAAACTGGTTAGCAATCCCTGAGCCCTTGGGCACACCCTGCTCCATTTCTAGTTGACATGTGAAAATTCAAAGAGTGAAGACTTGTTCAAGGAGACTTCAGCCTGCGGAGGGAACTCCATCCAGCAACTGATGGGAGCAGGTGCCAACTCCCACAGCCAAATGGGAGATGGAGCTTGGCAAGTCCTGTGGAGGATGGGAAGGGAGGATCGAGGAACCAGAGGGGTCAGGGACACACCAGGAGAACACACCTCACAGAATCAACTGGCTGGTTCTCGTGGGCACTCTCAGAGATCCGGGAGCCTTAGGGGACTGACCGAGGTCCTCTGTGTATATGCTATGGTTGTGTAGCTCAGAGTTCTTGTGGGATTCCAAAGAGTAGGAATGTCCCTGACTCTTGCCTGCCTTTGGGACCCTTTCCCTCCTACTGAGTCATCTCATACAGCCTTGATGTGCCTGGTCTCGGAGATTGATGTAGTGTTCAGTCGATGGGAGACCTGCCCTTTTCTGAGGGGAAATGGGGTTGGGGATGGATCCCGGGGAAAGGGTAGGTGGGGGCAGGGAGACTAGGAGACGTGGAGGGAGGGGAGACTGCACCTGGGATGTATATATGAGAGAATTTATAAAAAGAAAAGAAAAGAGAGGCACGCAGCTCCTTCTCCAGTTGTGGCAATCTGAAGTCACAACTCTGCCAGCAAAGCTTGCACATCAGTACTGCCTACAGCCTGCCTAGGGCTCGGGTGAGAGGCATTGAGAGGAGAAAGTGGTAGATAAGGTCTCCATCCAGATTTGATGACTAGGAGTGAGCCCTGTCCCATGTTAGATTCGGTTGTATTAGAGGGAGAGACAAGCTGGCTGCAAAGGGTTGGAAGGAACACATCAGGGAGGGGTTGCGGATAGGGCAAGGCTGCTGATTTTGGAGTGTTTTTTGTTTTTGTTTTTTTTGTTTGTTTGTTTTGTTTTGTTTTGTTTTGTTTTTTTCAAGACAGGGTTTCTCTGTGTAGCCTTGGCTGTCCTGGAACTCACTCTGTAGACCAGGCTGGCCTCGAACTCAGAAATCCACCTGCCTCTGCCTCCCGAGTGCTGAGATTAAAGGCGTGCGCCACCATGCCTGGCTTGATTTTGGAGTTTAAGTCATGGGTTACCCCTCTGTCACCTGTGTGTAAGGGAGGTCTGCTCCTTACACCCTTCTTCCTGAAGATGGAAATGGTTTTTGCATATGTGTGAGCTGACATGGGCGTGCTGAAGCTTGTAGGGTACAAGACCATCTCACCCAGAGACTGCTCTGAGTATTCACACATGTGCACAAACACAATTAATAAAAATGTGAAAGGTAAGTTAGAAAATCAGAACAAGACAATTGAGCCCAGGTCTTCCTGACACTGGTCCCTTCGGCCTCCCTCTTCCCTTTTCTGAGCCGCTCACTCATGGCTAAAGAGCTGGTAACATATGCAGTGCTCTCCACCCTGTCTTGTATACTTGACAGTGTTATATTAAACAACAAATATCATAAAAGAATGAAATTATTTCTTTTTCTAAACACAAATTTTCTTCTTTTAGCTGCCATAATAAGAGACCTAAAATCTCCGGTTTTAAAAAACATTTGTCTTAGTTCTTAAAATGTGTGTGTCTCTGTGTGTTTATATGTGTGTGCTTATGTGTGTGCACATATGTAAGTATCTCTGTGTGCTCATGCTTGTGTGTGTGTGTCTGTGGATGCATGTGTGGATGTATGTTTATGTGCTTCTGGATGTTCATATGTGTGTGCACACATGTGTGTATGTCTCTGTGTGTGAGCATGTATGTGTGCACATGTATGTATCTGTGTGTGTGTGTGTGTCTGTGTGTGTATATATGGTGCATGTGTTTGTCTGTGTGTGTATGCATGTGTGTGCTCATGTGTGTATGTGTGTGCACTCATGTATGTCTCTGTCAATGCATGCATGCATGTACACATTTGTATGTGTACATGTATGTTCATGTGCATATCTATATGTGTGTGCACATCATGTATGGGTGTGTGTATATACCACAAGTGTGCAAGTGCACTCAGAAGCCAAAAGAAGCTTTGGATCCCTTGGAGCTGGCGTTACACATGGCTGCTGTGGGTGCTGGGAGCTGTACTATCATTCTCTAGAGAAGCAACTTGGGTTCTTAACCATCTCTCTAGACCCTAAAATCTCAGTTTTAGCATTAGAATTTTTCAGTAGCCCTCATCACTAAGAAGAGAGTGGCTCATTGGTCCTGGAAGATGCCTGATAGAGCTTCATCAATGTCTATTGGGATCTGACATGGAAGTGACAGTCCCATAGCCCTCCGTGCCTAGGGGTTCTGCATCCTTGATTCAACCAGCCTCATACTGAAAACATTCGAAAAGAAACAGTCTATAATGTACATGTGGAAATTGGTTTTCTTGTAATGATTTCCTAAACAATATACTGTAACCCCTACCTAGCCAATGTGGCAAGCACATCAGAGATCTCTTAAGAGGTGTACCTTACTGAAGGGTGCTCACAGGTTGTATGCAAAGGCTGTGCTATTAAATTCTATTTTATTTGCATGTGTGTGGCTGATGCACATGCGTGTGTGCATGGGTGTCTGCACCCACATGAACATGTGCTGAGGGAAGAGGAGCAGGCTATGTGGACTGCTTTATCATGATCAACCTTATTTCCTTGAGACAAGGTCTCTCACGGAGTGTGGAGTGA
Source organism: Mus minutoides (assembly GCA_902729485.2). NCBI lineage: Eukaryota > Metazoa > Chordata > Mammalia > Rodentia > Muridae > Mus > Mus minutoides. Next base: position 644,985 of record LR750014.1, read on the forward strand.
GGTGAACAGCCAGCTAGATTTAGTGATCCTATTTCTCTCCCCATAGCACTGAAGTTACCGATGTGTGTGGCCACGCCCACTTTTTATGTGGGTGCTGAGAAGTCACACACAGACCCCTTTCTTGTGCAGCACGTGCTTGTACCCACCGATACGTCTCCCTAATCACCCATCTATCTTTCATCAGGGACCTAAGCATCTGCCAGTTTTAGGATCCCTAGGGGTGAGGGTGCGGAGGGTTAGGGCTTGTTCCGCTCAGACAGTGGGGCGTGACTGTGCACTTAAGACATCACAGGAACTTTAGGCACATAATTTCATGCATGTAATCTTTCTAGAAGCTCTCCCATTTTCCTGATGGGGAAACTGAGTCTTAGAAGAGTGGCGCAGTAAATGAAGTTGCTTGTTACCAGAAGGCACAACTGAATTCTAATAGTTGTCCCACTGCACAAGCAAGGCGGTAGCCCCGTGGTGGGAGCAGGCGGCAGTCCTGAACCTTCACCCTCATTAGCAAGGACTTCTGTCGCATGCTCTGTTTTTATTCACCCGTATTTTTTTCCCCTAATACTCTGTCTCCTTGGGGGCAGCGCTTTCCATCACAGAAAGTGATTTGTTTTGGAAACGTTTGAGTAAAAACAGCTCTGCAGCTCTTGATTTTCAGAGCATGGAAAAACATGTGCTATTTGGTTGTGTTTCCAACAGATGCTGTAAGAGGCAAGATAGTCCCTCATAAATTATTTCTTCCTTGATGATCACTCTGAACACCACCGAATAGCATTTTCCAAGAATAACCAGTGAGTGAAAGGTGAATCAAGAAATAGACCAGTTAAGTTTGAAATTCATGTTCTGTACTTTGGAAGCATCAGCAAGCTCAGCTTCCAGTTACCACAGAACCATGGGTAGGAGTGGTTCCTGTCTGTGTTGAAGTTTCGACTGCCGGAATCTCACGTGCCCGGTAAAGCTGTGTGAAGCTCTGTGGACATGACGGCTGGAGTCTGTGTAGTGCAGTGTGGCTCAGTGAGTCTGTTCAGAGAGGATTTCAGCAGCTTGCCTGTCAAGGTTGAGGAGCAGGCTATCCTTATTTTATAGAAGAGGTTAGTAGAGTGTTCTGAGATAACGGTAGCTGGTTGGGGTCACCTGCCTGGAAAGCGGGGACTCCACCTTCTCTCCAGCTAAGGGATCCATCTGTGGTCTTTCTGCAAGGAAGCAGGTTGATTGGGGCTGAAAGACTGCTCTAAAACCCTCACATCTTCTATAGAAAGAGCAGCTAGATGCTCTATAAAAGGCCAGAGAGGAGCCAGAGGGAGCCGAGGAGGCCCTGGGAGACAAATGTTTCAGAGCAGGCTCATCAGAAAATGGATTCAGTGGGAGAAGCTGAGAAGGCTCATGAAAGTGTGTGGTCTCCTCCTTGTCCCTCCACTCTCTCTTCTCTCTCCCTTTCTTCCTTTTACCTCTTCCTCTTCTTCCTCCTCCTCTCCCTCTCCCCTTCCCTTATTTCTTCTTCTTCTTCTTCTTCTTCTTCTTCTTCTTCTTCTTCTTCTTCTTCTTCTTCTTCTTCTTCTTCTTCTTCTTCTTCTTCTTCTTCTCCTTCTCCTCCTCTTCCTCCTTCTTCTCTTTCTCCTCCTCCTCTTCGTGGGTGTGTATGTGTGTGTGTGTGTGTGTGTGTGCTTGCATGTGTGTAGGCCAGAGATCAATGTCAGCTGTATTCCCCCCCTTCTCTCTCCCCTTACCTTATTTGTATTTGATGCAATCTTTCATTGAACCCAGATCTTGCTAATTAGACTGTCTGAACAGCAAGCCCCAGGGATTCTGCTGTCTCTGCTTCCCCAGTGTGAGATTATGGTCCAGCATGCCCTGGGTACTAGGGATTAAACTTCTCAGGGTTTACTGACTGAGCTCATCCCCATCCTCTCATCTTCCTTTGAGTCTTCTTTTCTTCCTCACATCGCCCCACACTTCATAGCTCCCTCCTGGGGACTGCCTTCTCCTCCTCACCAAGGCTCCCGAGCCTTTTCTGGATGCAGGATCCTGAATAGCCACCTTGGCTGTTATATGCAATCTTGGATCAAATGCCAATGGTGAGAACCAGACTTCTGGAGCGTCCTCTCCAAATCTGAGAGAAAGTATCTGGTCTGGTTTGGTTTAAGGTTCCTGCATATAAGGCCAGGGTGATGTGAATCTAGCAACCAGTGTATACTTAAGCCATTGCTATTTTGCAAGCCAGGTACTATGGTTACGCCCATGGTTTCATTTCCTCCTTGCAGACACTCTAAGAGAAATACAACGAACCTCTATTTATTTCCATATGAGGAAGTTGGGACTGAAAAAGATTAAACCATTTTCCCAAGACACGTAGGCAATGGGAGGCAGAGGCTAAGACTTGGCACCACCTCCTTCCCGGGCCAGAGCAGGCACACACAAACACCAGGTGGCCCTGTACACAAGGCACATAAGACTCCTCCAAACGACGAGAATAATGAAGAAGGAGGCGCTCTGGTTCCGTCATGGCTGTGTAAAGTGTGGGAGCCTCCTAAGCGCTTGTGGTGATGTGTTGGCTCTGACCATACCATGCTCCTTCCTGGGCCCTTGCTTAGAGCGTCTTCCCAGCCTGTTCATCTGTCAGTTCTCTCACTCTCCCCATTCAAAGTCCAACACAAGACACCAATATTTACATTCCCAAGCTCCAGTTTGCTTCTGTGCTGTCCTTTAATCCTCGGTGTGGGGTAGCAGAGGAAACATAACTTTATCAGAACAGAGGTATGTCTTTCTCAGTCCATGCATGATGGAAGGCTCGGAGAGCCCTTACCACAGAGCGGTCTAAATGGGCCGGACACTCACCAAATTAGCTATAGGTGCCTATCCCCACCCCAGATCCTTAGTAGAGCTAACTCAGCTTAGGCCTGGGAGTCAGGAGATGCCCGGATATGGACAGCATGATGCTTTTCTCATCTCTGCTGGTTAGGCCTTTTATTAACTGATTTGGGAAGCAGGTGAAGTATCCTTCACACCCAGACTGACACTGGTATGTGCTGAAGCAGCTCATGAAGTCTTGGGGTTTCTGTGGAGGGCCGAGATAGGAGCTCATGAGCAAACATGTCCTCGGCGCTGCGCACACACAGGGACAGGCCAGCAGCCCCTGACCAGTTTTGTGTTTACTCAGCAATCTCATGGACTGCAAGGGCCACAAGGGCCATTTCATACCTGGGTCCAAAGCAGGGACTTCACTTGGAATTAGAAGGGCTGTTTGCATCTCTCCTTTGACTCTTTGCGGGACCTTGAACGAGGAACTCAGCAGCAGCTGCACTCAACCCCTGACCCTATCTTCTGTGAGGGAGCTGGCTCTGAGGAATGAGAAAAGGGAGGCATACCGATTGGTATGCCACACTCTGAGATACCGTCTTCTTTCCCGAGGTTCTCTCCCTCAGGTATCCTTGGGGAACGTCTTCTCTGTCCTTTGGGACAGAGCTCCTGAGTCACCTCTCCCCGGAAGCCTGCCTAGTGGCAAGCTAGAGTGAAAACAAATTTCTTCTGTGTTTACCACAAGTTGTATACTATCCTACCTACGGGTTCTCTTGACAAGGGTTCCTAAAAGAAGTGTTCATTTTTTTATGCAGTCTTCTTGGAGTGGTTCACATGGCTTTATTCATAATCATGGCCTTTAGTATTAGAGTTTTTTTTTAATCTGGGCACATGGTTGCTCACAGATGCTAAATCCTCTCTCACATGACTGCATTATCATGTAGGTGGAAGATTCTGGACCATTACAGGAAGATCCTGTTTTCTTCCCTCTCCTTTTTTCTGTCCAGTTGGATGTCACATGACCATGTTGGCCTGTGTGCCTTCCTAGGCACTGTCTCTGGAGCAATTTGCTGGGGGTTCCTAGCAAGGCATCACAGCATTGGGGCTTATGTGACAGACATACATTACCCTACAGTCCTTGAGGCTGGGAGCCAGCAATCAGGACTGTTCTAAGGGCTTCTGAGGATGTGAGATGCCCAAGGCCTCTCCTTTATTCTGTGGCTTCACATCATCATCCCTTTGTGTGAGTGGCTGTGCAGATTTTGCATTCTTACAGGGATACCGGTCACAGGGTATTACGGGAACATCTTGATGACTTCATGCTCACTTAACTACATCTGCAAATGACCCTGTTTTCTATTAGGATCATATTCTGAGGTCCTGGGGGTTAGAATTTCTGCCTATATGCTTTTTTTGAAGGCGAAACAATGCAGCTGGTATAAGCCTTGCAAACAGACACTGGGCCTGGACACTTGGATCACCTTCCAGGTCTGGGAGGCTGGCGCTGTAGCTGTCAGCTTGCAGTTCTCAATGTGAATTGCTCCCGGGGGTGGGGTGTGTGTGTCTGTGTATCCAAGATCACATACCTTCCCAGGGGTTGTCAGGTGCCTGTCTGTGAATATAAAGCTTTCAACATGGATAACCCTAAAGGCTGCCATGGCTTCAGAGTACTTCCGGGGCTGCTGAATCTTTATCTGTAACCACATGACTAACCGGCACCTTCTATGCAATCTAGCTTTTATTCCTGTTGGGTTGTTGCCAATCCTAAGGCCAGTCCTCAATAAACTGGAGGTCAGCTTTGAGTTGACTTCCAAAAAAACACCACAGAGAACCCAAAGCCTAGAAGCATCCTCCGTACCTAACACCGCTAACGCAGCATAAGGACTCAGCCTATCTATAGTTAGTCTGGGATATGGGCAAGAAAGAAATTCCCCTTTCCAGTGACTTCTATTCTCAGACGGTCCTGCTGCCCCAGAGCCTGTGCCCCAGGGCTGCAAGGAGCCTGCTTCGGGTAATTTTCCAGGTCTGCAGATTCTGTGGATACAGCATAATACACCCTGCCCCCATCCCAAGCATGTCTACACATCACCAAAACATGCTTGTTTGTGGGTTTTACCCAGAATGTTGGAAAACTAGCTGGTTGTGTTCCAGGCCCTGAGCCTGGGGTGCAGCTGGGACCTGGGCTGCTCTGGTGCTGCGACACAACACACTGAATTTTGACTCAGCTCCAAGTTGCCTCTTCCCACCATGGACCTACTTGCCCTCACCTCTAAAGCATCACCGGGTTATCTGAAGTTCCCTTGTTCTGTCTGTTTTAGAAAGTTGCACGGGGCTGAATTGAGCCCAGATGAGGACCTTGGAAAGGTCAGAAGCGCAGTCCAAATACAAGGTGCCATTACCATGATTGCTTTTGACGTTAAAAGGCTGTTTTGGTCCCAGGTTGTGTGGAGCCAAGACTTGACAGATGGCACTCCCCGAATGCTCTCAGGGGCCTCTCTGCCTGGGGATTTTCCACTGAATGCAGCTTTCTTTCAAAGTTTTGTTTTGTTTTGAAACTGGAGAGCCAGTGAGGAGCCTGGGCTAATCCAAGATGCTGGGCTGAGCCACTCAACTGGCAGAGTGCAGGGCACTCTTTTTATCCCTACTTGAACCGATTGAACTTTCAGCTGACCTGGGAGGAGGTAGATTCTCAGTCCCTGACACAGCTGGCCATGATAGACCACATGCAAGGGGCAGGCTTATGACCGGTCCCAGAAGCACCGGAACAGAGCTAAGCTAACTCCTGGTCTTTGTCTTGATGTGTCTTTGGAAGGACAGGTATTGGGGGTAAGGTGGTGGAGAGGGAGAAGTAAGGGAGTCATAACAAGGTTGGACTTAGAGGGAAATGTATCCATTTAATCCAACCTTCTCTATTGCTGATCAAGGCCCAGAGAGGTTTAGGAGCTCACAAACATCACCCAGCTCAAGTCCAGAGAGAGCTAAGGACTTCTAACCTTTCAGCCTCTTGGGCAGCTTATCCCTCTGTAGAGTTGTTGGCTGCAGCCATTGATTTTTTTTTATCAGAGTTGGGGAGGGAATGGAAAGGTTGGACCCAATTTCACAGTGGAGCAACAGGGTCCTCCCTTTGGTGTGGCTAGGTCTTTGGTCAATGGGCCGACTCCCCAGTCATTGTTGTTGATATGAGAAAGTGACCTGGATGATTTTACTCAGACGTGCCACTGCAAGTCAAAGTCAGTCTCTTCTTAGCAGAGTTAGGGTGAGAGCCTGGGCCCTCACAAGCCAGGCTCTGCCACCTATCGTCCACAGTCCAATTTAAGACACAATTACTGAGGAAAAGTAGGAAAGGAGACTGTATTCAATGCGGCCACATTGGGAAGAGGAACACAGAAGCCCAGTGCACCCTGGGAGCCCATCCTGAGTGACCTGAAAGACGTTCATGTTTAAGCAGAGGGCAAGGGGTCTGCACAGCTATGCAGACCTAGCATATGGTCTTGCCCGTCATCGTTGCTCAGGCCTGTCTGGCCTGCAAGGTGGCCTGACAGATGATGGGACTGTGCAAGATCTCTTCCAGCAGACAAGTTCTTCCCAGCCTCCCTTCCTGTCTTTTCCTTTACCCATCATAAAAGTCCTAGAAATTTCCAATTTGTTGGGATCCATTGCTTCACTGATCTGATAGCTAAAGGGTGTCTCCCTAGAATTTCTTCTTTCTTGCCAGGATGGTCCCCGTCAGCAGACTGCCCAAACCCAGGGGAATGAATGCATTCCTCCATGAAAACTTCACTTTGAGGTGTCCCTCTAGAATCTTCTGGGAAAAAGTAAGCATTCTTGGGAGTGCAGCTGACCTCTATGGACAGCTGGTGGTTCTGGAGGACTGGCATTGCCTGGAGGGACATCTGTTCCTCTTATCAGATGATCTTGGCCTGGTCTTTACTTAGCCTGGGCAGCCTGGGTAGTCCAGACTAGCCTCAAGCCTTCCTCTGACTCCCCTTACAGATGAAAGAGTAAACTTCGGGTGAGGGGACTGGACAAGACCCATCCCCTAGAGCAGAGATGCTAGAGGGTAAGAGCCCAGGCAGGGGGCCTTCTTCCTCATATGGCCATTTCTGGGGCATAGAAGATACCAAAGGCATGGTTCTGCTGAGTTGGCCAGTAGAGGAAGGTCTTTGCAAAGAGAGGTGGGAGTGGGCTTCTATTTCTTAGGTAGATCCAAGGAAATGGAGAAGTACCACAGCCCCTAACTTTGTCCTTAACTGCCTTCTCATTAACAGATCAGCATGTATTAAAACAAGAACATTAGGACAAAATCAAGCTCCTGACTCTCTCTCTCTCTCTCTCTCTCTCTCTCTCTCTCACACACACACACACACACACACACACACACAGAGAGAGAGAGAGAGAGAGAGAGAGAGAGAGAGAGAGAGAAATCCCCTAAGATATTAAAGCAACATTCCTGGAATCTTGCCTACAGCTAACCGCTGTAACTTCTGGGCGCGCGTCCTCCCAATAGTTGGTGTCTGTGTGCATGCATAGGATCTGACAAAAATAACCCTCTTTCCTGTGAAACGTGGGAGCCTCTTGAGAGCACGGGCAGGGCAGGTCCAAATAAAGAGGAGGGATGACTGGTATTGTGAAGGTTAAGGGTCAAACAAGAAGTGGCCTTCAGCCTCCTGAGGGGATGCTAGGAGAATCCTGAGAGGATGTGGTTAAAGGGTAGGATACAGGGCTATGGAAGGACCCAGAGACTAAAAGCAAGAAGACATCCCCACCCTCTGCTCCTGCTACAACTGCTACAGCTCCCTATTGCTGCACCCAACTGGATGATAGAGGACATAAGAGCCCAGGACAGAAGAGACAGCCCATAGGGATCAACCTCTGGGGCAAGAGAAAGGCAGGAGAATGTATCAGGGCAGGGAGTGGCATGTGACAAGTCTTTTTTCTCCTGGGAGAAAGGAGTGAGTTTAGAGTCAGAGGGGACCATTGGGATAGCAAGACTATTCTGCAAGGAAGTGAAACTCAGAAAAGAGAAAACCCATTCTAGTCCATTTTATCTATGTATCTATGTATGCATGTATATACGCATGTATGATTGTATCTGTCCATTTGTCATCTATCTATCCATTTGTCTACATTTCTATCTATCTATCTATCTATCATCTATCCATTTATCTATATTTATATTATCTATTTATTATTTATCATATATTTACTATCTATCATTTCGCTATTCACTTATCTTCATATCTGTTATCTATCATATTTATCCACATATCTATATATATCATCTATCTATATGTCTCTTTTGTATCTCATTATCACATATCTACCTCATTATCATCTAGCTATCAATCCTCTGTCATCTATCTATCTATCTATCTATCTATTTTTATCTATTATTTATTTATCTGTCTGTATTGGTCAGTGTTCTATTTCTGTGAAGAGACACCAAGACCACAGCAACTTTGATAAAGGAAAGCATTTCATTGGAGCTTGTTTACAGTTCAGAGATTTAGTCTATTAACATTATGGCAGGAAGTGTGACAGCAGGCAGGCAGGCATGCTGGAAAAATAGTTTGAGAGTTCTACATCTGGATCCACAGGAAGCAGAGAGAGAGAGAGAGAGAGAGAGAGAGAGAGAGAAAACAATGGGGCCTGGCATTGTCTTCTGAAATCTCAAAGACCGTCCCTAGTGACACAACTCCTCCAACAAAGCCACACTTATTACAACAAGGTGATACCCTCTAACCCCTCAAGTAGTGCCATTCCCTAAATGACCAAGCATTCAAATATGAGTCTATAGGGGCCATTTCTATTCAAGCCACTGCTTGCTCTATCTATCTACCTTATCTATGTATCTATCTATGTATCTATCTATGTATCTATCTATGTATCTATCATCTATCTATCTATCTATCTAATCTATCCTTATTATCTATCTATCTAATCTATCCTTCCTATCTATCCTTCCTGTCTATCCTTCCTATCTATCTTTCCTATCTATCTATCTATCTATCTATCTATCTATCTATCTATCTATGAAGTATGATTTATCATGTTATCTGTTTTTAAGTCCTAGAAGACGATCAGAAGCAATGTAGGTTAGAAGTTACGTACAGGTATAGAACCAGATCAGGAGAGTCTGAGCTGAGTGCTAAGAGATCACTTGCCATCTGTGCAAGCTTGAACTTGTTATTTACTTCCAAGGCTCAGTTTTCTCATGTCACAATGAGACTCGCTGTGCTTAGGAGACCTAGATGAGTAAATAACATTAGAAACACTGCCTGACACATAGCAGAAAGCTACAGCAACAAGTGGCCTTAAGTAGATTGCTGAATACTTGAGGCAATATTTTCCTAAATTGGTGAAGTGACTACTTCCTCCAAGAAAGCCATACCTGCTAATAGTGCCACTCCCTGGGCCAAGCATATTTAAACCACCACATTCCACTCCCTGGCCCCCATAGGCTTGTTCAAACACAGGAGTCTACAGGAGCCATATCTAGGCATAGCACAATGCAAAATAGGTTCAGTTGAACTTCCAGAGTCCCATAGTCTATAAGTCTCAACAACGATAGAAGTGCAAAGTTCAAAGTCTCTTCTGAGATTCATGTAATCTCTTAAATGTAATCTCTTAGAACACATACCTCCAACAAATGACATCCTGGACAAAAGCAAGACCAAAAATCAGCTAGGCAAACTCCAAACTCTGCACCTCCATGTCTGGTGTCCAACTCCTTTCAGCTTTCCTGACTACAACACAATTCTTCCTCTTGGGCCAGTTCTACTCGCTGTAAGCAACTTTCCTTGGCAGGTATCCCATGGCTCTGGCATCTCTAACATCTTGGGGCCTCCAAGGCAAGTTCAACTTTACAACTTCTTGTTCCAGTGTCTGGGATCCATACATGATTTTCTGGGATTCACAAAAGGACTTGGGTTACTTCTCCAGCTCTGCCCTCTGTAGCACTCTAGGCTCAGGTTGACTTTACTCCACTGCCGCTGCTGTTTTTGGTGATCATCTCGTGGTACTGGCATCTCCAATATACTGGGGTCTTCCGTTGCAACTAGGCTTCAGCAATAGCCTCTTATAGGCTCTCTTTATAGTGCCAAGCCTCAACTTCTTTGCAGGAGCCATTCAGTCCTGGGCCGTCAATTGCATTTGAGGCTGCATCTTTACCAATGGCCCTTCCCTGGTCTCTCATAGTGCCAAGCCTCACCTGCTCTCCGTGATCCCTTCATGCCTTCAAAGCCAGTACCACCTGGGAGATATTTATACATTAGCAAGTCCAGCTGCGTTATAAGGCTCAACCTTGGCCTTCTCCGGAACACAGCTTCTTTGTGCTCTCAGAAAACACATCCTAGAAGATTTCATCTCAGTGATGGTGATCTCTTCTTAATCACCACTAATTTCTTAGGTCCAGCTAACCAGCAGCAATTGTCCCAGTAGTTCCTTCTAATCTGGACTCTAAAGCCAGAGCCACTTAACCAAAGCCGCTGAATTCTGCTGCTTCCTGGGGCTGCAACATGGCCCCCTTGTTCTATTATCACCAGCTTTCTGTTTTCTCCAGTTCAGTCTTTGGAAAGAAAATCATCCAGGAAAGGTAGGAGCAATGCTCTCAGAGATGCTAAGAATTCACCAGACCCTGACAGGCAGAAGGAGCTGTTTACCTTGTTTAGACCCAGAAAGGAGAGAAAGGGGAGGGAGATATAGAGAAGGGACGGGGTTGGGGGGGGGGGAGAAGGAGACAGGACAGAGGAAGGGGAGGAGGAGATCATCAAAGGGAATATTGTATTGGACACACAAAGATCAGCTGCTTGGGCCAAGTATTCACTAATTTTCTCTCCCTTGGCTCCCTTCCCAGAGAACCTGCTGTCTGTACTTCTGGGTGAGTTAGTGGGGCCAGCCAAACCTGCCCCACCTGAGTGTGCACTGGGGCAAATAATTAAAAAACAAAAAAACAAAACAAAACAAAAAAACCCACCTCAACTTCAATTTGCCAAAAAATTGTAATAACATTCCTCTCTACGTTTAGCAAATTTAAATGACTAATGTCCCCAGGGGGCTGCAGAGGCACCTGGCAGGAAGTGTGGAGCAGTATGTGGTCAGGGCAAGTCAAACCAAGGATCTGGGATAGACATTTTTCCTACAGAGAAATGGCCATATCTACAAGTGGCCAATAAAGGTAGGACAATAATCCAGACACAATCAATCATGTGTAGAATAAAAAATGAAACTATATGGACTACCATTTCAAATCCACCAGGACAGTCATTATTACAACAATTAAAAAAAAAAATCAGAGAATGAAGGTGTTGATGAAGACACAGAGGAATAAGACTCTCTGTGCATGTTACCATCTGAGGTGGTAAGATGGTGTTGCCACTGTAGAAAATAGGACTGTGGGTCTCAAAACAATTAAACAGAATCACCACATGATTCAGAAATTTAACCTTTGTGTATGGATGTAGCTCAGAAAGGACAGCAGGACACAGAAGTGATATTTATACAAATATGCATCACAGCATTGCTCCTAGTAGCCAAAGCATAGACATGACTTAAATGCTGACAGATGGATGGTTGGATGGATGGATAGATGAATGTGTGGGTGGGTAGATGGATGGATGGATGAATGAATAGATGGATGGATGGATGGGTGGATGGATGAATGAACAGATGGATGGATAAATGGATGGGTGGATGGATGGGTGGGTGGATGGATAAACAAGATGTGGTCTACATAAATGCCATTGTTAAAAAGGATGGGGATCTGAGAACTGCTGTAATGTAGGTGACACTTAAAGTCATGTTTATTGAAATTAACTAATCCCCAAAGCACACAGAGCAACTGAGGCCACTATCTTAGACACATAGGACAGTCAGATCCACAGGAACGGAACGGACTGGCTGTTGCCAGGGACCAGAGGAGAGGACTAGATGGTGATGATGGGAGTTCACTGATAGACTCCCTGATTTCATACTTGCAACATGGCTGAGATGGTAACTTTTGCTAGAAGCTTTTCAAAGAATAAATATAGCTCCAGGACAACACAGAAAAACCCTCTCTCAAAAAACAAACAAACAAACAAACAACCCCAGAAAACAAAAAACAAAACAAACAAACAAACAAACAAAACAAAAACCGCCAAACCCAACCCAACCCAAACAAACAAAAAAATAAATAAATGAAAAATGGGATCTGAGACAAGGTCTGTCTCTGCCCCACTGACAGCCAAGGTGGTCATTCAGGAAAAGGCTCGGGAGCCTTGGTGGGAGGTGGGGAGGAGAAGGCAGTGCCCAGGAGGAAGCTACAGGGTGGGGGGTGACGTGAGGAAGAAAGGAAGACAGGACGAAGGACGATGCAGAGGATGGCGATGATCTCAGTCAGTAAACCCCAAGTTTAACCCCTCGCTCCTTAGGACTACTGAGGCTGTGTGGATGGACACAGCTGTAAAGACAACAGTGAGGAAGCTAACTGAGCGCACTGCTCCTCTTTCAGAAGTTGTCTTTCAGCTGACTAACATGTCCAGGAAAGGAAACCGGAAGCTTTGGGCAGAGGAGTCAGACTTGATTTGAAAGGACTGCTTTAGAAATACAAAGACGTTATTACTTAGTTTCTTAGGGTCTATGAGTTGTAGCATGGGTATCCTGTACTTTATGGCTAGTGTCCAATTATAAGTGAGTACATACCATGTGTGCTTTTCTGGGTCTTTGATGGTATTTCTCAAGTTCCATCCATCTGCCTGCAGATTTCAGCATGTCCTTGTTTTTAATAGCCGAATAGCATTCCCTCGTGTAGATATACTATGTTTTCTTTATCCATTCTTCAGTTGAGGGACATCTAGGTTGTTTCCAGTTTCTGGTTGTCATTATTATGGAAAACCAAAACTTCTATAAACAGAGTTGAGGAAGTGTCCCTGTGGTGTAGTGGGGCATCTTTTGGGTACATGCCCAGGAGTGGTATAGCTGGGTCTTGGGGTAAATTATTCCCAGTTTTCTGAGAAACAGCCTAATTGATTTCCAAAATGGCTGTACTAGTTTACACTCCCACGAGCAATGGATCCCCCGATCCACATCCTCACCAGCATGTGCTGTCACTTGAGTTTGTGTTTTTTGTTTTTTTTTTATCTTAGCCATTCCATAAAGATGGAACTTTAGAGTTGTTTTGAATTGCATTTCGGAACGGAAAACACTACAGTCATCTGAGGTGGATGAAGAGAGTGGGGGGGGTGATGGGGGGATGGGGAGATGGGGAGATGGGGGGGGACTGGGGAGAGTAGGGCAGGAGTGGGCTGGGAGTGAGAATGGAAATCAGTAGGGGCACCTCTGGGGGTCAGCTGGAGACCTGGGACAGAGGAGAGTGTAGCTGATACTCCCCAGTGAGTACCCTCTAGCTGATATTCCCACCAGCGGGAGACTGAAGTAGCCACCTCCTGTAGCCAGGTGAGACTTCCAGGCGAGGAAGAGGGACACCAACCCACCCACAAAACCTTCAACCTAAAAATTTGTCCTGCCTACAAAATATGCAGGGATAAAGATGGAGCAGAGGCTGGGGGAACAGCCAACCAATGACTAACACAGCCCATGTGAGCGAGTCAATCCATGACACTATGATGATACTCTGCTGTGCCTCCAGACAGGAATCTAGCATCGCTGTCTCCTGAGAGGCTTCATCCAGCAGTGGATGGAAACAGATCCAGAGACCCACAGCCAAACATCAGGTGGGGCTGAGGGAGTCTTGTGGATGAGTTGGGGATAAAGCTGAGCAAGCTGGAGGGATCAGGGACACCACATGAAGACCTACAGAGCTAACTAACCTGGACCCATAGAGACTCACAGAGACTGAACCACCAACCAAAGAGCATGCAGCGGCTGGACCCTCCCACACTGGTAGCGGATGTGCAGCTTGGTCTTCATGGGGGTCCCCTAACAGTTGGAGTGGGGGCCATCTTTGACTCTGTTGCCTGCCTGTGTTTGTGTCTCCCCTTCCCCTTGATGAACTGTCTGGTTGGTCTCAGTGGGAAAGGATGCCCTGCAGTGACTTGATGTGTGTGTGTGTGTGTGTGTGTGTGTGGTGCACCCAAGAGGAGCTTCCTTTCTTTAAGGAGAAGGGGAGGGGGTAATGGGGAAAGGATTTGTAAGGGTGGGACTGGGAAGAGAGGCAGAAGGGCATTGTGATCTGTGAACGGAATGGAAAGTGAATAACGAAATATAATAATAATAATAGTAATAATAATAATAATAAAGAAATCAAAGTCCTCTCCCAGGTCCCTGTCACCCTGACAGGCTGGCTTCATTCCTTTGGGATTACTCAGGTGACTTCCTGGTACTTTGCTTCCTTCGCTGAACATTCCTTTGCCCTGTTCTAATTCCAGGCTACACAATAGTCACTTCCTGGTAAAGCAAGGCCCAACTCAGGTCTCACTCACAGGGGTGGGGGTGGGGTGGAGGGAGCGCAGAGATGGTCCTTTCCCATCTTGGCAGTCAAGTGACCCCCCCCCCCGCCCCCCAGAGTAAACAGTGGGGAAGAGACTCTGTAGCTTCCTTCACAAGTGCAGAAGGTAGGCTGCCTCACTTCTTCATCCCTAGGAGAGTCTGTCCACCATCCCCCACCATCCTCCACCCCCTACACCGTCCCCCACCCCCGCCTGGACCCTGTCCCCACCACTGTGTACACATCCCGACTGCCTGTGGTGCTAGTGAGCCTTGTGACCAAGGACTTTAAAATATGGTAGCTAAAATCAACAGTCATCCATTTAGCTTACAAGCTGGTGTTGTTTGTTTTTGCTATCTGGGTGAAGAGGGACAACTGTCTTCTGGTCTCATGTATCTGAGGTCAGCTACAAGCTGACCCAAAGGCTGGCCATAGTGCCGACTCATTTGACTCATTTGATTGGCTACCAAATCAAGGTTATGGAAGATACACCTTTAATCCTGTGCTCAGGAAGCAGAGGCAGGCAGATATTTGGTGATACATAGGGCCATTTGGTGAGACTCTGCCTGTCTCATAACCACCACCTCCACCCTACCCCATACACACAAGAAGTAAAAGAAAAGAAAACTGGTACAGAGAAAAAGTCACACCTTTGTTTTGAGAAGACCTTTCAGAACCTCAGCTTCGCAAAGGGGGATAAGACAGGGCTGATAATAGTGGTGTTAAGATTTATTATGCCAAGGGTGCCAAGTACTTACTATTGTAACTGTCCTGCTAGGAGCCAAGATTTCCCAAAGAGAGACTATTTTGCCCTTTCCATTTGCTATGGGACTATTAAAATAATGGGGTCCCGTGGAGTTGGGAGTTCCCCAGGAACCCCATACTGGCTGGGCAGGGAGGGGAAGGCTGAAGCCTGGTGCCAGCCCAAGGCAAGTTTTTCTCCCAGGACAGAATGTTACACAGTTTTGATGATCTGTCACACATCTTGCAGGTCAGAGTGGAACAGAGAAAGTGATATAGGTCAGAGCTGGGCAGGGCCACACTTTGAGCAAGACTGCTTAGAGAAATGTACCTCTGTCCTCTACTTAAACCTAAATGTCACGAGAGGACCAGGGAGACAGCCTTGGGCACTCCCCGCTGAGCCTTTTTGCATGTGCTCTTCCAGATGCGGCTACACTGAATACACCTTTTGATGCTTTTCACTATTTTTTTATCTCCTTAAATGAAGTGTTGACAGGAGGCTGGGCCTGGCTTGGTAGGGTTTCCAGAGTTTAGGCTCTGACCACAACAGCTCCAGTAACACAAGAGGTGGCAATAGGTTCTGGGTAGATCAAAGTCCTGTGGGACTTTTAAAAAAATGTCTTTAATTTTGAAAATTATTAGATTTATTCATTTTATGTTTGTGTATGTAACTTGTGTGTGCCTCTGCCTATATGTCTGGGCCAGAGAACAACTTGCTGGAATCAGTTCTCTCCTTACACAGTGCAGGTTCTGGGGATCCAACTCAGCTTGGCAGACTCAGTAGCAAGTGCCTTTATTGGCTAAGCCATTGCTGAGTCCTGGTGCTGGCCTTGCGAGCTGTTCGGACACTCCAATGGCTTGAGGCCCAGGAAAGCAGAACGTGACTGTCAACCTCCGCTTTGGATATGAGGCAGGATGGAGACTGAGAGCCTTCTCTGAATTGTCCCTAGCTTCTCCTTTGGATGGGAAAGCATCCTTTGAACTCTTGAAGGGCTTCACCCTGGAGTGAGCGCAACTGAACCTTTCTAGACTCCAGTTTCCTCAAGGATGAGCGGGGGTGGTGGCGGCGGTGGTGGCGTCGTCGTCAGCGTGGCGGCGGTGGATGAGGCTCACCGTGTGACTGCTCAGTGATGTTGAGATTAATAACGGTAGTATTCGCTGTGCCAGGGGATTCACTAGAGAGCCTGGAGATAGTTGGTACCCAGCATGCTCTTATTATTTAGGGGGCTCACTGCCTGATTCCCTACTCAGCTTCAAACTGAATTTTGGTTTCTAATCAAATCGGAACTCCGAGAAAAGCTGTTACTTCCACCACCACCACCCCCCCCCCCCCCCCCCCCCCGCAGCTGTCTCTTAACCTATTTTCTCCTTTCCTGTCTTGTACTGTAAAGCCAGAGCAGGCCACATTGCCTGCTTACCTGGCTGTGCAGCTGTGTGGCCAGGCGCTAATCAGGGTGGTGGATTGGGAAGTACTTAGGAGCCTCTGTTTCCCTGGCTGGCCTCCACCCTTCCCTTTAAGCTGATAGTATGAGATAGGACTATCGAACCCCTGCTGCTGTCTGTGAGTTTGAGGTAATAACCCACTGGCTTGAAAACAAAACAAAACAAAACAACAACAACAACAAAAACTCAAAAAGCTAAGAAGACTGGGAAGATTCCTACATCCTTGATGTAACGGCAAAACAATTTACCTCCAGGCTTCTTCTCCTTCTTTGGTAACTGTAACCCGCCCTGGCTCAAGGCGTTTACCTGCAGGTTAAGTTCCGTGAAATTGAAAGCATTCTCCCGTAATCTCTTCCCCGATGGGAGGAAAGTACATTTTCCCCGAGGCTGTTCAAACAACTTCTGAACACTAAAAAGACTTGCCCCAAAAGCTTTCTCCTACATATCCCCATGTTCTGCTGGCCAGTTTGAACTGCGCATGCTCATTTTGGATCTCAGTGTTGTAGTGTGTTTGTTCGAAAACAAATCAGCCTTTGGCTCCCTCCTCTTGTTTGTGTGGCAACTTAGCTGGCAACTTAGCTTAGATTGTATTTACTTACTACCAACCTGGTCAATGGCTACCATAACACTGGAGGTGTAGAGAAAAAGACCCGGAAGTAGAGGCTTCAAAGCGCTCAGAGTTTAGTAGAAGGACAGGCAAAGAAGCAAATAATCCCATCAAAATCAGGAAAGGGCAGAGGTGTGTGGAAATATGGAGGAGACAGCCAAGTATGATGCAAATCAACGGAGGAAAAAGAATATCGTTTACCCTCGGCTGGATAGATTGTGCGGACACGCTACTTTTAACTTGAAGTCCTAGTTCATCAGCATAAGCGGCTTGTCTGGTGCCACACAAAGGCTAATGAATCTTCTTAGCCTCTGCATCTTTAAGGTAGCCAGGTTTGAGTCTACAAACCTGCTCTCTGAAGACAGACATAGGATGACAAGAAATGGA
>LR750014.1:664880-668610 GCA_902729485.2 Mus minutoides
GATCACCCCGGCACTCAAACGATTTAAATATTAAAAAATCAGTATAAGCACACATTGCATGTTGAACATATCGTATGCCTGCTCCATCCCTCCCTTTCCTCATCTTGTCCCTGTCATTTGTCCCTTTTGTTCTTCTAGACAACTTTGTTTTTACTCTGAATATATACACACACAACTTATATGATTATGTAAAGTCTAGGAACCACCAACGACAGAAAGAATGAATTTGTCTCTCTGAGACTGGCACTATATGATCATCTCCATTTGTACCATTTTCATTCAAAGAACCCACTGTGAACATAACATTTTCCTTATGCAAAATGTTACTTAGTTTTTAATGTGTACGAGCGCTTGCCTGAATGAATGTCTGTGCACCGTGCGCGGCCTGGAACACGCAGAGGTCTGAAGAGGGCATCAGATCCCTTGAAACTGGAGTCATGGATGGTTGTGTTGGGATTTGAACCCAAGTCCTCTGCAAAAATAACAAGAGCTCCGAAGCATGAGGCCAACGCTCTAGCCGTACACACCACACTTTCTTTACCCACGTCTCCGTTGTGCTAGCTGGTTCATAACTTTTGTGAAGGGTGCAGCAAAAGCACAGATTGATATATTGACTATGAGCCCCTTGGATAAATATGCAGGTGTGGTATAGCTGTGGCCCAGACATCTTGGTGAGTTCTTCTGGGCCATTAAGGTACTGAGGTATCCAAACTCTGGATCGCTGCCGTGCTGGGCTAGTGTGGACGGAGAGGTTGCTCGGCCTCCTGCCTCAGTAGGAGGTTCTCCCCTCTTCTCCTGGACCACCTGGGGCTGTGCCCACAGATGAATGGCCTCTCCCGTTCATCCCAGAGACTCGATCTTTGGGATCAGAGTCTACTCGGCCTCCTGCTGTGTGTCTTATAGGTGCGGCTGGTACTGGCTCTGGAGACTGAGCTGAAGTGAATTAAGGTGGTCAGGGCGAGAGCTGAGCGAGGAGGAAAGGACTTCTGGGTAGAAACACTCCATGGAAACTTTGATTTCCCAGAATGCACTTCTAGGAAAGCAAAGGCCCCAAGAATCCAATCAAGCTCTTTTTAAAAAGAACAGCAGGGTGAGACTGCAAAGGCAGGAGCCCGGTGGGGCCAGGCTGAGCCTTCTGTCCTGTCCCTTGTTTTTATTCTGGCTCATAGTATTCTAAACTAGAGGTTGAATACTCATTGTATTCTAATTTATTATAAAAAGGATATTGGAAACACAAACTAGACTGCTCTCACCAGAGCTTATTAAGACCCCTGCTTCTAGAAGGGGCAACTGAAGCCTGAACAGCTTGTGTTAGCCTCATGGTGGGAAGGAAGTGTTAGCAGACCCTGACTCTAACTTGGCTCTGATCTAACAGTGGACATTCGACATACACTCCTGCACTGTTGGTGGGTGTTTTGAGTATATCTAATTTTTTTAAAAAACTTACCACTCTACCAATTTGGTAGTTAGTGGTCTGAGCTTGCAGATCAGTTAGTGATGGATGCGATCCCCCTTCACTTCATACCGTTCTCTCCATTTCTGTACATCCCCCTGGTTTCACAAGTTCTCTGAACCTCTGTCACAGGATGTGAACATTTTCCCCCCTCACTGTGATAGACACATACATGGGCTCTGTGAGTCTATGCATACCTGTGTCCCGAGCTTGGAAGCAGACACAGACAGACGCTCCTAAATACTTGAGCATGGCTAGATTCCTGTACTTTTTTGTTTCTGCCTCTGAAATCCGTATTGAAATCAGCCAAGATTGTTCTTATTTGATCTCTTATCCCCTATCCTAGCAAAGAGAACACCTTTTTTTTTTTTTTTTAATAGTTAGGTAGTGAGCCCTCTTAACAACTGTAAAACTGGGGTGGGGGAGCCGACCTTACCTTCCCCCCGCCCTGAGGACATCACACCTCTGGGTTTCCGCTGAATTCCACTCATCCTGGTTTGCCCTCTCGTTCCTGACTATTGTTTTGTGTCTGGACTCAGGAAAGTGAACCGGCTCTCTCCTCGCTGCAATTGGGAATTCGCGTTGTAAAAAGACGCAGCCACTGGGTGGCGCTGTGGGAAGACATTTGTCCGGGTAAAGGCGTCTGAGTACTTAACTTGTCTGAGAGAATTTGGGCTTGAAGCCCTGGAGACTTTGTAATGGGGGCAGGCTGGATAGATTGTGGTGGGCCTGTTGTAGGGGCATGTGTCGCTCATCCGAGTGTGAGCTTTCAGGGTTTTTTTTTTTAGGGGGGGGGTGTTGTTTTTTGTTTTTGTTGTTATTCACAGCCTGCTAATTTGGGCATTCTGTGTTGTGAGGTCAGGTTTCATGAACCTTAAGCCCTTGTATTGAAGGAAACAGGGCACACCAGATGGGTGGGACAAGGGTCTCCAGCACATTTCTGGAAGTTTCTCAGCTGTCCCCATCTGTCCTGCAGTTTCTTTGGGAGTCACTATTATACAATTCGATGGCCTGTGAGCTCTTCCTGAGAGCCAAGAACACTTTTCTATGACTGTGAGAGAGATGTATGTCTGTCATGTGACAGGGAAATAACTGGGTCCTGGCTGCTCATCTGTAAGCTGTAAGACCTCAGCGTGGCCTCTCAGTCCCTCCCGTTGCTTCTCTATGACAAGCAGGGGAGATAAAAATACCAAATCCCCAGTCAGATACCATTACGAGTATTTAAAGATCACTGGTAGTAAGGTGTCCTGTAAACTGTAAAATACAACTCCAGTGGAGGTGTCAGAATCCCCCAGGAGGCAGAGATCCATCCTGTCTCTTCACCTAGGTCTGGCACCACGATGAACATCACCACCGACGACACTCCTACTGTAGGTTAGATGTGTGAGTGGGCAGGGGTGCCCATGCCCCACGCAGCACGGGGCAGATTGGATACATGCCTGGCAAATGAAGGGCTTCAAAGGGTGAGGTCAGGAGAGGGAGCCAGGGACGCAGGCCCTGAAGAGGAATCTGGGGCTTGTGCCTCATCTGCTAGGAAAGCATCTAGCACAGTTCCAGCCAGCTGCCCCCCCCCCCCCATAGCCTGGCTCTGCTCCGACCCAGCTGCCAGGCTCCGGCCACCTCAGGCCCAAGAGACTTCTCCCAGAGCAGGTGGACCTAGAGTTTTGTCATCATCACTGGCTCTCTGATGACCGGCCTGGAATGTCCTCCTTCTCATGCCCATTTTGAAGGCCTTAGTCCCTGGTGACTGTAAACATATCGGATGCAGGGCCTGACACGGAGACGCCATGGATCTTGGCTGATTGGGGCTGGAAAGCCTGTCTCCCATGGCTAACAAATACAAACAAAAGCAGTCCAGGTAAACAGCTTGGGCAAGTGTGGAGGAAAGCCACGTCTGAGCCTATTTTTCCTGACCTACTTTTTTTGTTTGTTTGGGATAGAATTACCTGGGAAGCTGTCACTGCTTCACACGGTGGCCATGGATCTGCAGGAAAAAAAATTCTAATAGTAACTTTATTATATGGCAAGTACTATTTTGTCAATGCTTACCTAGTCATTACTATACACTATATACCTTAATTAGCCCCACGAAGTGATTAGGAAACGTATTGGATTATCTCTGCCACCTCTAGGGCATGCTACTTCTATAGCTATTTTCTGGACAAGAAATTTGAAGGTCAGCCACTTCCTGGGTCATGGAATTAGCAATTGGAACTCAAACCATAAATTTGCTCCTTGATTTATTCCTCAAATTATTAATTATTGAGCTTGGACTAT
>LR750014.1:668710-685920 GCA_902729485.2 Mus minutoides
AGGGGATGGCAGGGAGTGGGGATGGTAGGGGGAGGGGATGGCAGTGAGTGGGGATGGTAGGGGGAGGGGATGGCAGGGAGTGGGGATGGTAGGGGGAGGGGATGGCAGGGGAAGGGGTCAGGGATGTAATCCTGGGCAGGAAGGGACAAAGCCTGACATCTAGGGAAGGCTGAGTCACTGAGCTGAGTGGATCCGAGGGCAGAACCCAGTCGCTAACAAACTGTCCAGGCCAAATGCTCAGATTACAACCCAGTGGAGATTTCTGTGGCTCCATCTTTCCTGGAATTGCTCTTCACTTCTTTGCCTGGCTTATGCATTTCTGGGATAGGCAATACAGTAATAATTTATGGAGGAAATAAAAATAAGTGTATTCACTCCTTTTATTCATTTATCGAATCCTCCCATCTATCGATCTATATATCACTCCCATCCACCCATCTGCCCATCCATCCATCTGTCCATCTGTCTGTCCATCCATCCATTTACTACCCAATGTTTATAAGGAAACCAATTAATACTAGTCAGATTTATGCTTCCGCTGGAAATAAGAATAAGACATCATAAGTCTGTATTTTGACATCTGGTAACCACTAGCTACATGTAGCTATTGAGTTCTTAAGATGTGGTTACATGACACAAGACTATATATATATATATATATATATATATATATATATATATATATATATATATAATTTTTATATGATGTATATAACGTATAATTTATATATAATATATAATACAAATGTATATATTATCGAATCATATAATATAAATATGTATTATTTATTATATAGAATAAAATGTATTATTTATATATAAAATAATGAGCTAAAATTTTATATAAAAGCTAATATTTAAATGAAACAAACAAACCCGAAGTCACCTAACATTTTCTGGTAAATGTAAGTCCTTGCTTTCACAGGGTCATATCCCAGTGCAACCACTGAACATTAGCCCTGAAATGACCTTGGTATACACAATCGATTTTAGAAGACAGCATAAAAAAAGAATGTAAACTATTTCACCAATGAGCAACTTTAATACATTAAATATTGAAGTAGTATTTTGGCATATCTGCTAATATCAGACACAATATCAAAATGTGTTCCTTTTCCTTTTAAGGCTGGGTTTCTATATGGAGCTCACACTGAATTTCTATTTTACTTCACTAAACCTGCTCATTCCAGAGCGGCAGGCAGCTGGGGGCAGCCAGGCAGGCACACAATAGACCATTGGAATGTCATGAGCTAAGGTCTATAATAGACCCGGGAACTGAATGCTCTGGGGATAGAGAACTAAGCCTTAGTTCTGCCTGGTACAGGGTCAGAGAGGTGACATCTTCTGCCAGTTTCTGAGATGAGCGGGAGCTTGTCATTGAGAGGACAGGAGGCATTTCCCAGAACTGAGCGGGGCATGTGCAAAGGCCACAGCATGGGACATGGGACAAGTGCCCTAGAATGCGGGATGCTTTGGTGGGAGGAGGTGGTAGGGCCAAAATCGGGATTGTCAGTGGCTGATGCCTGAGAGAATAAAATCCACGGGCTAACGTCATTCCACAAAGCCACAGGGATGCTGTCCACTGTCCCCTCTCTGGTCTCAGATCCCGTTTCATTCCTTTCCTAGATCGTGCGGAGGGTATTTCTGCCCGAGGGCCTTTGCTCATACCAATCTGTTGGCCTTATCCTCTAGATACTTGAGATTATCCACTTGCCGATGCCCTTGAGGCTTGTGCTCCCGTGTCACCTCATCGGAAAGCCTTCCGTTCCATATCATCCTATCTGCCCCCTCGTACCCCTCCTTCCCAGGCCCCTCTGGCCTCAGTAAAACCCCAGGCCTCTTTCTTTGCAGCAAGCTGCACTTTTCCTCCCACGGGGCCCAGCACGTCCTCCAATGCCTATTTCAATTCTCCGCTTTCTGGCTGCTACTCTTCTAAGGTGGCACGGGTACGGGCTGCTTTGTGTCCATTTCCGTTTTCTTGAGAAGACAACTTTATTTTTCAATATAAAGTTGAAGAAAAGGAAAGACAGAGGACAAAGAGCTCCCTAGCCCCACCCTCTTCTCAGACCTAGCCCCAACCCCTTGCCCCACCCCTTCCCAGACCCCTAGCCCCCACCCATTTCCCACAAGCACAAGGAACTGAGGAAAATGACCATGTAAGGAATGTCAAGTCTGCTGGAATGGAGGCTGTCAGCGTTGGACGGTCACATGGATCATCTCCTGTCTCATGGATTGTTCCTAAACTGAGATGAATACCTGTTTGCTCATCCCAATGGGCTCCTCTGCCCCGCAACTGCCAAAAAGGGAAAAGAGAAGGAAAATGCTAACCTGAGTGATTTTATGAGAACCCTCGCGTTACCCTAATTCTGTTTTTTTTATAAAGATTTATTTTTATTTATTATATGTAAGTACACTGTAGCTGTCCTTAGACACTCCAGAAGAGGGTGCCAGATCTAGTTACGGATGGTTGTGAGCCACCATGTGGATGCTGGGATTTGAACTTATCACCTTCAGAAGAGCAGTCAGGTGCTCTTACCCGCTGAGCCATCTCACCAGCCCTACCCTAATTCTGTTTTACAGACTTTGTAGCCCTCATCAGACTTGCTTGGGGGCTAAGAACGTTGCAGATTTTTATTGTTTTAGATTTTGGGATATTTGCATATGCATGACCAGATATCTTGAGGATAGGACCCCAGAGTAGACAGGACATACATTTGTTTCATTTATTACTTTACACATACAACCTGACTATGTAAATATATAGATAATGTAGTGCACATACACAAGAATAAGTAAATGTATAGATAATGTAAGTGCACGGCCCAGAGCGTTTTGCCCCCGGCTGGGCCATCGTGCTAGGTGTCTGTAAAGTTTCTGAGTTGGGGTTAGGGTAACTCTGTCTGCTTCCTCTCCCACCCGCACCTATCGTTCCCACCAATGACTTTGCCATTTATGTTCACCTGTATGAAACATAATCCCAGTGGGAAGGCAGCAGAACATATTGATGTCTGACACACGGATCACGTGCTCCTGCCTGGGTCTCACGGTTCTTGCTGCTTTTAGCTTATCATCACTCTTGTTAATCTGCTTTCTGCTATTGTAACAAACCCATGGGATCACTAGCATTTATCTACGCTCATGATTTTGGAGGTTTCATCTCCATGGCGGACAGCAGTCTCTACTGCTTTGGGCCCATGTCAAGGTGACACGGCGTCTGTAGGGGAGTGCAGTGGAGCAGGGCAGTGATCATTGAGAGGCCAGGGAGAGGAAGAAGCCCACAGTTCCCTCCAGGAGCATACTCTGACTGGTTGGGAAATCTCCCTCTAGGCCCATGTCTTTTTTCTTTAATAGAAAAAAAAATTAATTTATTATTATTTTTTACTTATTCACTTTGAATCCCACCCACTGCCCCCCCCAGTCACCCCTACACTCTTTTCCCCCTCCCCTTCTCCTCTGAGCCATTGGAGGTCCCTCCTGGGTATCCCCCCCACCCCAGCACTCTCTGAGGCTGGGTACTTCCTCTCCCACTGAGACCAGACAAGGCAGCCCAGGTAGAAGAACATATCCCCCAAAGAGGCAACAGCTTTTGGGATAGCCCTGCCCCAGTTCTTTGGGAATCAACATGCAGATGAGTAAAAGAATGCAGAATTTAAAATTACCTAGACAGAGTGAAATTTTACAGTTGTGTTCATCTGCTACATATGTGTGGGGGAGGCCTAGGTCCAGCCCATGTATGTTCTTTAGCTGTTGATTCCGTCTCTGAGGGCCCCCAAGGGACCAGGTTAGTTGACTCTGTTGGTCTTCCTATCCCCTTAGAGGCAGCACTCCTTCCTCTTGTTCTTCCATGAGAGTCCCCAAACTCGATCCACGGTTTGGCTGTGGGTCTCCGCATCTGTCTGAGTCAGCTGCTGGGTGGAGCCTCTCAGAGGACAGCCATGCTAGGATCCTGTCTACAAGCACATCTTAAAGAGGACTGGCCAGTAGTCCCACACTGGGGACTAAGCTCTTTTGGGGACACTTGCCAAATTATATGAATCTTCAACCAAAACGTTGAAAACACCTCTACTCTAAAGGTGAGAACACAAAAATAAAGAGAAGGCAGCCCAGGACCACACAGCTAGAAGGACCTGAACTTGGATGTTTTTGATTCTGGGGTCTGTGCCCTCAGTTGCCATGGTTATGGGCTCCCCAGCCATTCAGCAGGGGGAAAGAATTAGGGCTTTTGGTATCAATCCATGAGCAAATAGTTGCTTTTATCTATCCCTTATTCAAATAGCATGAGTTCTCCCAAGTTTGGTGACTGGAGGTCATCTGGATGCTGTAACTGAGTTTACTACTCTAGCCTGGTAGCTGAAGAAGAGGAACCAGGCTTGAGTTGTTCTCATTGTTAGACCCAAAGCTAGGCACGTAGCAGGGAAACGGTATTACTGAATGAATTTTTGTACCATTTCAACAAAACTATGGAATGCTTCTCTGGTTAGATCGCTCATATATGCAATGCTAAATAAATAAATAGATAAATAAATACATAAAATCTCACCACCTCTAGTGAGAAGCAACGTAAGGGGAAGTATGATTTCTCTGGGCTCACAGTTTGAGATTCCAGTCACTGGAGGTGGGGAAAGGCACGGCAGAGTTCACAGCAGCAGGAGTTATGTTACTCATCTCTCTGGGCAGCAGGAAGCAGAGATCATCTGGGTCAGGATAATAACTCATCAGGTCCTCCCTGCAGTGACCCACTTCCTCCAGCCGGGGCTCACCTCCAAAAGATCCCACAACTGGCCAGAACTGTACCACCAGCCGGGACTCAGGAGCCTAGAGGTGACAGGTCATTGTGGAGGAATATGAACCTTCTGGTGGACATTCCACAGTCTGGTGGACTTCTGCCACAGTGACGAATAAGCATGTTCTCAAGTGATCATTTGCAAGTCGGGGGGGGGGGGGTTGTCCACTCGCTCACAGAGCCAAGTTAGAAATGTCATAATCTTAGGTAACTTGAACTTCACCTATCCATACAGACCAATCACAACTCATGTGAGTTGTACTGCAGGCAGCTTGGAGCCTTTGCTAGATGGTTAGATTCAAATCCTGACTTAAGCTGTCATTGATTGGTAACATGCAATGAAGCCAACCTTTGTTGATATTTTCCAACAGTGAAACAGGGACCCCAGTAAAACACACACACACACACACACACACACACACACACACACACACACACGTTTTCAGATCAAGGTTCTTTCAAGAAAGGAAACATAGAACGCTCTCAAGTTGCTTTGAAAACAGCCATGTAATTAAGGCCCAGTGAGGAAAGTTGTGCCACTACTATAACTTATGAGATGGTGTGGATGCTTCTGAGTACAGATGTCACAACATCTGTGCAGGATCCAGCACAGAGCCAGAAGCTATCAGGCAGTAGGATCAAGCTGCTAATAATTCCTCAGAACTCTGGTAGGAGCCTGGAGAGAAGCCTGGTAAACCAGACAGTATTAGCCACTGTCTACAGAGTATGCATTCCATACAAGACCCACAGCAGCTTTGTGGGACACACTGCTACCGCTGGCAGTGACATGCAGTTGTTCCCATCACTACTGACGGGCCAGAGAAGTGACACAAGGAGAGGAGGAAGTAACAGCTCCAGACAGTCACCGTTGATTTCGGGACAAGAATGGAACCTGGTTTGTTTGATTCTAGAGCTCAAGCTCTGAACCAAGGAGCCTGGGCTCTGCTGGGGCTGCAGACGCCACAGCCACCTTTTCAAAGTTAGAGGAGATAATCTCTCTGTATAAAAATAACCACATATGGGCTGGCAATGGCTCAGCAGATGAAGGCCCAATGGTCAAAGTTTGATTCCCTGGGTACCACATAGTGGAGGGAGAGAGGTGACCTCTCCAAGTTATCCTTTTATCTCCACATATCTCTATGTATGTATACATAGAGATATACACACACATTCCCAGAACAAATACACGTAACTAAAAAACCCACACATGTAGTCACACAAATGTTTTATGTGTTCCAGTTATCAATGCTGCTGCAGGAACTCAGGCTGAGCAGG
The DNA here is from genome assembly GCA_902729485.2 of Mus minutoides. NCBI lineage: Eukaryota > Metazoa > Chordata > Mammalia > Rodentia > Muridae > Mus > Mus minutoides. Next base: position 674,769 of record LR750014.1, read on the forward strand.
AGTTCCAGGGCTTGGACATGACCGTGTGCCACACACTGTGCTTGGGTCTTGCCTCCTGCCCATTTAAGGAGGGGTAGCCTGGCATCAGCAGAGGGGGGACAGGTAGGGATTAAGTCTCGGTGCTGCTAAGCAATGTTAGGCCACGCTCTAAACCTTTCTGATATGCTGGCCCCAATGGAAAACAGAGATCACAGCAGCTACCTTCCATAGCAGCATTTGCTGTTGTAAAATGGTTACCAGCCTATGGTAGGTTCTCTTCATCCAACACATAGGGACAAAGCCCCCTGCACTTGAGAGTGACCCTGCCCGAACAGGCCGTGCCACCACATCAAACATCTATCATCTTCCTGGCTGAACACATCAAAAGAATATTTGCTCAGGCTGCTTTTCCAACCCAGTCTTCCTGGGGACTTTTCTGTTCCCTTTACAGGGAGTCTCAGCCTGTGACCACTCTGACTCCTTGTCAAGACAAGGACACGTGGGATGTGGCACGTGGCACTTTACTCTGTAGCTAAGTTCCCAGGTGGAAGACACAGTGATGGTGGTATTTGCATGGAATCTTTCAACCGAGGCAAGTTATATAGCCAGATATGACCCTGAAGGGGGCAGGTGGGATAATAGTTTCCTACCACATCCTGGGGGAGGGAAGGGACTAGAACACTTGGCATTTTAATTACTAATGTAGACACAATCTATTTACCTAAAATCCAAACAAAACCAAAACCAATTAGACCCACTAATGAATTATTTGAAGAACAAATGAAAGTCTTAAGTCTTAAGACTTTGTCTCTGGGGTCCTATCCTCAAGATATCTGGTCATGCATATGCAAATATCCCAAAATCTAAAACAATAAAAATCTGCAACGTTCTTGGCCCCAAGCATGTCTGATGAGGGCTACAAAGTCTGTAAAACAGAATTAGGGTAACTCGAGGGTTCTCATAAAATTACCCAGGTTAGCATTTTCTAACCAATCCAGTGGGGGCCGGGGGGGGGGGGGTTTCCCTGCAGGCCACCAGCTTGTCTCTCAATTTACATGCAGGGATGTCTACAGACTGTTTAAAAGCTGCCTACCCTTTCAGAATGGGGAACGGGAGGGGGAGGGGGAGGGGAAGGAAGGGATGTCCCTGAAAGGGCTGGTGGAACGAACAGATTGGAGCATGGCCTTTGCGTTTTTTGTCTTATGTGAGTGCTTTTAAGGTAGGCAGGGTTTCCAGGCATCAGTAAGATAAGTAAATAAAGTTTGGAGATAAGACCATTATCAAGTCCAGAACTGAGCGGAGGAGTAAGGGCCCATAAGGGGTGTGTTTCAAGCCATGACTCTGGCAACAGGGGCAGGGGTGGGGGTGGGAGTGTCTCGCGAAGGCAGGCCTTTGCCACAGTCCAGTGTAAGGTGATAAGGAGACAGGAGTGAAGACAGAAGGAATTTGGAGGGTGGGAGGAACCCGAGGGCTGCAGAAGTGCCAGTACTTGCAGTCTACACCAGATGCTCTTCCTGGTCGGTCTTCCCACCCTAGTATGGAACAATGTAATTTATGTGAAATCACTTTAAAAGATTCCTCAAGATACCTTTAATTTTTTCATGTCATGTTTTTCCTCCCTTCATCTCAGGAGAACCAGGGCAGCCTTGCTGGGAGGCCTTCCTGCCTGACCTTCACCCGGTGGGGTGAGATCTGGCCTTTTTAGTCAAAGGAAAATTCCCATCGCCTGAGGGGGTCAAGAGACCTGCAAGTGGTCTCTGGCTTGGACTAGGAACTGCTCAGCAGGCCGAGGCCTTGGCTTATCTCAGAGTCATGGTTTGTCGGAAAAGGGTCTTCCCAATGGTGCTGGGCAGCTCAGGGGACCCAGCTCAATCCAGGCTTCCACTTCCCTCCTCTTAGGTGGTGGTCCCGGTTGGACTCCCGAACTTTACCGGGAGATAGGAGCCCTGGCGAAGGGCCGGGTTCCTCCTTAGAGCCTCCCTTCGTTCCCGACTCCACCTTTCTCCCTGAGAGAGTCGAGGTCCCGAAGCATCCCTCTCGGGGACTTTCCAGGCTCCCCGGTTGCTCTAGGAGGGCCCTACCCTGACCGTGCCGGAGCTGGGGGCCTGCAGGGCCTCGGCGGCTGGAGGGGACTGTGACTCACCGCCGGTAACCCAACACCGCTGGGCTTCCTTTCAACCCAGCCTCCCCCAGCTCCCGCGAGCCTGGCGGCCTCCGCCACACCACAACAAACATGAAGGAGGGTGGCCCGGGAGGCTTCAGCCCCGGGCCACAGAGCGTGAGCCTGGCTTTGTGCGTTGTCGCCTCTGCGGCCTCGGGGCCCCGCGAGCTTTATCCGAGGCCGATCGGCCCAAGCTAGCTGTGAACCGTCCGCAGTAGCTCCGGAGGGTGAGTGCGGCACACTCAGGGAGGGGACAAGCGCACTGACGATGCCCAACCCCTCCACCTCGACCCACCCGGGATCTTACGTCCCCACCCGGCGAGGACAAAGCAGCCTGGCCGCCGCCCCGGCCTGCGCCGCGCCGCACAAAGAGTGAACGACAACACGCACCCCGCCCCCTCCCTGCGCGGTGGCCCGGCGCGGAGGTGGGGACACCCGGGCGCCCGCCCCGCGTTCCCCTCTCGCCCCGCCCCGTCTGCGCGTTCTCCCGGCGCGGGGGCGGGGGGCGCGGCGCCCCACATAACACTCCCCTCCAGCGTCGGAGCTACCCTCTCCCCTCCTTCTCGCCAACACCACCGCCTCCCCTGACACTGCTGCCACCTCGCCGGACGCTCAGCAGATTGCCGCGGCCGGCCAGGGGGCGGTACGCCGAGCGTGCGCGCCCGGGACGCCAGATGTGCAGTCGCAGCCGCCGCCGCCGCTAGTGCCCCAGCTGCAGTCAGAGCCAGGTCGGGTCGTCTCAGCAATGCTGCTGCGGGGGCGACCTTGAACGCACCCCGGTTTCCCTCGGCGGGGACCACCCCGAGCCCCTGTGCCGGGTCCTGCCCTTTCCAGCTTGGCTCGCCCTGCGCTTGGTCATGGAAGGGGCGGCAGTGTCCGCGGCAGGGGATGGCCCTGCTGTAGAGACTGGCTTGCCTGGCTCTCCGCTGGAGGCGGTGGCCGGGGCGACTGCAGCCCCAGTGGAGCCCAGGAAGCCGCACGGGGTGAAGCGACATCACCACAAACACAACTTGAAGCATCGCTATGAGCTGCAAGAGACCCTGGGCAAAGGTACCTACGGCAAAGTCAAGAGAGCCACCGAGAGGTTTTCAGGCCGAGTGGTGAGTAAGGGAAATTCCTGGAGGGGTTCGGGCTGGTTCCGTGGTGGACCAAGAGGGGGGAGACGGTCTGGGAGCACCACATCACACTAGAAGGGTTTCAGCAGAAGCCCTAGTCAGACTCCTCACTTTCCTTTCAGCACCCCGTGACTCAGGTGTCTATCTCCGAAAACACTTGTTACATCCTGTCTGCACATATTTTGGGGGCTTCTCCCCTCCTCCCTTTTTTACCCCAGCTAGCAAAGTAGTGTTTAGGATCCACAAACATTTTGCAGTTTTGGGAACACAGGGTCTTCCCCCAAAGACACACCTTCAAACCTTGTTCAGGAGTTCCTTATTTGTACAAACTCCAAAAAGACCTACACTCTCAGCCATGAAGCTGGACTCGCAAGTGTTGTGTTCTGTAGTTGCTCAGGACCCCCCACCCCACCCCCCACCCCCTCGCTTCTTTCCCATCTACCTACAGTCCCACTTCTTTTCACAGGGATGCTTGCTTACCCCAATGCTGCTCTTACTGCAAAAGACAACAGACTCCTCCTGTCTATCAAACCTAAAAACCTCTACTGAATATCTGAGGTTTCTTGACAGTTTGCATTCTGGCCTCTGGCAAACATGGCATGTCCAGTGCAGGGGTGGCCATTCAGACCCAGAGCTGATTTGCAGCAGGCTCACTTGTCTTACCAGGTCCTGGCTTCAGGACTACTTAATTGTTCAAGGGGTCTGGCCAGCACCCCTCCCCCCCTACAGCTGAAGTTCTGCCAGGGTGCCTCGGGGGTAGGGTGGGGGGTGGCTCAGTACTGTCCCAACTTTGGGCTGTTGTCAGTTCCCCTTCTGCAGAACAGGCCCTTGAAATCCACACTGCTGTGGCTAGAGTTGGGTTCAAAGTGACTGACTGTTGCAGAAAGAGTTTGTGTGGTGTATGGCAGAAATGCACATGGTTCTTTGATGGAAAGCATATCAGATGTACTTTAATCGATTTAGGGCCAAAGTCAGAAACTATGACGCTTCTCGTGTGCAGTTTTTTGGGGTAATCGGGGGTGGGGGGTGGGGGGGGGGCAGGATGCTGTTGCTTATAAACCTAACCAGTAGCTACAGGGAGGGCAAAGCGAACTGTCAGTGTGTTGGCAGTATTTCTTTTATATTTATGTAGAGACGGTTCTGTGGAAACTGATTGCGGTCAGCAAGGTTTGCTCTCGTAATCTCAACTATGTGGCCAGCTGCACAGCCCCTCTGCTTCTCAGATTCACTGCCCACGCTGACATGCGTTATCGTCTTTAAAAAAGTCTGTTATCAATGAGTTGGAGATAGGGATTTGTGTTCTTAAAATAAACTGCTTTGCCATACATGAATTTTATGACAATTGCGCAGGTGCCCTTTGCTTTCTAGGCTGAGAATTCTGTGTGTGTGTGTGTGTGTGTGTGTGTGTGTGTGTGTGTGTTTTGGGTGGGGTGAGGGTGGGGTGGAGCGATTCTCTGCCGATGAAGAGCTTGAGAAGCACGCTCATTCACGTTTTTCTTATAGCGTGATATTCCCCAGGCTGGATGTTGAATAAGCAAAAACTTAGTGTAGTTCCTTTCCCTGGTTGTCTTAATAGTTGATGAAGAATTGTGCTGGTAAGTTGGGAAGCAGGATAATGAAAAACAGGCGCTGTCTGAGGTGCAGGTTGAAGACGTGAGAATGTAAGGGGTCGAGGGGGGAGGGCAGGTCTGGAATCTGTGGTGGGGACCCTCACACCTAAGTGCTCCTGAGTCAGCTCAGCCAGGCTTGGAGTCTTTGTGGCATATGCTTGCCCGCTGAGCTCCATTGTGGCTTCCAGTCAGGCAGGCGTTCTTCTAGCTGTCTGATCCACAGGCTGGGTTAGACTTGCGTTGGTAGGCAGGCGCCTGCCTTCCTCTTTTGGTGGGTGTCTGGAAATATTCTGCCAGGATTTAGCCTCACAGCCACTAGGGGGCGCCCAGAGAACGACGGAGGCTCATTTCTCCTCTGCAAGACCAGTCAGCTGTTATTGTCTGGTTCACCCTCCCATTGTGCTATTAATTTCAGCGAAATCTCTTGTTTTATTCAAAAAATTATGTAAAGATTTTGAAGCTGGCAGTAGAATCCAGGCCCAGGAACGGACAGTTACCAAACGGCTTCACTTCTCCATGGGTTTGTTTTCTACTTGAGAGCTAAGTTGACAACATTAGCAAGACCCTCTAGTGAACCCTCGCTTTTAACAGATTGGAACCTGAGGTCTGGGGGCGGGGCAAGAAGCCCTCCTGGGGCCTGGATCCTCCTCTGATGAGTGAGCTGTTCACAGATGGCAGACAGGCTCAAGTGAAGAATGAGAATTGTCAGGTGGAAAATTCCCCATGTCTGCCTGAATAGAAGATAATAGAAGCAAACCTCAAAGCAAAACAGAAAAATATTGGTCAGTATTGTGTTTGCCCATTTAGTGCTTGGTGACTCGGTGTCAAGAGCAGCAAAACATTTTCTGCGATTACCTCGACTTGTCTCCTAGCTTCCGTTGAGGAGGCTCAGAAAAACACTGACTTGATTCTGCCTGCTCTATCTTTGGGTGGATTTCCTAGGGATGCTTTCATCCAGCCCCCGTTTGAGAGCAGTTCTCAGATAGGAGCAAGGATGCTCACCTGTTCCAATGACGTGGCTCGGGGCTGGGTATGGATGCGAATGCCTGAAGTAGGGGTCCTGCTCACAGAGGACAAGTTGCTGTAGCTCTCAACAAGGCATACACTGCATTACCTTCAACGCCTTGAAAAGACGTACAGTCAGGAGCTAGGGGCCAGCTGGTTAAATTCTCTGCGTGGTCCTGGCCTCTCCTTTTCCTCAATCCCAAGTGTGGTCTTACAAGCCACAGCTTAAGCATGGAAGGCAGGAACTCCCAGCTGCTCAAGACAATAAGCCTAACACACTGGGACAGTCTTACAGACAGGCTCAGAGCCCTGGCCAGCTTTTAGAATCTTTACGGAGCCCCTACTGGCATTGGAGCCTCAGGGAAGCTATATAACTGTGAAATGCCAGTTTCCCCAGCTGGAAAGTTAGATGGTCTGGTCACAGTACCAACTTCTTGGATTTTGGGAGTTGCAAAAGTAACTACTGTCAGGTGTCAAAAGGGAAAATGAGACATTCTGGTTTCTCCTCCTGGTGGACTGTTTGTCTTCCATATTCTCATTGATGATTTCATCTAGATTTTAAGGCTGTTGGAGACACAGGTTACTTTGGGCAATTAGCCTTGGATCTTGCAGGGAGTGGGGGCAAAGGAGCTACTCACTTTGCCAGGGTAATTAGATTAATTAGGGAGGCGCAGGCATAGGAAGGCAAGACAGTCCACAAGATTCAGATAGGATCTGAATGTGTTTCTACAGGGTTGAATTTGGTACCCCTTTATTGCACAACCTTTGTTTGGGTGAAGTTTTGGGCAGGCTGTGGGATGAACTAATGGGTCATCATAGGGCATGTACTTTTTGGGAGCCAATTTCTTGGACCTTTAGGGCACGCAAAGTATTGCTAAAACAAACATAACACAACAAAACAACAAAAAAAATTGAACCCGAATGGCAAACAGCTTTTGGGGGAGTGTTTGACCAAAGTGAATACCACGAGTGTAAACTCTTGCAAAAAGTGATTCCCTCAACCCAGCCATGGCAAACTGCACGTCTGAGAGCTATACGAACAAGTTGGCCTGCCAACCTGGTTACGTATGGGCACAGTGGCTGAGGTGCCCTGTTAGAGCTATGTTTCAAGCCCAGTTTCCATTGTATCAGAGATCTTGGCCAATGTGTCATCCCAGCCTGTTCCAGAAATTTTAGTTGACTTTTCCACACCTGAAGTGACAGAGCTTAGGTGAAGATTCAGGGACGTCTGCTCTTGTTTCAGGACGCGGTCCCCATTCCTTTGGGACATATCGTAGCAGAAGTGAAGCAAACCTAAAAACAGTGAATGAATTCTGTTAGACGGGGTGACTGGGATTTCAGACTGTCTGCCACACACGTACACCGTGTTCAGTGTGGAGCCATGCATGAGTAAGGAGCTTCCTGTCTTCTAGAAGAGGCGGGGGAAACCGTTCCTCGGCCAGGCATCCCACTCCCTGGAGGCTGTCATCATCATATCAGGGGAGGCCAGCAGAAGCTCAATGCAGCATAGTTCATCAAAGTGAGCTGATCTCAGAAAGAAGCACTTGTTCCTGCTGTTACATCCGGGAGAGAGAGAGAGAGAGAGAGAGAGAGAGAGAGAGAATATGTAAGATTGTATGTGTTCATGCCTGTGTGTGAGAATATGCAAGAATGTATGTGTGTGTATGTGAGTATGTATGTGTGTGTGAGAGAGAATATGTGTGTGTGTGTGTGTGGGGGTGGGTGTGGGTGTGTGAGAGAAAATAAAAGTAAATGTGTGTGTGAGAGAGTGAAAAAGAGAATATGTAAAAGTGTGTGTGAGAGTCTGTAAGAGAATATGAAAGTATGTGTGCACATGCATGTGTAAGAGAATATGTGTGTGTATGAAAGAGATGTGTATATATGTCTCTTTGTGTGTGTCTCTGTGTGAGAGAGTGTGCATGTCTCTGTGTGTTTTTCTGTGTGTGAGAGTGTGTATGAGAGAGAGAGAGAGAGAGAGAGAGAGAGAAATTATTTAAAGTGTGTGTTTGTGTTCGTATGTCTGTGTGTATAGTGTGCCTGTGGCTGTACACACATTTATCCTGGTGAACCTGTGGAGACCAGAGGAAACCCTGGGCTGTCATTTCCTTGGCACTAGTCATGTTATTGTTTGAGGGTGATTCTCACTGGCTTGAAGCTGGCAGAGTAGTGGACTGGCTGGCCAGACCCAGGGGTTTACCTGACTCTACCTCTCCAGTGCCACAATTACAAGAGTGTGTCCCACCTGGGGACCAAACTCAGGTCCTCCTACCTGCACAAGGAACAGACCAACTGAATCACCCCCCAGCTGCCACCAGGAGATGGTTCTGAAATCAGGAGGTGTGCCATACTGAGCCTAGAACTTTCCAGACATGTTTCCTAGTTTGACCCTCACTTCTAAGTTCGCTCTAGTGGATTGGTTTTAGAGGTTGAGGGTCACAGCTGGACAGCATCTCTTAAGTGCGTTTGGAAACCCATTGCTGCTGGAGAAATCAAGAACCTTCTTTATGTCACACAGCTGGTGACTCTGGACATTCCTCTTTGCCAGTGGTACCGGGCCAGCTGTGGGCTGACTCTTTTATGAAGTTGGTTCAGGAAGTGAATGCAGAGGCAGGGCTGTGACAACCAAGTCTTCTAGGATGCCACCAGAGGCAGATTCACAGAGTGAAGAACTATCACAGATGGGTAGAGATTATAGGATAGTGCCCGTGACCTCAGAAGGCATTGGAAGTTGTTTGGCAACAGAAGGCATGGCTGGCGAGGAGTGAACGGAAGCAGAAAGTGTGCAGACAGGCAGACCTGCCCTGCACGCTCTCTGTCACTGAAGCACTTAGCTGGCATTCCCTACCAGCTCAGAGGAGGGGAAGTCCTGCTGAAGCTGTACCTGGATGTGGGTCTCAGGGGCCTGGGACCTGGGAGCATCACGGGGTCAGGTGAACAGATCAGGTGCTGTTCAATGTGAGGTTTATTCTGGGGTGCAGTGGGATGCCAGATTGGTCAGGTAGGCAGGGCGATGAGAACCGAAATTCATAGCAATCAGTACTGCTCGTGTATTGGGGTGGGCCAGGTATGTACCGACCGATTGACCTCCCATAGATCTTACCATCCCATTTTACGGAAGCAGGAGCAGAGGTGTAGCAAGCTGATCCTGCGTCAGCAGTGAGACCAGGGTTTGTACCCAGGAGCCTTGAGTGTCGCTCTTTTGGAAGTAAGCTGAGCTGGATACAAGTCATGGAAAGATTGTATGCCTGGGGACCCGGAGAGTTGGGGTGTTGGGGAGCAGGGAGAATTTCACGAGAGTTGGGTGTGAGGAGTTAAGAGCTGGTCCAAGGATGATGAGGTGTTGCTTCTTGGATGTTCTGATGACTCAGACCAAGGAGCTCCTCACCTGGACACACGCTGCAATTCTTTGTGCCCCAAATAACCTGCTCCTGAAGGTGGGGACGGGGTGCACTGCATGGGTAAACACGTTCATTTTCTTAGCCTGTAGTGAAGAAGGCATCCACGTTGTGCCAGGATTTCGTATCTCCTTCCTCTTAGGCAGTAGCAAGAGTTAAGGAGCTTAGTCAAGGTTTTCTCATCTGTCACGTGACCCCCGTCTAACTATCTTGAACCTATCGCACACTTGCTGCCCACCAGAGAGGCCTTGCTGAGCGCCAAGCTCAGAGTAGGCCCCCAACCAAGGCCTGTAGGACGGAACAAGGAGTATTGGAGAGGTGTGGAACTGAGGCTTATCTTCCCTGACCCTGGGAACGTTCGCTTTAGTTGGCAAGGAGACACAAGCCTGGAGATGCACGGTGAGCAGGGGGAAGTCGGCAGAGACAGGCAGACCCCTCCCTGCACAAATTCCTTTGCCGTTACATTGGCTCACGCATTTGTCAGGGAGAGAGGTATATCCAGGGCTTTGTCGGGTTCCTGGCTGCGGCTTCCTGTCCTCAGCGGCTCCAGAGTCAGACAGCCGCACTCTCATTCATCTTCCCCACATGAAAGTCTTGGAGCATCTGTAAGTTATGATTTGTGAAGTATCTGCTGTAAAGCAGAATGCATTTATCACCGCACTCGCGGGTCCAGACGACACTGGCAAGTGCAACACTGGGAAGACCCGAGGCCCCAAGAGAGGAGGGGCCGGGCCAGATGACCCACCCGTGAGTGGAGTCTGGCTGAATTGATAAAATTCCCTGGAAACAGCCCAGGAGCAGCCAGATGTTGGCTTCATGGCTAGATTCCTCCGTAAACTTTTGACTGTATGTAAAAAGTAGGGCTGGGTGATTTCACTCCTAGGTCTACCCAGGAGAAACATAAACACATGTCCGCATAAAGCATGTCCACAAAGGGCTGGAACAGCATCATTTTCTCTATGCTCCCCTAAGTGGAAGGCACACAAAGGGTCCCCTCCCTGTGAATGGATACATGCAATGTGGCATGTTCAGTTTACATAGGACAGTGTTGTGATCTCTTGCATAATCTCACCTATTGAATATTTGTGGAATGCTATTCAGCAAGGAAAAGAAACACAGGGCTTCATGCTACAGCATGGAGCAACCATGAAGACACCATGCTAAGGGAAAGAAGCCAGTCAAGAAAGCCCCCAAAGTGAGCCAGTCCACAGGGACAGAAAGGTTAGTGATTGTCAGGGCTGATGGTGGACTTGGCAGGAGAAGAAGAGTAGCTGCTAACTGGTATGTTTAATTGGGGGTGGGGTGGGTGGGTGGGGAAATGTTTTTACAATGGTAATGATAATTGCACAAACTTTGAGAAAACCCCAAATTGTGTACTTCAGAATGAGGGAATTGAAGGTCATATTTCAAGAAAACTGCTGTTTGAAAAACGTGGGACTTTGGGGCAGGGGGTGGGGATGACTGAGGAAGGTCATGTCTGTCAGGCCTCTGAGATGTTAAATCTGTAAGACACTAATTGTATGTAAGAAGTCGACGGTGGCATCCTGCTTGCCTTGGGACACACAGACACAGACACAGACACACACACATACATACACGTACACACACATATACACATACACATATACACACACCATACACACATACACACACACCATACACACATATACATACACATATACACATACACACATATACACACATACACATACATGCACATATACACACACATACCATACACACATATACATACACATATACACATACACACATATACACACATACACATACATGCACACACACCACACATACATACACACATATACACACATGCACATACATATACACAATACACATATACACACATATGCACACACATACACAGGC
>LR750014.1:686020-700371 GCA_902729485.2 Mus minutoides
ATATATATATATATATATATATATATATATATATACACACATACACATATGCATATGTACACACATGTGCACACATGCACTTGCACACACACATCTTGGAGATAGACTGTATCCTTATCCCCCATGTCTCACCCCAGTCTTTGACAGCAAGGTGACCTTGGGTGGGTTACCCTACTTTAGCTTCTGCTTCCCTCTTTCTCAGCAGGAGCTCAGATGGATCTTATCTGATGGCTTATTGAGAGGATTCAATGAGATGATGCAGCTAAGCCTACTGCCTGGTATGGTGACGGTGCTACCCACACTGCCAGGTAGTGCCAGGCTAAGACACCATCTATTCACTTGCCTGGCACCCTGTGCCTGCAGGGCATGCCCATCCTTGCTTGGTGAACCCAGGAAGTAGCTGTAGCTGACCCATTCTTCCCAGTCTGTGGACATTCCTGCCCTCACTGATGTAGAATCATGGATCTTTCTTCCCTCCCACCTAGCAGCCACCTGGAGTGTTTCAAGTGTACTGAAAGTGGGCCCAGACAACACTGTGGGGACATTGTGGTTAACTCATGCCATTGAGATACCTAGAATTTAGAATATAGCAAGCCATTCACTTGCAGTCAATAACCAGGGAATGCCATTAAGAGGTTGAGTAAGAAATCCTAGCAGTGTGGCATACAGACCCAAGTCCACACCCCACCTGCTTCCCAGTAGCTGCAGGCTCTGGGGAGACTGCATGTTGTTTTGGTCAGCAAAAGCACCTCCCAGTGTCTTATTGCTTAGAATAAACACTAGAGGTAGGACTTGGAAGCTTCCAGAGTAGAACTTTTGGCACAGTGGGACCTTAGACACATTAGCTATTAATTTAATTACTGATAAGGTCTGAGTTGACACGTTCCATTGAAAATCGGTTGAGCTGGGTGTGGTGGTGCTTGTCCCTGATCCCGAGGCTCATGGCAGCAGGATCTTGAAACTGCCATTACCTGGGAGAGGCTGTTGTGGAGAACCCAAAGGCTTTGGCGTTGCCCCTGGCTCTCTCTGTCAAAGGCCTTCCTTGGGTTCTGCATTTGCTATGGCCGTTGAGGTTCCTTCCCTGTTCCTCTGCCCCAGCTCAGCATTTGGAGGTTGGATGTTTGTATGTTGAGAGCCTCTTGTTCATCATCCATCGAGGCAGAGACGGATGCTGTGTAATATGTGCGTGGCAGGCATCCTGTGAGAGTGAATGAATGGCTGAAGAACTGCAGGAATCCTGTATCAACAGTCCTGAGAGGGACAGTCTGAGAAGGCCAGAGGCAGCAGGAAGTCCTCCTGGGGCCTTGTCACCTTCTTCTCACCACCAAGCAGAGAGTAGACTTGTCAGGACTGCAGCATGGCTCTCCAGTCTGCTTCTGTGTGGTTGGAGAGAGGAGACTGAATTGTCCACAGCCTGCTTCCTTCTTACCTGCTGCTCACTTCTTGGGAGCTCTGCATGTACCTTTCCTGGGCTATTCCTCTGGAGGTCCCTGGGCTGCCCCTGAGCTGTCAGGCTTCCTCTGGAGGTCCCAGTCTTCTGTCCCCGGTCCGGGAAGCTCCACTGATCAGCTCTGTGGAGTGGGCAGGCTCTAGATGCAGAAGTTGTCTTTGAGGTTTCCAAGACACTCTCCCCACCTTGTAAGTCAAGTGTTTGAGGAACTCTAAACTCGCTGGATTGTGGTGTTAGGGTATGTCTAGGAAAAAAAAATGCCATCATAACTGGCCTTTCAGCTGGAGAGAAGAATCCCACTCAGTTTTTCTTTAGTTAGTGATACTGAGACTTCTATCAGGAAGGCATGGAGAAGAGGCTATGGAAGAGTTTATTAGCTCCTTTCCTGAAGGGGTGGAGTTGGGACTCGGTGGCTCAACTTCCATTCTTTTGAATGGCAGTTTAGAAAAGGACTTAGTACTTACAATGGTCCTCGTTCCCAGGCCCTGACCAGCAGTGTGACTCAAGGACTACAGGGGCCTTTAAAAACTATACAAGATTAAAAATTAAAAACATATTATGTGAATATATGGGTGTTGTGCATGCATGCCAAAAGAGGGTGCTGAATCCCCCTAGAACTAGAGTTACTGATGCTTGTAAACCTCCCTGTGGGTGATGGGAACTAAACCCAGATCTGCTGGAAGAGCAGCCCATGAGTTTAACTGCTGAGCCACTGCCCCATCTCCAACACAGACCTTTGACTTCAGAAGCTGAGTGTATTCTTGCTGGCTGTCATTGTGGTCTGCCCTGGGAACCAAAGGACACTCATATCGGAGTCTGCTCAGATGGTGACAGGGAGGCCGATAATCTCATTGTGATGAGAAATAAGAAATTCACTTGGTAACCTGAAGAGAGTCCAGATACAGTTTCTTTGCCTGTGAAGTGGGAATAGCCATGCAAGTCAAGGAGGTGAATATAGAGTTCTGAGGGAAGTCTGTACCCCTTATAGTGTGGCTGGTTTGGGGGGAGGGGGATGCTCCCAGGGGACATAAGATAAGGACCCAGTTGCCACCACACATTTGGCAGCCAGCATACAATTTAGTGCATATAGTAGATGCCCTACTATTCAGTGCCTTTGCTTCACCTGTAAATGGAAGGGCAGGGACAGAATGACCTCAAAGGTACAACCTCTTACAGTGTTTCTCAATCTGTGGGTCGTGATCCCATAGGGGTTGCAAATTTACATTACGGTTTATAACACTAACAAAATGACAGTTATGAAGTAGCAATGAGATAGTTACATGGTTGGGGGTCACCACAACGTGAGGAACTCTATTCAAGGGTTGCAGTGTTAGGAAGGTCGAGAACCACTGTGCTCTTGGGAGCGAATCAGCTCTAGGATTTCCAGAACGTGATTAGTGAAGGATGGACGTCATGCCCTGTGGCTGGGCTGTTGGCAGGAGCTCTCCAACTGTTTCTCACTGCCCGGAGCTCTGCCTTACAGCAACCCCAGCTTTCTTAGTAGGTCTCTCCTGAGATCTGGAGAACATGTCTTCTACTTCCCCTCAGTGTAATGAGATGGCAGTAGTGGGACGAAACGCCTCTGGTGACAAGAATTCATGACAGAACATTTGCTGAGAATGGTACCCAGCTCGGTAAGCAGGGACTGTGACTAGTTGGGTTTGGGGGGTTGGGGGTATGTGCCTGAAAAGTGTGTAACTCTTGTTTATATTCTTCGAGGCCAGAGGGTCTTTGGTCTGAGCTGAGTGGCTCCCCTGCCCTTGCCTTTGCATTTGAATATGCAGAGGCTGTGATCCCTTAGGCTTTACCGAGTGATTTGGGGTGGGGAACATCAGGGTTCTGGGATGGGTTGACTCCTTGGCAAATAGGATGGGGGTGAGATCCCCAGTGCTGAGGAAGCCCTCCTGTATCAGGGGAAGGGATGTCTTGAAGACTTCACTAATACTGAGAGGTGGACAGATGGTTCCAGTCACTCCTGCTCATTTGTCCTTCCTCAGGGCCTGTGCTCAGTACCTGAAGGGCATCACCACACTCTCAGAGAGATGTGGCCACAGAAGGAGCCGAGACCTCAGGCCACACTAGTTATCACTCGGATGTGGGGGCGAGAGTGCAACCCACATCCACCAGAGCTCTAAACGGTGAGGTGAGCGGTGAGTTTTAGCTGCTTCCCGAGGAGTAGCAATGAGTCATTTTCTTTCTTGTGACAAGTCTCTCCCAGGCAACAGGTTATTAATGTTTCTTCAAATGTTTGTTGAACCCTTTTGTGGGCTATGTCCCTATACTGGGCACTGGGAAGGAGTAGGCAGGGAGTAAGATAGGCTCAAAGAAGCTCACCTTTAATCCCAGCACTCGGGAGGCAGAGGCAGGTGGATTTCTGAGTTCCAGGCCAGCCTGGTCTACAAAGTGAGTTCCAGGACAGCCAGGGCTACACAGAGAAACCCTGTCTCGAAAAACAAACAAACAAAAAAGGCTCTCTGAACCTCTTGATTCGAGAATGTATGTCTAACCCTTGCCATTTCTAGATCTGTATCTTTACGCTCCATCTCAATCCCTCCTTGCTAGTGCATTTAAGAGGGCTGATTCTCTGCCTCCACCCCTTAATTTAATTTCTCAGAATCTCATGACTGCCTGCGTGATACCCACTGTGCATCTTCGGCTTCCTCGGAGCTCAGTGTTCATGGACAGAGGTGCCAGCAAACAGGAATCTTGCATAGGACTGCTAAGTAGCACAGCTCCCCCCTGTACCTCCCAACAGACTAGGAAGTAAATAAACTGTCTTCACCTAGCAGAGCGGTGGGCAGAAGAGGCTAGTGGGTGCTGGTTTGTCTGGGGAGTTCTTAGCCCTGCACATGAATGCCTTCACCCTAGGTGACACATTTGTTCTAGGCAGGCAGAGCCCCACTTTACATCTTAGTAGCAGGGAGCACGTTTCAGGACAATCAAGTGGAACTCTCAGAGCTGGGCAGGCAAGCTGGTGGCCTGTATTCTGGAGAGGAGAGGGGTTAAGTGGAAATCTCACTGGGTGATGGCCACTTTCTTGGATGTGTAGGCTGGTCCAGGGCAGAGGGAGGACCCTAGTGGCCAGAAACCTTGAGTGACAAGCCTGTGCCCCACACACAGACTGCCTTTCCCTCCTGTCCTTTCCCGATTTTACATGTTTTTCATTTCCTTCCTCCCTTCTTCTTTCTCTCCCTCCCTCCTCTCTTTTTTGAGTGTGTGTGTTGTAGGGGGAGGTTGCTGGATTTGGGACCCAGAGCCATGTGCAGGCTAGGTTAGTTCTCTACTACTGAGCAGCATCCCCAGCCCATGACTTATTCGGACCTTGCTTTCTTGTCCTTGAACCTGTGCGATTATCATGGTCAAGATATCTTTCGGGGATGTAGAGGCTCGGAGAAAGTGACCGATGAATGACTGTCCCCTAATCAGAGCTGGAATTCCAAGGTGAGGCCATCATGAGTTAGGGGGTTCCTGGCTGCGTCTGCGAAGGACCCGTGGTGTCAGACACTGCCCCCAGCGACAGTGGTGCAGTGATGTTGAGACAGACTGGTTCCTGTTTCCACGAAGCTTACTGTCTCTGTCAGTGCAGCAGGAGCACTTTCCCCTGCTTATCCTCCTCCAGCCTAAGACACACTCCGCTGCCCAGGGCCTCTCACCGGCCTTCTCTTCTAATGCATCCCACGCGGCTGAGAAATATGGGCAACCTGAATGTGTGAGTTATTGCAGCATCTGTTTTGCTAATGAAATCTCAAAGCCAGGCCTGATGGGGCTGGCCTATATAATCAAGCTATTTGGGAGACGGAGGCGGGGGATCATAAATTCAAGGCCTACCTGGGCAATTCAGTGCGACTGTCTCAAAATAAAAAGTACAAGCAAAGGCTGGGGCTGTGGATCGGAGGTAGATCGCTTGCTTAGCAGTTGCAAAACTCAAGAGTTCAATCCCCGCCAGCACTGGAAAAGAAAACCCCAAGATATGAATGTTCTGGGACTGTGTGAAGCCTCAGAAGAGAAACACTGAGCTGGGCAAGCCCCCGTTTTCCAGAAAAACACTGTTTTTGAAAGGTTTTAAAAGTTGCTTTTATTTATTTTGAGAACCCCTGTTTTTATAACTGGAGGTGCAGCAGAGACGCTGGGCTTTGGTGCTGCAGCTAGCAGAAGAAGGAGAGGGTCAGGCTGGAGCTTTATCTGGTGATGTTGTTTGCAAACCACAAACAAAGCAAACCAACGAAACACAATAAAAAACAAAACAAAAACAAACCGAAACAAAACACACCCTCCTTCCTGCCCCCTTGCTTCAAGTAGAAGAAGCAATTGCTTCTTAAAACAGCTCACGAAGGAAAAAATTATAATAAATATTTAGCATTTCTCTGGTGGCAGCAGCCTGACATTCCTCCCAGCCACACAGTGAGTTCTAATTTGATGAAATGTTTGCATCGGCCACCAATTTTCTGGAGGAATTTAAGAGGCTTGTATTTGTGCTTAGGCTTAACACGAAGAAAACTCATAAAATCTGCCCAGTATCCTGGCACAGTGGGATGTGCTCTCCCAGGACACAACGGCCATCAGTGGCGTGACAGGGGAGAAAGATCTCAGTCAGTCAGCTTTGGCTGACAGTGGGGTGTTCTGTCCCTGCGGCTTGGCTGGGCTGAGTACCACTTCCAAGTGATCATGGACTATAAAAACTCCAGCCGGAGCACAATGCCTCGCACCTGGCTCTGCCCGGGAGCATCAGGGCATCCCGTAAGCACATGGTGCACCATCTTCGCTCGCAGTGAGGCCCGTGTCTTTTTATCCCTCCTAGTTTTTCTTTCTCGTCTGCCCCAGGCCAGCACTGTCAAAGAGGGACACCTGTGGCTATTATGAAGATAATAGATTAATTAGTTAATCTATTATTAAGATTAATTGCCATGATATCAAGGGATAGATTCAGCTTCTTGGTTGCACAACCCACATTTTGA
The DNA here is from genome assembly GCA_902729485.2 of Mus minutoides. Lineage (NCBI taxonomy): Eukaryota > Metazoa > Chordata > Mammalia > Rodentia > Muridae > Mus > Mus minutoides. The sequence continues at coordinate 692,426 of LR750014.1, forward strand.
GTGGCTAGTAGCCCCTGTATAGCTGGAGTTGCTCATCAGTCCAGGAAGTTCTGTTTGGCAGAACCTAATGCTTGATAATGAGGTAGGGACAGGCTGCGTCATGCTTGGTAATGAGGTAGGGACAGGCTGCGCCACCCCACACAGCTTCCGGCACTACCTCTTAAGCGTCTCTTCCACTGTTTCGCTGGATCCACGTCCCAGTCATGTCTAGATGGGGACCTGGGCAATAGCGCATACTCAGGAGCTTTTAGATGGATGGGAAAATGCCTGTATCAGCATTGTTTGCTGTATTTATCACACCTTCTGAAAAAAAAAACTCAATAGATACATCTAGGGTTACCCTTGCCTGGAATTACCTGATATTTTTTACTTTGTCCTGTGTTGTCAGGCACTGTGCAAGCCTGGGATACAGGGATGAGGCTCCTCTAGTTAGGGTGCTTCTCTCAGACAGCGATTTTAAATCTGGAGGGATGAGCCAGCCGACAGGATGCAGAAGCTGTGAGTGTTCACAGACTCCCTGTGACACCCCAGCCCCACCCCTGCCACCAAGAGTCTGGTTAGCAGGATTGGGAGGACTTCTGGGACACGTAGTAGCATTTGCATGTTGTCTAGGATACTCAAGTGATGGAAGGGGAAGGGAGCAGACTACAGTTGGCTCCTCTGACAGTGCAGTCCTGTCCGGGGACCCAGCACACAGTTTTTTTCTGTCTGTGTTTTCTAAGAAGCAGAGTGAGCCGTGATGCTTGGTTCTTGTCTTGGGATAAGAGCTTGCCCTCTCTTTCCACGTTACCCTAACACGATGTGACAATGGGAACAACTACATCAGCGAGATTGCATGCCCATGATGTTCCAAATACGTTAAATAGCCAATCCGATTTCATCCTCTTAGGTCCTTAAGGGCTGCACAGCATCATGGCTCTTGTTTGACAAACAGGCGAGCTGAGGCAGAGAAAAGGGAGGCCGTTGTTCACACTTAGACTGCTTGTGAGTGGATCTGTACCCTGAAGCTCTGGGGTACCGCCATTCATGGCCTCTGTACTTACGCAGACTCTCTGGAATGCCAGAGGCGAGCTTTCTTCCAGTCGCTTAAAGGCAAGTTCAGGTATATTTAGGAAGGGCTTGTTTAGAGAAATAACACATGTAGACATTATGATCTACAGTGGACCCCTCTGGATAGCCGTCCATCCCCACAGGTCTGTCTCTGTACCTAAGGAACATAACTCATTCGGAGGATATTCCTATAGGCCTACTGTGTGCCGACCCTGATTAGTGTACAAGGCATATAACTTTTATAAAGACCGAACAAGTGTGACTCCAAGTGATTGTGTCCAGCTCCCCCATGTCCCCAGAGTGGAAAATACCAGTTGTAGCGTGGGTGTCACCGAAGCTCAGGGGCCTGCACTCCTGCAGATGTGCCCATCTAGGTCTGGTCACACGGGTCTTGCTCCTAGACGGATTAACCTCCCATATGCCAACGGCATGTTTTTCCCACAGGGACCTAGTCGTCCGAGCCATTCCACAAAGCCTGGGCGTTCAAACCCTTTGCCCTGTTGCATCACGGGCTGCCCGTAATTCGGCAGCTGGCTTGTTTTCTTTCTAGGCCCCAGAAGTAGTGACCTTTGCCTGTCTGTTTATTTCAGGGAAATAATTCCATCCGGCGAGTATTGATTCTCTGGGGGGGCTGCAGAAGCATGTCTGGAGGGACTTCTTTGAGTGGGGGTGGCCTGAAATGGCCTCTCAAAGGAGGTGGCAGCTGCTTCCTTTCAGCCCCTTCTCACTTTGCCCTCTGACATCTTCCTCTGAGGTTTAGTGTTTGAAGCCTGGGGTAATGTTCTTAGACATATGTCTGCATAGTTCTGTTTGTTAAGCAACATTGATAAGAATAACCATAAGCATGCTTGGAACGTATACAGGGCTGTATGGATGTGGCCGGGTTGGGGTTTCTGATGCTAAGCTCATTGCCCTTTGCTTGTTCTTAGCAGCAGTGGGGTAGACGTAAGTCTAAAATCAGCCTTTTAGCCTTACGAGGGGGAAGCGATGATCGTACAACCATTTCCTGGCCTTAGAGGAGGCTGTGTTTCGTGGCATGGAGACTGCAATGTCAGAGGCTGTTGACCTGGCTGGATGCTAGCCAAGCAGAGAAGCCTTACAGCTCCTGAGCAGTCAGCCTTCCTCCAGCTGTATACAGGTAAGGGGATGTAGGAACTAGAAGACGGGATGTTTAATGTGGAAATAGTAAGGAGTTATAATGGAGAGTTCTGAAGGCACGCGTGTTCATGAGTTTTCCCAGGAGGATGGAGTCCACTTGTAGATGAACTAAGTCTCTTCAAAACTGTAGACACTCACTGAGGAAGCCTTGGTCAGGGAAACCAGCCAGAGCCCTTTCCTTGGTGCCTTCAGCGCACTTCTAAATGGTCCTTGGTAGCCTTCCGGAATTTTCCTGTCTGTTATTCACAGTTTATCTGGCTCCTCCATCGTCAACTTGTACTCCTTTTCTTGTATCAAAAGAAATTGTCTGCTCAAATCTTGAATGTTCACGGGACAGAGAAATTAAAGATTAAAAGGGAAGTTAGTTGACATGACTCCGGTCTTATGTGTAGGCTTTACTCTGTATGTGCACTCATATGCAGTGCATGCATTGCCTGTGGGTTTTTTTGTTTTTGTTTTTGTTTTTTTTTTTTTAGTTTTTCAAGACAGGGTTTCTCTGTATAGTCCTGGCTGTCCTGGAACTCACTTTGTAGACCAGGCCGACCTCGAACTCAGAAATCCGCCTGCCTCTGCCTCCCGAATGCTGGGATTAAAGGCGTGCACCACCACGCCCAGCTTGCCTGTGTATTTTGTATGTGCTCAAGCATGTGTGTGTGTGTGTGTGTGTGTGTGTGTGTGTGTGTGTGTGTGTGTATGTGTGCGCATGAGCATGCAGGCAAAAGTTGGTGTCAGTTGTGTATATGAGCATGTGTATATGAGCATGTGCACTCAAGTGTAGGTATCCAAGAAGGCCAGAGGCATCCAGCCCCTGGAGCTGGAGTTACAGGTATGTGTAAGCTGCCTGCCATGGGTACCTGGATCAGAATTCAGGTCCTCTGCAAAAGCAATATATGCTCTCAACCTCCAAGTTGTGCCTCCTCCTCCTCTTCCTCCTCCTCCTCTTCATCCTCGTCCTCCTTACTTTGAGAGATAGTGTCTCTTGATGAACCCAGAACTCACAGACTAGTCTAGGCTGCCTGATCAGCAAGCCCCAGGATCCCCCTGTCTCCACCTCTACAGTCTTGGGCTTATAGATTGAAAACCACTGTGCCCATCTTTTACATGGGTTCTGGGGCTCTGAACCCAGGTCTTCTTCACGCTTGTGTGGCAAATACTTTACTTACCGAACATCTTCCTATTCCTGTAGTCGCCATGTTTTGATTCTGTCAGAAATGCTGTTTCTGATCCCATTTTTCCAGCTTCTCTACATTGTTGGCTGTGATTAAACTTTTTGGAATGACATTAATGAGAAAACTGTTGTCTGCAGGGGCCCACTGCATGGATACTGGAGCGTTTCTTTGGGTGGCTTTTCTGGGGGATATATTCTATTCTTATTTAGTTGTTGGAGCTGTGTCAGTGCTGAGAGTGAATCTAGTGAAGTTTGGTGTTTTTGAACTACTGGATGAGCCGACTTGTGGGGAGCAGGCTCCTGGGATCATCAGCTGGTTAGTGTGTTGCTGACCAGGGTCCCATGACTCAAGGTCACGTGTATTTCTTATTCTCTATCTGTTACTTGTGTCTTACACTGTGGGTTAAGGGATAAGTAGTTTGGTAATTAAGGAGCCATGGTTGTTTGGAAAATTGAAACCAGAAAAAATAGTCTTTCCCTACTTCCATCATCCTGGTTGCTCAAGTGACAGAATTTTGAACTGCTGTTTAGAGGGAGTAAGAAGCCGACTTTATCCCCTTTAGCTTGCCCAACCAGTCTCTGTTGGAACATCAGTCTTAGATTAATTCTGAAATGGACTCAGAAACACCCTTGAAAGCAACTTTCATGATTATCAGTACATAGCTTACATTTTATGACCTGCTTAGAGCCCAGCTCTTGGGAAGAACTGTCTTATTTACTTCTTCATCTTTTCTGCAGATGGGGTGTTCACATCAGAGACAGGCTGGCTTCAGATGTCTGCTCCAGGATGTTTTAGCCCAACTGTATGAGTCCATTAAACAAATGTAAGCGTTTGAGGGGAGAGAAGAGCTATGTCTCAAACCAAATGTTTTACATGGAGAACATCTGGGGAACACTGGTATTTGTGTGTTTGGTACATCAGAGCGCAGCTTGCAGGGCCTCTGCTGGGATGTCTCTGGCCCTTGGTAGCTGGGTTTGACAGTTGCGCAGTGAGGACCTGGTTCTTATGAAGCACTGTCACAAAGGCAGTGCTTGGGGTGGAGAGTCTCTGTAGCTCCACACTCTGAAGTGTTCTGGTTAGCTCCCTGACCAGATCACCACAACTCAGGAATGGTTTGATAGCCTGACCCCCTCCCACTGAGCCCTGGTCTCCAGAGAAAAGAGATTTTATATAATGCCAGTAGCTACTTTACCAGGTAGCTCTGAAGACTGGACAGAATGCTCAGGGACACATGTGACCCAGGGGAAGCAACACTGGCCCCAGAGTCCAAGGATCTGGGTTGAAACTGTAGTGTTGACAGGTGACCTGTGGAAACACGAGGAAACCCTTCTTTAGATTCTTTGTCCTCCTGCAGAATAGCCTATCTCATGAAGGGGCTGTAAGGTGTGGTACAATGATGTATACTTAGTGTGTTGTTTATACAACGTGGCCCTATATAGGTTTATGGCCTTCATCAAGTACAAAGGCGATGGATGCAGGCTGCCTTGGGATCTGGGAAGACTGACTCCAGTAACTGCCAGTTATTGGACCAGGTTGGTGACAAAAGGGTTGAGTAAGAAAGGATTCATTCTTGCAAAAATGAAGGCCTTGGATAGCCATCCTGACTGATTCATCCCAACTCATCCAATTGATAGAAAGTTCTAGACTCTTTCATAGCTTTTGAGGAGGCAGCGTCCAGACAATGAAGGTCCAATATTGTAGTTTGCTTGCTATGCCTGAGGTATTGACTATGAACACCACCCACCCCTCTCTCTTTGTTTGATTATATTTAAACTGTGGTGTGAGGTAGCTAGCATCAAGATTGGCAAAAATTTGTAGGTGTGAAGAAAATTTGGCTGAAAATGTAGAATCTTGTACCTTCATGCAAAAACGTGTCCAAACGACCCTTTCTGATCTTCCTCCCCCAAGGAAATCCCACAGTAGTGCACATGGAATTATTGTGTTCCTCAGAGGTATGGATGAGAGGAAGTTTGAAGAATTCGGATGAGTTCCAAACATGGCATTTTGACCAGTACTGGGCAAGCAAAACAGTCACAACCCATTTTAACTGAGACTGGTCTATCATGCTACCGAGGGTGAGAGCGTGAGAGCGTATAAGCCACCAGAAGGGAAGGTCTAGGCCACTGCGCAGAAGTGGGTCAGTGCTTCGACTATAGAGCAGTTTCCCACAGTGGCTCGCTGAGGGAATGGACTCCCTGCCATTGATTGTAGAGCCATGGCTTCCACGTCTCCCTTTCTGCTTGTGACTGTACCCACCTGCCTTCACCGGCCATATGGACGGTGGAAAGGGATACCCATGGGTGCATATTTTAAGATGGAAGTGGCCTAAATATGAGCTGGAAAAAAAGGCTTCAGGTGGATCTACCTTTACATCCAGAAATTCTGACTGAGCTCACTCACCAACCACCTAACTTGTCTGTAGGAACTGTGCCAATCACAAGGTCACTGTGGTCAGGGTTTAAGAGTACGGCCCCTGGGCTTAGCAAGATACATTTCTGCTCTTTACCAGTTGTCCCTAACTGTACCAGCAGCTCCCCACCCTCCCTCAGGCTTCATTTATGTTCTCGAAGGAAGCATAATGTTGTTGGGAGACTGAGATATTGAACTGAGTGGTATCTGGGGACAGGAGCATACTAAGGTAATCATGGTGATCACTGTAATCACTGTGAGCCACCCAAGCCTTCCTCAAGCGTGGTCTTTTCTCATCTCCATTGGAAAGATGGGAAGTTCACAGTCAAGTGATTTAGGAGCATTCAGTGCCTCAGAGACTCATCACGGAAGACTCAGCGGCAGGTGGCTGTGGTCGGGTTGGTGGAATGGGGCGACCCACTGAGGTTTTGTGTGTTTTTAAAAATTCTTAGTGTACCTCTTCATGGCTACTCTTTTATGGACAATGCACTGGGTACTTGCTCCATCCTGCATGCTCTATAATTTGGTTTAAATAGGCTGTAGAGGTGGTGTCTTGGAGTTTTACTGCTGTGAACAGACACCATGACCAAGGCAACTCTTATAAGAACAACATTTAATTGGGGCTGGCTTACAGATTCAGAGGTTCAGTCTGTTATCAATTAAGGCAGGATCATGGCAGCATCCAGGCAGGCTTGGTGCAGGAGGAGCTAAGAGTTCTACATCTTCATTTGAAGGCTCTTAGCAAACACTCACTTCCAGGCAGCTAGGGTGAGGGTCTTAAAGCCCACACCCACAGTGACACACCTACTCCAACAAGGCCACACCTACTCCAATGAGGCCACACCCACTCCAGAATAAGGCCACACCCATTTCAACAAGGCCACACCTCCTAATAGTGCCACTCCCTGGGCCAAGCATATACAAGCCATTGCAGGTGGCTTCTTCGGTGTGAATAGAGTTTATCAGTAGTGGTGAGGGAGGTGATGGGAGGGGACCGAGGTGTCCAACTTAGGGCTATGTCTCAGGACCTATGGGTACTTGACAAGATGGAAAAGTCAGTTGCAGGTAGTAGGATGCAGAAGGCTCCTGGCAGAGAAGATGGCTGGCTCAGACCTCCAGAGAGACATGGTCACACTCTCTCACCCAAGCCATTCCTTGAGTCCCTAGGATAATCACAGATCCCTTCCTCGATTTTCTCAGGGGTGGGAAAGCAAGGCTGTAGTACTGACTAAGTCTCCATGGAGTGGGGCTTCAGGAAATGCCAGTCCAAGAGACGCCTACTCCATGGAGGTCACATTGTCAATGCTTGGGACTGTCTTTTTACTGCCACCAGCATTTCTGGGCAAGCTTGCAGAGTGCTAATTAGGAGGGTAAGGAACCTGAAGAAGACCTTTCTGTAAGGGGCATGAGCTGGGATCAGCCCATTTGTTCTCAAGAATGAGCAGCAAAAAAAACCAAAACAAAACAAAACAAAAAAAACAAAAAAAAAACCAACCAAACAAACAAAAAAAAGCAGGGCTGGAGCCAGTGGGGCCGAACGGGGACGGCCGGAATGAGCGGGGCCAAACCGGAGCAAGCAGAGCCGACCAGAGCGAGCGGGGCTGGCTGGAACAAGTGGGGGCCGTGCGGGGGCGGCTGGGAGCAAGTGGGGCTGGCTGGCCGAGCGGGGTTGACCGGAACAAGGGAAAAAAAAAAAAAGAATGAGCAGCAAGGGCTTCCCTTTGCAAGGAGCAAAGGAGCTGAGGCCAGAGGGTGAGGCTGACCGATGAAGCCTGTGGCACCTTCAGCACCACTATACTATGGCTTAGCACACAGTAGCTATTATTCATAATGTTTCCTAATAGCAGGGATTTCTGTCAGGATTAAAAATAACTTCTGACAAATCTTTCCTTTACTTATCAGTAAGACCATCCACGATAAAGATAGAAAATAAAGCTTTCCTGGAAGGAGTGGCTTCCTGTCTCTGAAGCCGACACTTCTCCACCGTATTCTCATCAGGGTCCTTCCACCATGCAGCATCTGCAACTTAACTTGCTCAGCTGGCTAGCTCCTCTGCATCCATACCAAGGCATGGTCCATGTGTCCTGAAGCTCCATGTGTTAGCCCCCTGCCTCTGCCTGTTGGGTTTTACCATCTTCAGGACTTTATTTGGACCCCCGC
>LR750014.1:700471-885979 GCA_902729485.2 Mus minutoides
CCAGCCCCACCCTCACCCTCACATCACCTCTAGCCCCACCCCTTAGCCCCACCCCCACCCCTAGCCCCACCCCAGCACTACCCTCTCCCCCAGTGCACTTCAAGTCTAACAGCCAACCAGGCTTCAGAAATTAGAACAAGGGGCTGGAGAGATGGCTCAGTGGTTAAGACTGCTCTTCCACAGGTCCTGTGTTCAAATCCCAGCAACCACACCGTGGCTCACAACCATCCGTAATGAAATCTGATGCCCTGGGTATCTGAAGACAGCTACAGTGCACTTATATATAATAAATAAATAAATAAATAAATCTTAAAAAAAAAAGAAAATTAGAACAAGGTTTGGAGCCCTCAACTAAAAAATTTAAAAAAAAAAAAACAAAACAATCAAAAACCAAACAAACCAAACCACCACTCCCACAGCTGAGGGCATCGCCCTGGCACTAAAGGGAGGTTAAAATCCTGAGCCAAGCTCTGAAACAACTCATATTTTGCCAGTGTGCTCAGACTGAGCTGTCATTTCCTTTCCCCGTTTATTAATAATGCAAGAGTTCTGCCACAGGAGCCCGCCTCACCTGTAAATGTTAATAAGTCTTTGTGCGCCAGGTTCTACATCCGGACTCCCTGCTTGGACTCTTAGTCCCTCTCTCGGTGCCTGCTATTGTGAAGCATGGGAACCTGGGCTCTTACTTTAACTACCCTGGGGCTCAGTTTCCTCTCTGTCTGGTAGGGAGATAGGCACGGGGCGCTCTACCATACATGCAGCTCCAGCATCTCCTGACAGTGCCCTGGTTTCTCCTTGCTTTCTCTCTGCTCCTCCATCCGGTACACAACCTGATTCGATCCCTGTACTGGATCCCTAACCTGCCTCCGAGGTTAGACCTGAGGGCAGCCTCGTCTTCAGATGAGGAAACAGCGTGTGACTCGATGACCCTTGGACCTCCCCAACAAGTTTCTGAAAGTACCAACAGGCCCAAGTACTGATACTGGCTTTGAAGCAGTCCCCTAGAACTTTCACAGGCCCATAAATACAAGTGGCTCAGCCTTGACTTACTACAGTCCTGCTCTAAATAGCAGCAGGGGAATCAGAAATTGGGTGGAGGTCTTCCAGGTTGTTGGCTCACCCTACCTCAGGCTCTTCCCTTCTACCTTCTTCTCAAGGCAGTTGTTGGCTGGGAGGAAACCAGCTGTGCTTCGTGCCCTGAGGACTTGGATTAGTGGGTACACAAGTGTTTGCTGCGCAAGCATGAGAAACGGAATTGGGATCCCTAGCATGCATATAAAAGGCAGTGTGGACATGTTGGGCCACCTGTAATCCCAGCACACAGTGGGCAGAGGTGGATCTTCAAAACAAGCAAACTAGATGAGCTTATACCATGGGCTCTGGGTTTAAGTGAGAGACCCTGCCCCAATATATAATATGTATTGAGTGAGTGACCCAGAAAGATAACAGCAACCTCTGGACTGCACTGCGCATGCATGCACAGGTATACTGGCACTCTCCCTTGTGCCCCCACCCCATAAACGAACATACACACCACACGCATTCACTAAAACGAGTCAATTTTGCTGCAGCATGCTTGGCTTTCAGAAATGTGCAGAGCTAAAAATAAACAGGGGTTTGGTGATTCTAGGCACAGCTCCCAGCCTCACTTTTCCAGTGCCTTTGTGTATCTGAGGATGTCTGAGTGAGCCTCTCTGATGTTACCAGCGGGTTATTTAACGCCTCGGGCTGTGTGCAGGCCGTGAAGTCACCCATCCGCTTTGGCTTCTGTGGCCTTGCGTCACCCACAGGCTCACCTTGAGCCTGGGCAAGTGAAATGTTTCTGGCAGCAAGGTTTCCATATGCCAGGGGTAAATGCTCCTGGCCACGGGCTTCCTGCAGGAAGCGGCTCACTTTTAATAGCCCTCTGTGTACACTGGCAGCTCATTGCTTCTGTCAGTTATTTGGTATGTAATGTGAGTATGTCATATTTAAGTTAAAGAATAGTAAGAGCCAATGTGTTGGTGACCTAAGCTGACAATTCTTTTGTTGGCTCAGTTTTCTTTCTTTCTTTTTTTTTTTTTTGAGACAGGGTTTCTCTGTGTGGCCTGGGCTGGCCTCGAACTCATAGAGATCTACCTGCTTCTGCCTCTACAGCGCTGGGATTAAAGGTGTGTGCCACCACTGTCTAGCAAGATTACAATTCTTAAGTCTCAGAACATAGTAGACTCACCCGAGACATAAAGCCTTTGATATGGTGGGTTCCAGGCCAGCCGAGGAAACCTAGTTAGACCTATTCTTAACACGAACAAGCCTCTCCTTCATTGCCCACCCTGCCAATCCCTTTAAACAAACCAAACCGAACCCCTGTGATGAATACCAGGCCTCTCTGCCCAGCCCCACCCCACTCACTGCATTTTAAGCCTGCTTCACTCTCTTCCATCTGGAGCATCCACTGCCCATCTCCTGACAGACCACTGGTTCAGAGAGCCTGTCTGCCCTTTCGAGGGCAACTTCTTACTCACAGTTGGCACGATCACCCAACACTACCTTCCCGCGTGCTTCCTTTTTGCCCTTCTTGGTTTCTGCCAGGTCAGCCATGGCCTCTAGCTTGTGTTCATAAACCCTGACACAACACCACTGGGAGATCTGCCCTGAGATCTCTTAGTCCTCAGATCCCCTTCTTGCAGCACTGGTACTGCATGGACTTTCTTGGCACAGCCCTTGCAGGGCAGGGGAGGAAGGTGGGGGGGATGACCCAGAGCAGGGAAGAGTGACTGAGTAGACAAAGATGTCCCCAGTATTTGCTCTGAGCTGGCCCAAACTCTCACTGTTTAAAATCTGGAGCTAAACCACATTGTTTTTCATAGCAGAAGAAAAATTGAAATCATCCAAGGAATTATTTTGTTTCTAATGGTAGTTTTAGGGTGGAGAACAGGTCTGTCTTTCTCAGAACGTCTTGCAGGGGTGGGCTGCCTTAGGGCACACATGTCCAGTTCTTGGCTTTCCTCTATCCCTTGTCTGCAAAAACACCCATGTAGGAACAGGACTAAGCAGGCCAGCGAGGAAGGCCGAGGAGCCACCTGGCCTGAGGCATAGCTGGCACAGGCCCTAGGTGGCCTGTTGGATCCTGGCAGCTTGCTGCTCCTCCACAGAGTGGAGGGTCACTGAATTGATTAGGGTTTGAGTTGCAACATAGGCTTCTGGGTGGCATTATCACGATCCAGGCAGGGGTTTCTGAATCAAGGCCCTCTGGTGATCTGGGGAATCTGGGGTGTGTGTGGCCCATATGGAGAAGTCTGTCGAGCTCCAGGGTGAAAGTCCCAGACACTGGCCCTGCCACATGGCTGCCTGCTTCCCTGTTTTGGAGCCTGGGCTTCCTGGTAAGAAGGGAAGACCACGTTCACTGCCTCTGATTACGAATCCTGAGGCTCCTTTGGTGGTACATGGAACGGGAACTTGGCAGGTGTGAGCTCACACCTTGTGTACGGCAGAGCAGATGGGTTGCCAGCTGGCATTGCTGGGATTAGATGCTCTCCCGGTTCTAAGTGATGCTTATGATCTGCCTGTTCCTGGGAGGCTCACTCCCCCAGACCCCCTCCCTCAGAGCCCTAGCTCCTCATTCCCAAGGAGCCCCATCTTACTGGCCTTTGAAAACGCTTGATTCTTCAACACTGTCACTTGTCGGTGTCAATGTTCTGACTTGGTTGCTGTTACTTTAGTTTTCTTTGTTTCTACGTTTTTGAGAAAAGCACGTCACTGTATAGCCCTGATTGGCCTGGGAACCCCCTACCTCACTATATAGATGAGGCTGGCCTTGAACTCACAGGGATCCTCCTGCCTCTGCTATGGAGTGCTGGGATTATAGACAGGCACCACCATCCTAGACCCTTGCCATACTCATCCTTGTATCGACAGCCTCAAGGCTAGGCATCTCTCTATATAATGTTGTAGTTAGGACCAAATGAAATAAGTTCTGTGGGCTCTCTGTGAACACGTGCTAAATGTCTCTTATTGCTCTTACTAGGAACACCATCAGGACTTTGGCCTGATGGCATAGACTGGTATCCAAGCCACCTAGGAGGCTGAGGCTGGCAGATAATGAGTTTAAGAGTCGTTTGAGCATAGACCTATTTCCAGGCCAGTCTTGGCAAGGCAGAGAGACCCTGTATCTAAAAGAATAAATGAAATAGAGTGGGCCATGTGGCTCAAATAAAGTGCTTACTTAGTATGCCCAAGGCCCCAGTTCAATCTCCAACACAACAATAAAGAAAAAGAAAATGTTAGCTATTTATTACAAATGTTACTGTGTCAGGACCACAGACAAGCAGTCAGAGCAGGCTCCCAAAACCCATGGTTCCTTGGATAGCAACACTGGGTTGCTGAGAAGCTCATTACAAATGTAGAATCCCAGGTTCTACCCCAGACTTCTAGATCCAGAAATTATGCTTTAACAAGATGCCCAAGCGTGCCATATTTAAGAGGTCCTGTTTTAGAATATTATCTGCAGGCCAGTATAGGGCAGTGCATGACTACTCATTCCTGTGAGGGGACTGGGAAACTCAAGGACCATCCCTACCTTCGTTAGAGTAGAGTCTCTCCTCCTTATCTCGTTCAGGGCCTACTGTACACTGGCATCCTTTCCATGGTCTCTCTGGAAATGTATTACGTCTTCCACCTGTGTTTGCCTTTGTATAAGGCTGGAGGAGGATGGGGGGTAATGAAGGGAACAGCCCATGCTATGACTCGCTGTGCTAATGACTCCTTGACCATGGGACAGAACCTACATCGCTGTATCCTTCAGCCAGGCCTGCTTTGTAAGTACTACCATTCAGTGAACAGATGTCCAGGCTCTTCAACCCCATTTACAGTCGAGGAAAGGGAGAGAGCTGTGGGGTCTGGGATTGCCCAAAGCTACATCCCTCCAGGAACAAGCCGGAGCAAACGGCCTCTGTCTTTCTTTCTCCTGCCCTTGCCCCGCTTATCACCAGGATTTCAGCATCCACTGAACAGCCATCTTGGAAGAGGATGCCCGCAGGCTGCAGAGCAGGTGGCATGGGGGGGGGGGTGGGATTAGTCAATGAAAGAAAGCCTGCCAACCTCATAGAGGAGACTGAGTCTGTTATGTTTAACAAGAGATGGGAATTGGCTGGGCCGAGTGTGCTTTGATAGCAGTCAGCACAGGGCAGAATTCACAACTCACCGGCCAAGCCTGCTGCTACTGCATAAGGTTTCTACATTAAACTATAGGATGACCTTATTTAAAAGCAGACCGTTTTACACATTGCATGGTGCTGTCTAGACTGGGGGACGTTTATGAATGTGGCTGCAGTGTCTCTCTCACACACAACCCTGAGTCTCTTGCCTCAAGCTCACCCTCAGCCTTGTGCTAGAAAGAAGTGGACTGGGGAGGGGAAGATGTATAATTTAAGATATGTGATCCTTCCATTCATCCTCTCCTTCTCTCTGTGAGCCCTGGGGGATGTGAGAGGTGAAAAACTGGAGAGAGGGGCTTTCTTTCCTCTGTTGTGCCACACGAGGTTGCAATAGTTCTTAGATGGCTTGGCCACAGGAAGAGTGACATCATCTCTTGTTGTAATTGTTACTCTTCACCTGTGTTTCCCTACCACCTCTTGCCTTGAGGGCGTGGTGGCTGTGTCCTCCTGCACGCGTGTGGCCTAGTCAGGGACAGGTGCTCAAAAAGGGAAAAACAAAGAGGGTGAACAGTCACAGTCATGAAGGCCGAGGTCACGGCCCGCACATTGAATTTCCTTGTTTAGCTGATGGGGATTTGGAAGAAGGAAGTTGGGCCGGTCCTGGGGTTGCTTTGGGGGTTCAGGTTGTTTACCTTCCAGCACTGTCTGAATCTAAGGATGCAGGGACCAACTATACTAGCAACAATGGCTTCGGCTATTTTGAGGTTACAAGTACAGTATCTTTAGGCGACTACATTACAAAACCAGGCTCTGTCTAGTCCTGCCTGTACTTTGGGGCAAACAAATGTGATCTCCACGTGTAAGCACGGTCTCTTGCTGTGTCTGGAGGAACCAGCAGGAATCTCAAGTTTGCTTTGAGGAAGAGAGGAAGGTTCTACTTACAGGATGCTAATTCTGAGTAAAAGTGGCTAATGTTTACCGAGCAGTTACCTGGTCCAAGCATGGTCTTACTAATGGATGAAGAAACTGGGGCATGGAGAGGTTATGCAACCGGCCTAAGGCCACACAGCTAGAGGATGGTTTTAGCCAGGGCACCGAGCCATGTTTCTATCCTTTACCCCATAGCATCTGTGCACTGGCCCAGCTTATCCTTCAGCTTCTAGAGGCAGATACCCACTTAGGGTTTGTGGTTATGGGTCTCTGTTCTTAACAACCTTTTAAAATGTCCTTTTGTTGGCTGTCTGGGTCCTATACAAATAGTCCTGGTGCGCAGCAAACAAGAGAAGAAGAAAGAGGACATTAGTTGTTATCTAATGTCCTGAAGTGGGTGGAGGGTCTAGAAGGAGTGAAGTGGCAGTGCCAGTCGGAGGGAAGGCACACAGCAGAAGCTGGCATGAGCTGGATGCCGTATCACAGCACACATGGCGCCCCACAGTATCCGGCTTGAGAGTTAGATGGTTAATGAGTGCTGACTCTCAGGATTCTTGTGATTGTTTCTTGGTTTGCCAATAGTTGGCTGGCTGACCTTGGAAGGGTCATCTCCACAGTGGAGGCCAGCCTCTGCTTTGGCAGTTACACTCCGTTCGCCCAGTGGTTCCTGGCTTTTGTTTCTCCTGTATTCCCACCCGGCCCATTTGCAGTGGGAACATTTTCAATGGAAGACGCAGTGCATTCCCAGAGAGGTTTTGGTTGGAGGGGACAGTCACCCTGGTTTTTAACGATTGTGGCGCCCTTTGAGTTTCTGCAGTGCTGAGTGGGGCTTGATGAGAATGTGGGCGTTTCCCTTTCAGCCCCGGCTGGAAGCATTGCCTTGCCGGGGCACACAAGGCTCTTGGCCTGCTGCTGGACTCTTGCCAGGGATGGACAGTGGGCTCATTTTCTCATGTGTTAGAATGTCCTTACCTCTCTGCCCCTGGATGATGAAGGAATGTATTACTATGGTGATTTGACAGTTGGGCTTCCTTGAGGCCAAGCTCAGCATACTTCGTACCCAGAGGAGGGTGGTGGTTTCTGACCTTGGCCCGTCTTTAGTTTTTGAAGGAATGTGGAAGTTGGTCCAGCAGCCACCCACATCCTCGGGGGGCCTGTGTGTGTTCACTGTCTGCTTCATGCAGGAATCAGCTCCCAGGATACGGGCCTCACTCAGCCAAGATAAAGCTTCTTAGTCTTGCTTTTCCATCTGACGTAAGCAGAGGAGGCTCTTCTGGCTGCATACTGAATGGGGCTGTCACGAGGGCTCGGGTAGCTCTGAGCCTGGCACTGTAGTTACAAGGGGCCCTGGAGCCGTAAGGCTCCTTCTTCTCTGTGCAGTTTCCTTTAACCAGTCCCAGGGTCCACCCAGGAGCTAACGAGGGTGGTGCCTCCATTGGGTTCCCAGATGTGCTTGTCTGAGCCACTTTTGATCAGCAAATGGGAACAGGATGCCAGAAGGATCAGAGATCATCATCATGTGGCTGCTGGGCAGCATCATTTAGCTTCTACTCCCCTATTTTAAAATACTTTTATTTATTCATTTATTTGTGTGTGTGTGCATGTGAGTGTGTGTGTGCATGTGTGGTATATGTGTGCATGAATATGTGTATGTGTGCATGTGTATGTGTGTATGGTGTGATGTGTGCATGTGCATTTGTGTGTGTGTGTGTGTGTGTGTGTGTGTGTGTGTGAGCATGTGTGTGTGAGATCTCAGGTAGACATACTTTCATGAAGATATGTTTCTATTTATAGTTGACAGGAGCTGGGCAGGGCAGGAGTTGAAGATGCTCAGGGATGTGGGTCCATTCTTGCTGTGGTGGGCTGGGAGCCACCTTGTGATATCACCTGTCAAGATGTAGTCGGTTGTAGGCTGCTTCTCATGCAGACTTGTTCCTTTGCAGATAACACCATGTATTGTTAGAGGGATGGGCTAGCTGCCTCTCTCTCACCTAGGATAGGATGCAAAGGTGAGAGACATAGGCCGGGGGAGGGCACATTTGGGGAACTAAGCTGACTTATAGTGTGGCAGCCGATGGTTGGTAGGCTCCCTGGTTTTGTCCCTTGCCAACTTGTTCGAGAACAGAGACAGATCCATTCCTCATTAGGCTTCTGTTGCCAGCTGATGTTTCTTTTCATATGTCCGAGGAGTCTGTGGACTGGCCCTGGAGTTCTGCACAACTTTGGATTCATGGGCACTTGGAGCTTTTGGAATTGACGGGCTGGTCTCAGAGTGAGGCTGTTCCACTGTTTGCTTCGTCCTGGTTTGTCTCTGGAGCATTGTCTGTTACATGCTTTGTAGTGGGATGTTCCTTGGTCTGGAGGAGGATGGAGGAAGGATTTACACACTTTAAGCAAATGTGTAAGGAGAGCTGAGATTGGGTCTTCAGAATGAGGCTCTGAAGGCTGAACTGCCTCTGGGATTAGCCACACAGTGATTTTTCTTCTCTTTAAGTCATTGTCTCAGCTTCACAAGGAACTAAATGCTTAGAATTCCGCCTCCCATAATCACAATCACCCTGCGAAGCCACCTCAACTTTGCCCCCTCTTTCCCTCTAAAGGATGGATCGGATTCCTAGACTAAATGAACTGCTGCCGCTGCTTAATGAGGAAGAAGATGAAGAGCCAAGCCCTGGGCTGTTTATAAATGGACAGCATTGCAGGGGTTGTTCTGGAGCGGTTGTGGTGGTTGTCAGTCTGGCCAGCAAGCAACATCTGCATTTACTATCCAGCCCCAGCAACAATGGCTGATTTGCGCCTGTTTAGTCCGCTGAGTAACGTTTCATTTCCTGACTTTATAGGTTGCTATAAAATCCATCCGTAAGGACAAAATTAAGGACGAGCTAGACATGGTTCACATCAGACGAGAGATTGAGATCATGTCATCCCTCAACCACCCTCATATCATCAGTATTTATGAAGGTCAGTGACTCTCTTTCTCCTACTTCTGTATTAGTTACCGCTTCACATACCACAGGGGCCTTGCCAAGACTTTGAGGTAATTGCCCTTCTGGGCAGGATCCAAATATTTTGCTTCATGATATAAAAATAGCCAAGTGTTATCTCCTATCTGGTTACATTGAATGCAACCAGATACACATAGGGCAGCTCATCTGAGTCATAAAACATCTCTGGCCACCACCATCTTCCCTCTTGGCTTTGGCTGTTGCTAAGTAACCTGTCTTACTGAAAGCCAGTAGTAGTCTAGAAAGACAGGTTTCTTATATAAAAACAAGGCTGCTTGCTGGGTGGCCAGTAACTGTGGGCATATTGCCAGCCTCGGCCCTCAAACCTGATGGCCACACAGGGGTGAACAGGTCCCCCAGGTGACTCTCTTAGATGGGTAGAGAAGAAGGGAGCCTTCCCAATTGGAGTCTAGCTTGGAGCTGGTGTTTATAAAGCACAGGGCAGGGCAAGGCTTGTAAAAGTGCTGACGTTTCGTTTTAGCTTCGGACCTTTACAGGAAGTAGTAGAATGTCTGAGCCTCCCACAGCAGTAATTCTTAATATTCTATAAAGACATTACATAAGCTGTGACTGTCTATTATGGCAGACATTGAAATCCAGATATCACTCACAGTTTGACAAATAATTCTTAACTTTTTTTTTCTTTTAAACTAATTTCTCTCTCTGTATATATGGCTTTTATTCAGGGTTAAATTATACTGCTCAGGCTTTTGCTTGATTTTCTCATTTTATACCATGTATATCTGTGTCAATAAAGACTTCCTATAAAGACATTTTACAAGGCTTTATAATATTTCATTTACTAGGGGCATACCATAATTTATCAAGTCTAACTTTCTTTAAAAATATTTATTTACTTATTTCATGTATGTGCGTATACTGTCGCTGTCTGCAGACACACCAGAAGAGGGCATCATATCGCATTACAGATGGTTGTGAGCCACCATGTAGTTGCTGGGAATTGAACTCAGGACCTCCGGAAGAACAGTCAGTGCTCTTAACCACTGAGCCATCTCTCTAGCACTAAGAGTCTAACTTTTTTTTTTTTTTTTTTTTTTTGCCAAATATTACTGTTACATGCACAAAGACAAATACACATAGAGACCCACCAACGCCACTGGCTTTAGCATGATAAAACAATACGGTACCTAGCCTTGTTTAGTGAACTTTGGGTTCTCCTGAGGGAAGGAATATCTTGTTTAGCACTAATAGTTATATTAGACTGGTATAGTCCCAGAGAAAAATGGCGTGCTAAAGTACCCACTGTGCCTCAAGCCTCATCACCCTTAAAATACAAGAGCAAAGGATGCCAGCTCCACTCTTTCTAAGAGGTGGTATGCAAGAAGGAGAGATGGGAAATACGAGTGGATTTTGAGCACCAATTTTTGAGATGAGCCCTGCATGGAGCATGGTCTAAGCCCTTGGGACAGCTGGGCTTTGCAGGCACAGGGAACGCAAGTGGGTATGTTCAACATTTCTGCCCATAATTTTGAGAAGATGGTTGTGGCCACCCCTGTGGGCTCACTGGCCAGGTGGTTTCTAAGCTGTTTACACACAGGCCCACGAAATGCTAACTTCAGTAAATGGTATCTTCAGTGAACCAGCTCTGCTACTAGCCAGATCTTAAACTTAATTCCTTTCAAGCATGTCCTCTGGAAGCAGCCTCTGGAGTGAGCTGTCCTGTTGGTCCTCTGGTGAGGTGATTTACCCTCAAATTTGTCAACTGCGTGTGGGTACAAACCGTCACCGACTCCTATTGCTAATTCAATAAGGGAAGAGGTGTGTGTTTTCTAGTGTGTGATGCTGGGGTAACCTAATCTCAGAGAAATCTCAGGCAGCATCTCTGGGTGGACCCCTGGTTCCCACTCAGAGGAATTCCATTCCCTCAGCAGGGAGGCAATTGACAATATGGAAAAACAGCAGAAAAGGGAAGTGCAGGAATTTTCAGCTTGGTTGCCTAGAATGGAAGAGATAAAAACGGATTTTGTCTGTGGTTCTGATTTTAGGGCTGAGTTCAGACATCAAAGGCGGCTTGTCTCACCCCCACTTCCCCTTTGAAAGCCTAGGAAACCCTGTCCGAAAACCCTCAGGAGACTAATATCTTTACTGCACCAGCACAAGGCTTGGGAATCCAGTCTCCCATTTGGTAGTAGTACCACATTTGAAAGCAAAAAGGTGGGGTGTGGGGGCCATGCAGCCTGGGTCTTCATGTGTGTGCCCTTGGCTTGGGGTTCCGTAAGTCTCTCTTCCTGGCCTTGTCTGATTGCATCACTTTACTGGTTCTTTGAATTTCAATGTGCTGGAGAGGGTTGACCTTCATTCCTTTTATCTTAGGTAAGGTGAATCCTGGCTTCCTGCAACACGCAGAAAGGCTTATTTTGGTATTCATTACCTACCATAGATCGATCTATCTATCTATCTATCTATCTATCTATCTATCTATCTATTTTTAGTTTTTCAAAAGGGGGTCTCTCTGTGTAGCCCTGGCTATCTTAGATCTCTTTGTAGACCAGGCTGGCCTCGAACTCATAGAGATCTACCTGCCTCTGCCTCCCTAATGCTGGGATTAATGGCATGTGCCACCACTGCCCACGTGACCATTCTCTTAATTAGGAGTGCTTAAAAATTGATCATTAAACTTAAAAAAAAGAAGGAACGAAATAGTTAAACTTCTCTTTTGATAAACATGCCAATCTTCTGCCCTGCCTGTGAGCCCTATGCCTGCCCTGCCTTTGAGCCCTCTGCCTGCCCTGCCTGTGAGCCCTCTGCCTGCTCTTCTGGAGAAGACGTAGGAGCCTCCGTCCTCAAATAGTCTCTGTGTTCCTACCATAAGGCACTTTGGATGAAGTTACTGTCAACGTAGGATTACATGTGCAAATGAACAGAACTGCTCGGCATGTGTTGGGGGTCTGTCTGCTTAGTAAATGCTAGAGAGTTGCTTTGTGAGCACGCGTGTACATATGTGTATCCTAGGTGATGTTACCCTTGATGGCTTCCCACCTTATATTGAAGTGGGAGGGGTTTGTCATTTGAACTCAGAACCCCCCTGACTTGAGCCTATTTCTATCTTTTGTATGCTGGGATTACAGGCAGAACCCATGCCCTTGGCTTTCACATGGGTTTTGCAGATTCATATTTCAATCTTCATGCTTACATGGTCAGCACTTTACCCACAGAGCTATCTCTTCATCTGGTTATTATGGTTATACTATCTAGGGAAGGTTGGGTAGAAACTTACTGGGGTAGGCGGCGGGCTGAGGCCGTACCACCCAGGTCCATGATGCTTCATGTTAGGTGCACATGGATACTCCCATGGCAATTTGTGACTCTAATGTCTGCCCCAAGGCTTCTGATTGGTCAGGCTGCGAAACATGGAGTGACCCCTGAAACCAAGAGGACTGTAAGAGTTGCTCTTGAAACCAGTCTTGGTATGATCATCTGTCATCAAAGAGTCAGAGAACACAGACTGACTGTGCTGGCCATAGACACCAAAGAGCAGTGAGTGACACCTTCAGTCTTGGGTTGACTTTGTAAGCCACGTGGATGCCATCCTCCTCAGGGACCTCTGAGCACCGTGAAACCGTTTGCTGAGTTTGGCAGAGCAGTGCTTCTATTTATTCTTTTGAACCTATGACAAATTGCTGGGTATTGATTTATTGTGCACCTCTGCTGCCACAAGTTCCAAGTGAAGTCCTTGCAGGCTGGGCCCAACTGCAAGGCCCATCTCTGTTCACAAACCCCCAGGGCTTGCTCTCCTCGTTTTAACTGTAGGAGTGAGCCTCTCAGTTGTATGTCAGCGCAACCACATTTTAAATGTTTCCTGTGAAATTAGCTCCTTGACCTTCAAGTGTATTATTTTCACTTGATTACATCCAAGCGATTTTTCTTTCTAGAGGCCGGAGATTAGAAATAAAACAAACAAAAAACAAATGTTTCTCCCTGATTGACTTGCCTCGCCCTCCTGAATTTCCTGCAATTCAATATTTCCTAGTGCTCTAAATAATGCCACTTACACTTGAAGATGAGGTTGTTTTTTTTTTTTTTTAGAATAAATGAAACTATATTGTGTTTAATACAGAGCCTTTTGAGATGGACTGGGGTCATTTAATTGTTTGCTTATGCCGTCAAGAACATGCATGAACATCATGAACCCCCTAGAGTGGCCTTATATGTAACTGCCCGAAGGAAGATTGGGAACCTATAACTTCTACCCTTCAGAAGTCTGGGCATTTTTGATTAGAGGATTTATGCTTCTCTCCTGAACCTCCATGAATTCTGACAGAGAGCTCATGCTGTAACTGGTGTGTGTGTGTGTGTGTGTGTGTGTGTGTGTGTGTGTTGTGGTATCAATCTCACTGTACTCTAACACTGGTGTCCAACTGACAACCAGTGACTGAAACGGGGTCCCTGGTTAAGAGAGCTGGGCTTAGGGTTAGAGAGATGGCTCAGTGGTTAAGAACATTTCCTGTTCTTGCCAAGGACCTAAGTTTGGTTCCCAGCGTCTCCACCGAGTAGCTAGCTCATAACCTTCTATAACTCCAACTCCAGGGGCTCCAACATCCTCCTTTCATTAATTACCACACTCACGAGCTCATAGCCACACAGAGACACACACGCATACATGTATCCTATAATAAAAATCTGAAATAAGAGAGAGCTGGAGGGAGGGAGAGAACTGCACTTAACTTTGCAGGGGGCCCCCAGAAGTCTGATGTCTGTACAAGTGAACTTACTCCCTGTGTCACTGCCCTCTCACCTCCTGTCTCTGTCTGTCCATCTGTCTGTCTGTATCAGTCTGTCTGTGCCTGTCTCTGTCTGTCTCTGTCTGTCTGTCTGTCTCTTCTTTCTCTCTCTCTCTCTCTCTCTCTCTCTCTCTCTCTCTCTCTCACACACACACACACACACACACACACACACACACACACACACACACCAGTCAGTGCAGATATGTACACTTGTGGGCAGGTTCCACCCATGCAGACCTGTAACCCTGGCTCTCACCCACGCTCCTCCTCCTTCTTCTTACACTATGAGGCTTGCTGTCCATGATGGCAGCTGTGTGCCATCACAGTCAACCAATGAGGCTGCAACAGAGAGTGGCAAACTCTACAGAAAGGCTCAGCCCTGCACAGAGGGCCAGTCATTAGCTCTGCCAGAGGGAGGGTGTGTGGTAGGTACTGACTTGACTTATCTTCCTTGGTCAGGCGGCTGGGATGAGCCCAGCTCCCCAGCCAAGCCTGCTGCTGAGCATTGTGGAAGAGGAACCAAGGCTGTCTGTGTATCCCTGTCACTGCTGGGTCAGCGTGCTTGTTTAAGGAAACAGACTGTAGTCTGGGGCTTTTCCTTTTACTTGGGGTGGTTGTGAACATTCAGATCAGTTAGCAGGGATAATGACTAGCTGAAACTCATAGTCTCATAGCGACTGGTATGCACTCCCCACCCCACCTTACCCCCCCTTTCTTTGGGGTGTGTGCGCAGAGTTTGTGGTGGTACCTATGGAGCCCACCTTAGAGCCCCACTAAGTTGCTATGGAGATTCCCCCCCCCCCAGGTGCTGTTTAGGGAGCTGAAGTCCAGGGCGAGTCCAAGCTGGTGCTCTTGAGACCTCTCTTCTCTCTATCTTAGCCTTCTCATCTGCCTCCCCCCCCCCCCCCCCCCCCCCCCCCCCCCCCCCCCCGAGTCTTGCATTGTCTCTATTCTCAATTTTTATAACTCTGACATAAGGGAAAAAATTTTTAGTGAGCCTGCTGCATCTCCTCAGAGCCCATACCTTGTTTTATTTTTTAGTTTGTTTTTTTTTTTTTTTTCCTTGCCTAGGACTCTGTAACCTCAGTCTCCTAAGAGCCAGGGTTACAGGCATACATCACGTGACGTCTACCTCTGGACTGGGTGGGTGGCCAGGCTGGGTATGGTCCTCCTTAAGCATTCCAGCCAACATCCCTCATGTTGGTGTATTGTAAGACATGTGTGAGCCAAAAAGCCTTCCATTGTCCAATCTGGGAAGTGCCTACCCGTGATTCAGCTCTGACCACCCCACTGACAATGGGAACTATTAGGCTAGCTGTATTTTCTCACCCTTACTGTGTGGAGCCTGCAGACATCAGAGGACTATTTTGTAAAGCTGTGGGCCCCTGAGGTATTTGCAATTTAGTTCTTAGGACTATACTTTTGAAGAATTAATCCTGTACTGACTCAGTGACTAATTAGGTGGCCACAGACTCTTTCAAGAAAAGATTCTTGTGTTTCTGAAACGAAAAGCAGGCCGGGGGTTCCTGTGAGAATCTTCCTTGTCTTTAATAAAAGTGAGTCCCCCTGGGAGTGGAAAGGTACTTCTGGCAGTTTGAGGACATCAATAAAAGCACTTGTTGTCTGGGGTTAGAGGAGGGACCCTGGACAGATAGAATGCTGAGAATTCTGGCCAGTCCCTTCCAAGCCCTTGCTCTTTTTGCTTAAAACCAACAAACTAGTCTTCTTCCCTTGAGAGTCCACATGAACCAGAAAGCTATCCTCCATTTCCATAGGAAGAAAATTTCCATTTTCCAGAGCCATCTGCCTCCACCTGGAGCATTCTGTAAACTGATCCTCACTCTCCTGTCCTGCCTGGTGTATTTGTCTCAAAAATGGCCTGTGGAAGGTTAAACATCTCAGGATGCCCTCCTCCTGAGTGTTCCTCCCAGGCCAGAGTTTTATGTTATGTACTTTCTCAAGCTATACAAGCTGTGTTATTATCCTTGGGGGCAGCACAGGGGAATCGTTAGGAGCTTTGTAATGAGTTTGGTTGTGAAAGCCAGACGAGCAGAAGTCAGAAGTGAACTGTCAGAGCGAGCATCTGATAAAATTCAGGTTTAATGTGTAGATGCAGCTGTTGCTGTAGCAACCAGTCCTCCACTCTCTCCCTTGAAATAGAAAATAAACAGAAAGCGAGAAAAGTAATCCAAGTTAGTTTCTGGGAAGGAGCAAGATGCTGATAGAAGAAAGGGGATGTGCCTGGATGTTCTGTGCTATGCCAAGCAATAGTAGTAGTATCTAATTAAAGCAAAGCCCTAGCCATTCGGCCTGGTAGGTTCCATGCCTGTTTCCCACAGGAATCTTCTCAGACTCATTCAGATTTACATCATTGGTCCTTTCCTCTTGTGCTCTGAGTGCTAAGAGTCTGAGCCATACAGCTTGACTCGTGGATTATTTACTAAGCTCCGTTCATCTCCAAGTAGGACATGACTTCTTGAAGGCAAAGGCTCTGATTTATATTGTTTGATCAGCTTTAACACATAGCAGAATACACAGAGAGTTCATAGACTGATAAAGGGTGCTCAGGAAAGGCTGAGAGTTAGACTCCATCAAGAAGAAACTGTGCTGCCGGGAGTGGTGGCACACACCTTTAATCCCAGCACTTGGGAGGCAGAGGCAGGTGGATTTCTGAGTTCGAGGCCAGCCTGGTCTACAGAGTGAGTTCCAGGACAGCCAGGGCTATACAGAGAAACCCTGTCTCAAAAAACCAAAAAAAGAGAGAAGAAACTGTGTTGAGCACAGTGCAGAAGAATGAATGGAGGTGGGGGAAGAATGAATGAATGAATGGGGCAGGAAGAATGAATGAATGGACACAGAGGGGAGAATGAATAATGGACGCGAGAGGGGGAAGAGTCATAGTAAAACCATGCATAAATTTTTTTAGTCACACAAATTTGAATTCAAAGTCTTATTCAGTATCTGTCCAACAATAATGCACATAGACATGCAGCAAAAAGCAAGAGACATGTCATATGTAAGAATGCTCCCAGTTAGGCTAGGAGACAGCCCAGTAGGTAATTGTACTTGTTCTTGCAGGGGACCTAGGTTCAGTTCCCAGCACACACATGGTAGCTCCTAACCAACCGTAACTCCAGTTCCAGGGGAGCCAATTCCCTCTTCTCAGCCCTGAGGGTACTAGGCATAAACCCAGTGAATGTACATGCATGTAGGTAAAATACTCATACACATAAAAATAAAATCAGCAAACATAACAACAACAACAATAGTAAATGCTCCCAGAAACTCTGCTCACAGGGATCCTCAGCTGGAGACAGCTCAACGTTCATCTGAGGTAGAATGAATGAATAAGCCAGCGCAATGCCCCTGTATGATAAAGAGTTCATAGCATGAACAAAGGCTCTTCAATGACACAGAACACTGCGAATTATTCTTATCTACATTATTTGTGGTTATTGAAGTCACACAAAAGAATATACCCTGCATGGTCCATTGTTTAAGAACTTCAAAAAGAAGCCAAGCCCGTCCACCTGATTGGCTTATAGTCAACCCAGTATGGCATTGCTTGTTTATGAGCGGGTCGGTGGTTAGTGGCAGAGAGGTCTGAGTGGGACGACTAGCACTGGTAGTGCTGCTCGCCGGTGGGAGTAGTGGCTATCCAATCATGAAGTGGGATGATGTTGCCACAGGTTGAGCATCCCTGATTCAGAAACCTGAAGTCTGAGATGCTCCAGGATGCTAAACATGAGCATCACCGAGATAGGCCACTCATGGAAAATCTCATACCATGAAACATTGTTTCACGCCTACAGCTATTAAAAGTACAGGATTATTGTTTTATTGCTTTCTTCAGTTTACTTGTTATAGTCTGTCATGGAGGAAGCCAGGACAGACGCTCAAGGCAGCAACCTGGAGCTAGAACTGAAGGAGGCCATGGAGAAGTGAGCAGCACTAGCTGGCTCTCAGCTACTTCCCTCATACACAACCAGGACCACCTTCCCAGGGGTGACAAAACCCACATCTCTCTATTAATTAAGAATATGCTCCTCCAGACACTCCACAGACACACCCACAGAGACACCCACAGAGACACCCACAGATACATCCATATACCCACAGACAACACAGACACACCCACATACCCACAGACATACCACAAACACCCACAGACACACCCACAGACACAACACAGACACAACAAACAGACACACACACACAGACACACCACAAACACAACACACAGACACATATACAGACACACCCACAGACATAACACACTGACATATCCACAGACACAACACACAGACACACAGACACATCACAAACACCCCCACAGACACAACACACAGACACCCCCCCACACACACAGACAACACAGACACACCCGTAGACCAATATGATGGAGGATCTCTCTCTGGTGTCTTGAGTTTCTGTCAACTAACCAGCACCAATGCCTTCAGCCTACTTGTACTAGATGTATATGAAATATAAGTGAATATCCTACCCAAACTGGGCCCCCCACGCATGTCATTATGTAGATGCAGAGAGTCTAAAATTCATGGAAGCCATACCCTTGGTCCCTGTCCTGGTTTCACAGGATCACTGTGATCTGTCAGTGCTGAGTCTGTGACACGCAGTCACTGGTAAGGAGAGGGAAGGGGAGGTCACTGGGAGAGGGTTGTTTCAGGGGTTAAGCTGTTTCGGAGGTCCAGGATTCCAGATGCTACTCTGGCCTTCATTTCTGACTTTCATGTTGTCTTGGCAGTGTTTACTCGCCTGCCTGGCTGCTCTGGGGCTTTCTCTGGGTATTTATTTGCTACCTTACTTTGTATTTCATTCACAGCCCTCTTCTTGCTTCTCCTTCGGTGGCACCTGGCAGAGGCTGGTGACTGTTGGCTTTTCTCGTGGTGTTTCCTCTACCCAGTCTGTCTTCTCTTGACTTGGTCACATCTTTTTTAATTATCCCAGTGCCATCCACTTAGTGGGTGCTTTCTGCGGATCTGTTGCTTTACTGAAACCCAGGCTGGGCAGCACAGGGTCCTGGCACAATGCTGTGGGCTGACTCAAGCTGAGCTAAGTTTCTATTCAGGGCCTGCAGTTTCCTGGTAGGCCTGGCAGGCATGTCAAGGGCCACAGTTTTCCTTACCATCTTGGAGCCACCAGGCTTCTGGGTAAAAGTGTCTGGCCAAGAGACACAGGCTTTCATTTTTCAGAAAGGAAACCCTTCCCAAGTGGTGGAAAATAAGCTTTTGCTCAGTGACTAATAATATAAACACAGACAAGATTTCTGGGCTTATAAATAACCAGTTGTAAAAAGTGTTCAAGGGGAACAGCTCATTTTTGTGAGAAGAATGGTCACAAAGATGCCTACCACTTCTCTGTTAGTGACCTTAATCGTGGGTGAGGAGCCTCAGGCCTAGGACCCAGAAGCCAGTCATTCATTAGTCCGATTCCCAAGACCTTAACCTTAGCCATCATGAATACCAGGCTCTTCTGGAAAAGGTAATAGGTGATCTGTGGTTCCTTCCTGTTTGAAGACCCTGAGTATTTTAGGATAACAGTGGCATGGTACAAAGTACCACATTGGCAAGGAAAGTCTTAGGGCAGTCTTTCCTTGAGAGGTAGGGGGACAAGTTATTCAAGCATTGAGGTACAGTGCTGAAGTCAGCTCACTGATCCTGCCCCTCTACCTCAAACCCCCAACTCTGCTGGCCTCATTGCTTGATGAGAGTCAGGCCAGAGTGATTGGTGTATGGATGGTAACAGGCTGAGCTTTGATCCTGAATACCGATTGTGTCGTCTAGCCCAGCCCTACCTGGGTTCTCTGTAATCATGGCATCACTATACAGGTGTTCCTCTCTACAAAATAAAAAGGCTTAAAGGACCACATCCACATGATATGATTCACACAAAATGCCTCTTAGCACAGGGCTGGCACATAGGCCTACGGTGCTCGATACTGCTGTTAAGTGACAACTGGAGGCTTCAGCAGCTTCCCTGACAGGCCATTATGTTTTCCAAATGCAGAATTCTCTTTGGCAGTTAGTTCATCTCAGGTGATCTTCAAACACTGGCTGTAAACCTGGCCTGCCTCCTATAGAGGGTGCAGATGGTGTCCCACAGCCAGGCCTGGGCACAGGGAGAGTTCTGTGGTCCTGATGATGGCCCATGACAACAAGGGGGTATCTTATTCAGATACCATTGCAGGAATCCAGTGTTTCCTGTCCTGGACTGAGAGCCCTTCCTCTGAGTGTGAGTAGGGACACAGAAGTGCCCCGGCTCACCTGCAGAACCGGAGAGAAAAGCCTACGGTCCAAAGGCAGCCAAGCCCAGGTGTGAGCATTTTCCAAATATTTCATCTGTTTAGTCACCAGGTCTTTTTTTTTTTTTTCCCCAGAGTTCCCTGTAGGATCGGTGCTCCAGGAAACAGAGTCTTTGCAGCTGCTCTGCTTCTCAGGCATTTGACAATGGAGTGACAGGGGCGGGCTGGAAGCCAGTGAGGCTGTAGTGGGGTGACACAGGTGGAGGGACCCAGTCAGGCTGTGCCAGCAGAAGTTGCTTAGCGAAGTACCTGTCACGCTGAGTTGCGTTGAAGTGTACAGTTGAAAAGGGAGGAGCCAGCCTCCGATGGTCCTGTCTGAGGGGAGGTGTGACCCCCGATATTCAGATGAATCTCAATCACCTTTAAGGATGCTCTGGCGTCAGGAATGTGAGAGGCTTGTTTATTTGTGTGTGCGTGCGCATGTGTGTCAAAGTACTTTTTTCTTCCTTTTTCCTACCTTAAAAAAAAAAAAACAAAACAAAACAACAACAACCTAGGATACAAGCTGCTTCCTGAGGGCATGTATATCACACATGTTTGCAGCCCGAGCTGTGTGTCCCAAGGCCACCCTCCTACTTCCTAGAGTTTAGAGTTAATGAAAAGTCCAATCCAGGATGAAATCCTGGTAGGAGCCCAGGAGGCTGGGTACAGAGAGGCCAGCAGGCTCCCAAGAAGTCAGCCAGTTTTATCTGGCAGCCCCCTTTCTCTCCCTCTACCTTCCTACCACCGCCTTCCTCTAAGAGTAGAGAGTCAAGTCTGCTGGACTGACAGGAGCCAAAAAGGAACTGGGTGGGTGGAGGGGGGTGATCCTCCAGGGGCCAGAGACAAGGTATAGAAGGGGAGGGAGCCCAGGCCGCAGGCAAGCAGATTCCAGTTCAACTCAGTTACTCAATGAATGTGCGTGTCTCAGTGCCAGGCCTTGGGAGTCCAATAATATTAAGATAAACAATAACAAGCAAGGTTCTGGAAGGCTGCGTGTTCAGGCTTCGTTCTGAGCATCTACCATCCTGCTATCCCCTCCGGTCTCCCAACGGTCCTAAGAAATGCTCTCTAACTTCATTCCCATTTTGCATTTGATGTAACAGGAACACAGAGAAGGCAAGCAACTTCCAAGAGTCACACAGCCAGCAAGATCAGGATGCCAGGTTTAAGCTCTCCCAGCTCAAGCTCTACAACCAGGCAGAGGAAAAATGGATATGTAACCGGGAAATAAGTTACAATGAGGCCAGGGTAGGCCAGGGATGTAAGAGGCTGATGACGGTATGTGATGTGCAGATGAGTGAAGGCTCTGTCTATGAATGCCTGGCCAGGATAGGTAGGGGTGAGGCAGGGGGAGAGCAGGGAGGCAGGGGAGGCACGGCGTGTGTAAATGTGAGAAACATGAATGACTGACAGCTCTTTCTGTATTGTTGGTCATTGAAGTAGGCGGGATCAGTCAGACCTGATAAGGTAGAGGTGGGCATAAGGAGAGGTCTGGGGTTCCCTCTGCATCTTCTAGGAAGGATGTACTTCCAGACAGTTCAAGGCATCTTACATGACAGCCTGAATTAAGGCTCTGTGGTGGTGGAGTGAGTGGCTGAGGTGGACTGGGTACCTAGTATCTTCTCTCTTCCTTGTCTTTTCTCCTCGGCCCCTGTGTTGCTCTTGGGTGTCTGTGTGGGACCCCTATTTGATCCTAACAGCTGGAGAACAGAGTTAGCGAGAGGGCCTTGACAAACATCATGGATAAAAGATACCCATGGTAGGTCAGCTGAGAAGTGACTGGGCTGTAGGCAGGGGCACCTAGCTCCAAAGGGCTGCAGGGGTTCTGACTCCATTCCAGGTTTGGCTTTGGGGCTCCCTGGTCATGTCTGAAGCCAGACTAAGTTGGTTCTGGCCAGCTGTTTAGGAGACTTCCTCCTTGAGTGGACCTCACTTGATCTCGGCAGGAGTAACCGGCCAGGCTCCGCAAGCCTTACAACCACTGTAGGCCATCCTCATCGGGTTCTTTCCTGAATGGTAAAGTTTCAGATATTCCCTAGGGGTGTTTCATAAGTTTCAAATGGGTGAAATGGCTCTAAGAAGGGCCAATCAGATTGTGTTGGATGAGAGGAAATACACTAAGATGTGTACAAAAACTGGCGCGTTCAAATGAGCAAAGAGATAACAGGATGGGTACCACAGAAGCTTTGTCAGTGATATGGTACCCTGTGTGCATCAGATGTTGATAGGTAGCAGCAGCAGCAGGTGTGTGTGTGTGTGTGTGTGTGTGTGTGTGTGTGCATCTTTGAAGTGCATGTTGAACATGTGAGCCATGATGGATGCAGAGGTCAATGAACAATCTCTGCTGTCAGTCCTCCAGATCCACTTTGTTCCTAACAGTCTCTTATTTGGTGACCTTGGAGCTTCTGGGGACTTTCCTTGTCTCTATGTCCTCACATAGGAACAATGGGATCATGCATGGGAGCAGTGAGATCATGAATAGGAACACTAAGATCTTGCATGGGATCAGTGGAATCATACTTAGGAGCACTGGGATCATGCATGGGAGCACAGATATCACACATGGGAGCACAGGGATCATGAATAGGAACACTGAAATCATGCTTAGGAGCACTGGGATCATGCATGGGAGCACTAGGATCATGCATGGGAGCACAGATATCACACATGGGAGCACAGGGATCATGAATAGGAACACTGAGATCATGCTTAGGAGCACTGGGATCATGCATGGGAGCACTGGGATCACAGACACGTCATGCTGTTGTGTTTGGCTTTTGCTTGGTTTTTAGGGTTCTGAACTCAGGTCCTCACACCCAGGCAGCAAATAACTTCATCTTCTGATTGGTCTCCACAGCCCTATACTTGTGTTCATTCATTCTCTTCTCTCCACAGAGAACTAAGCAGAGGTGGGAGGGCACTGGGGAGAGATGGTCTTGTTAATGAGAGTGGGGTCTGCAGGAAAGACCCGGGTATGTTTCCCTCGACTGTACAAGGTGGGTGCAGGGACAGAGTGAAACCACTATTGTCCCAAGCCCACCTGATGTTGAATGCACAGATACTCAACCTGTTCCCTGAGCCCCATCCGGCTCAGTGGCATCTCCATGGTCTTCCTTGCTCTTTCTCTGCAGTCGGTCGTCATGGGTCCTGCTGGATAACGGAGTGTTTGTTGATTTCTCTTTCCCCCCCCCCCACAGTGTTTGAGAACAAAGATAAGATTGTGATCATCATGGAATATGCCAGCAAAGGAGAGCTGTATGATTACATCAGCGAGCGCAGACGCCTCAGCGAGAGGGAGACCAGACACTTCTTCCGGCAGATTGTGTCTGCCGTGCATTACTGTCACAAGGTATGACCGGGCCTGCAACTTCAAGCATAGACTCATTATAGATTTAATATTATAAAAGCCTTGGTTAGTTCATTGTGACGTGTGTGGAAATGTTACAGACTAGGATGAGAAAACAAAATCTCCCTATTCAAATCCCATGCTTGTGTGTGTGTGTGTGTGTGTGTGTGTGTGTGTGTGTGTGTGTGTGTGTGTTTACACAGAGAGGCCTGAGGTCATTGTCAGGTATTCCCCCATCACCTCCCACCTTGTTTTAGAGACAGGGTCTCTCACTGAATCTGCAGCTTGCCAGTCCCACTGGGCTGGCTTGCCAGTGAGCTCTCAGAATCTGCCTGTCTCTGTAGATCAGTGTTAGGGTGATAGATGTGAACTCCCACAATCTTTGGTAGGTCTCTCTGTGGACATAAGAGACACTCATGCTCAGACCAGGCAGCCTCCTGTGACTCCGCCTTAAGTAATGCTGGAAAGCACCACAGACTACTTCCGTTGTTTGAAGTGTGTGAATTTGTGGATTGTGTATGAATGGGATGTTCTTAGGCTCGTTCCATCTTATGTCAGTCAGGAATGTGACCATGTGAAACCAACATCTCGCAGTATTTCATTTAAAGCCAAACAGAGTCGGCTTTCCTGGTCTCCACATCTCTCCTCCGGGAGATGTGTTCTGGGGGCATTTCTGAATCTCCGGACACCCCCTGAGAGCTCAGATTAGCAAAAGCAGTAGTACGAATACATGTCATCTCTCTCCAAGTTGGTGGTTGTGGAGACGTTAGGAGCTGTCAAACGGAAAGGAAAACAAACTGAAAGAAGCAGCTACAGGCATGTTCGATAGAGCAGCTTTCTCCACAGAAGCCATTTACACAGCGGGATGCTGGGAACCCACTCCCCACCCCCATCCAACACGGCCCCCAAGCACTCTTTCTGCCCACCCACCCCGGAACCTTCTCCGCAGCCCATCGGTGTCCTTTCCCTTCAGCTGGCTGGCTGCTTTCAAGTTCAGCCCCCAGTTGGCCAGAGTTTGCCTGAATGAAAAGGTCACACGACATAGCAATTCCTAGTGGCTCTGGTCTCATTGGCCTGCAACCCTTTTCATCAGCCCTGAGTCCTGCAGAGTGGAGAGGGACTTTCAAGTTTTTCCAGCTGGCCGCTTAGGAAGTGTCTAAGACAAAGCTTTAGGAGACTGGGTCGGGCCTCTTTCCAGCAAGATGGATGCAGGCAGGCAGGCAGGCAGGCAGGCAGGCTGTCCCTGGGGCCCTGTGCTCCGAGGCACCAGCTGAGATGTCTGCTGTGTCCCTGGGACCCTGTCTCAGACACAGTGGAATTACATTCCCACAAAGTATCCCCCTGCTGGTTTACAGGCTCTGGGGGAGAATGGATTCCAGTCATTTTTCCGTTAACCACACAGCAAGTGACTAATGCTCTCCCGTCGCTGGTTGCTGTCTGGGGAGCGTCCTGACAGCGAGAGGGGGCCTGAAGGGTGGAGGTGAAGACCACCTTGGCTGGCTGGTGCATTGCTTTCATCTGTCAGACTTGTTTCTTGTGCCCAGCCTCCCTGGCCCCCTCCCCAGAGCTCTCTTGTCTGTCATCTCACACGCTCCTGCTCAATTCTTCCGTTTTCTCATTGCAGAATGGTGTGGTCCACCGGGACTTGAAGCTGGAGAACATACTGCTTGATGACAACTGCAACATTAAGGTAAAACTCAGCCAGGGCCTGGGTATGGCGGGTGGGTGTGGTGGGTGGGCGTGATTCCTCATCTGACACAGCCACTCCCTCTGCTGGTTGGCAGGCTCTGGGAAAGATTCTCATCAATAGGCTTATCCAAACAGTTTAATTTAGCAGGCATTATGGAGTCCCCTACAACCTGCCAGACTCTCTTCTCCCTGCTGGGTCAGTCACTGTCCTCAGGAAGCTCACAATCTGGAATTCTTATCACAAAAGTATTTACACACATATTTCATATGTGTTTTAGTTCCCATGTGCTTAATACTTTCATAAATAACTCTTTCAGACAGCATGTGAGATGGGCACTATTTAGCTTATAACTCACATATACATAGGGAAATTGAAGCACAGAAAAATCAGATAACATATCTGTAGTAACAGTGGTTGGTATATAAAGGTAAGTTCATACCACTATGCAGAATGTTCTAGAAGGGTCCCAGATTATTTTAAACCTAGAAATCTCCTCACTTTTTTTTTTTTTTTTTTTTTTTGTCTTTGCGGTAGCATCTCATGTAGCCCAGGCTGGTTTCAAACTTGCTATGTAGCTGAGGATGACCTTGAACAGATGGTCCTCCTTGCTTTACCTCCTTAGTGCTGAGACTACTGGCAAACAATTCAGAGCCGACTTAGAAGCCTTGCCCTAGCCTCCGTGCCGTGAGTTTCCTCCCCACATCTTCCTCCTCACCGTCTCACACTTGAACCAGCTA
Source organism: Mus minutoides (assembly GCA_902729485.2). NCBI lineage: Eukaryota > Metazoa > Chordata > Mammalia > Rodentia > Muridae > Mus > Mus minutoides. The sequence continues at coordinate 726,364 of LR750014.1, forward strand.
TGGAATTGAGAGCTGGGTAAAAACGGTGGTAGTTCAAAAAGGGTGGGTTGGGAGCTCGAGAGATGGCTCAGCAATTAAGACCATTTGCTGCTCTTCTAAGGAACCTAAGTATAGTTCATAGCAGCTATGTTGGGGTGCTCACGAACACCACCCATAACCCCAGGGGACCCTACACACCCTCCTCTGGCCTCTGAGAACACCTGCACTCACAAGGGCACAGGTCCACATACCAGACACACGTACCTATGCATACTTAGAAATAAATATCAATCTTAAAGAAAGGGCGAGCGAGTGAGGGGGTTCAATTTATTTCTGACGGCTGCTGAAGCTGGAGGGAGCTCTACAGGGCTCAAGGGCCTCCTTGGGAGCACTCTGGATGTCCCTTAGACCACAGGCACAGAGTAAGCAAACGCCATTTCAAAATAAACGGAGCTCGCTGTACGGGTTTGGTTCTGAAATGGCCTCAGGACTCCCCACAAGAGCCCTCAACCGGACCCTCCCCAGACAAGGGATAGCAACAACCTTACATCTTCCTCTCCAGTTGCTCCTGTTGGGTCAGTCAATGGGTGTGTGGTGGACTTGGAAGGCTAGAGCTGTTTGAGGGTTTGTAGAACATGGCTGCCACGAGCATCCTTTTAGTCACGAGCGTCCTTTAAGCCGTCCTTGAGAGACACATCCCCATGGCCTGCTACTCACAGAAGAGTTGACCTCAGTTACATATTTCTGTCCAGTCCATCGAGCCTGGTGGAAATGATGGGTTGAAACAGTTCTCCTTAGGAACAGGAAATGAAATCTCAAATCCCTTTTTGGCAAGTGGCTGGATTATTCTAGAAGAAGCACTTACTATCATGTTCAAAAATTATGGATTGGGGATGTGTTTCAGATTTCAGATTTCACTTGCTAAACATGTATGAAGGCCTTGGTTCAGCCCCAGTATTGATAGGGGAAAAAAAACAAAAACAAAAACAAAAGCCAACTTATGGGCTGTGCCCCACATAACCCAGTTCCTCTTGTTACAAAATACATAATAGTAACAGCCACAGACTTGCTCTAGGGCCTTATGAGGTATCTTTTATGTTCAGAATTAAACTGTCAGAATCAACTGTTTACAGATGAGTCCAGTCTAGGAGTAGAGGCTCTGGAGTTGAATTGCCCAGGCTTGTGTGGTAGCCCTGTCTCTTGCTGATAGCAGGGTTCAGGATAAATTTCTTACCCATTGAACTTAGCTTCTCCTGTCAAGTAGGAAGAAGAGCTGTGTAATGTTTGTTTATTTTCTCCAGTCAATTTTTTCCTGAGAGTTTCTGTGGGCGATCTCCAGTTCTAGGCACCGACAATAAATGTGGAAGTAGCTAGAAATGCATTCAGAGGAGATGGTGCTTAGCGATGACCATCCCAAGAGCTTACCTAAGTGTTTGGCCCCTGCAGGAGGAAATATATGGAAAGCCAGCAGCCGGGAAAGTGGTTATGGGATGGGGTGGTGGTTGGACCTGCTGTCAGTTTGGACCCTTGCCTTCTAAGGGTTTCAGATCATCTATTGATCTCAGTGACACTCTGTCCAGATTCTTCCTGCCACCTGTCACCGGGATCCCTCAGAACTAAATGTAGTCTTTACAAGGTCTGGAATGTGAGCCTCTCGCCTGGGGATTGGGTTCTGTGGTACAGTGTGACCTCTTGGTCCCATGCTGTAGTCCCAGAAGTGATAAGGCGCATAGCTTCCTGTGGAGTCATAGAATTCCCTAATGGAGCAAGAATGGCCAGAATTCAGGGAGCAATTGTGTCGGGGGACAATGGGGCAGCAGCCTGGAAGAACAGCTCATTTGTAAACCCAAAGCCACAGAGCAGTGGCTGCAGGGCACGGGGCTCCTGGGGACCAGGTTTTCCACCTGAGAGCCTCTGTTTTTGTAGCCAAGTAGCACACCTAGTACTTTATTACAAAAGTCAGCTTTGGTCCTATATTTTTCTTTGTCTTTTTTCTTAGGAATCTCTGCTCCTGACGTTGCCCAGGGTGGGAACGTGTGTAAGCATGTGTGCATTTGATTATGTGTATGTGCGCATGCACACACACACACACACACACACACACACACACACACACACATACACGTATGCACACGTGTGCACACCCGCACACATAATCAAATCTATCCTTTTAACAAGTCATTATTTACTCTTTCCCCCCATCGTTGCAGAGACTTCAACTAAGACCTGATATTCTAGTTGAAAGAATTCGCTTTCCAACCCAGACTGTCTAAGGGATGTGCCTGAGATTAGACGTTTGCTGGCTTTCTTATCCTGGAGCATCTTCTGGTGCCTGGCACATGTAGGCATTAGAACTGTTTGATTTGTGGGCAAAGGAGCCCCTAGCCAGGATTAAAACTCACTCCCACGTTTGACTTCCAGGCAAACGCCATCCTCTCGCACCCACTTCCAAGGGTTTTAGAAATGTGTTTCAGCTGGTGCTGATTTGCCTTCCGGCTGCATGGGCTCCGCTCTTCCTGACTCAGCACTTTGCAGGCGCATATTTAGAAAGGACAGTTGCTGACAGAAGCAGTCATACACATGGCCACAAGCTGGCCTCTGTGTGAATGAAAGGCCATCGCTGCCTGGCCTAGGGGGGACCGTGGAAACAAATGTACTACCTTCCAACTGGATGTGAGTGGCAAGATCGATCGTCCTAAGGGCAGGGGAGTGCTTGTCACATTGTGGGTCCACCTGTCCTGTGGCCCCGGGGAAGTCTCTAAAGATGCTTCTGGCTGGAATGTGTTAGATGTTGCTGCAGCTTTGGTGTGAGCCATGTGACTGGTTCCTCTTCCTTTCTATGCCTTACGCTGATTTGCAAAGAGCACATCTGGTTTTGGAAATTATTTATCTGGCCACGGCAAGAGGGTGCGGCTTCTAAAAATATTCCTGCAGTCCAACGGCAGAAGGAATGAGTGCGATGCGCTTGCTGCCTTGGGTCGCATTCCACCCTCTGTGGAAGCGTGGACTAAAATAGCACCCAGCCTAGCATTAATTTGCAATTAATGAAAGCAGGCCAGATTCATATCCCACTCTCTGGGAGAATGGAATGCTGACCATTCCCAGAGAAGGCTCCTGTAAAAGTGCCTCCCGGAAGAGGGCCAGGCGCCCGGGTCAGCTGACCTCCTCTTGCAGGGCTGGGAATCTGCAGGGCTCTCAGAGCTCAGGAGAGAGGAGATGATCTGCTGCCCCTGTGACAATGGAGGCATGGCTGCTGTGGATAAGAGAGCCGCTTTGAATGGCAGTGACAAGAAGAGATAGAAATCTTGGCAGCTTAGCAAGGCGAAGCTCGGGATCATGGACCTCTGGGCTTTGGAGTGTGAGAACTTTGTAGTCTTGCATTAACTAGTTCATTTACCCATCCGGTGTGTATATGTGGGGCTATTTATATCACAGCATACCTGAGCTGCCTGAGGTCATTCTTCTATCCTTTCAGTAGCTGAATATCTAGTATAGACCATATTGCTTGATCATAAAATACTTAACCAAGTGTCAAATGATATGTCGTTAGTCCTGTGCCGCGTGTTAGGGGAGGGATTGTCAGGTCCCTCTTGTCTCGGAGCCCTGAGTCTGGTGGTCATTTAACTAGTAGTGATAATGAGAATATTAAGAAGGCAAAGAAGATAAGGTGTGCCCTCCTCCCCTGCAGTGGACTTGGGGTTTCAGCTGGGGCTGGAACCAATAAAAGAGTGTCTGATCCACTTGTGCAGTGAAGGAGGTTCATGGGGGGGGGGATGGCGCCTGGCAGTGCCTTTCAGTGAGGTTGGTCCAGGAAGGCTCCTTTGCATTGCCCTTGAACTCCTCAGATCTACAAAGCTTTCTCTGCCTTCCTGACCTTGGAACCCACGGTTCCCTCTGTCTGGAATAACCTTTCCACTCCCCTTATCTGTCTGTCCTTTAGGGGGTCTTCCTCCAGAGAGATTTTCTTATCCCTTGGCCGACCAGATGCCCCTGTGCCATCTGGACGTACTAAACAGGAAGGGGTGGGTCTGTCTAGCCAGATGGAGCAGAAAGCTTTTGAGAGGGAAGTGGTGACAGGCAGAGTTCTGAAGGCTGGGGAAGGGTCTGATGGGGAGGAATCTGATGATGAGCTTGCAGAGGGAAGGAAACCGGAGGACAAAAGCACATTTGCTGAACTCCTGCTGGAAGCCAGAGCCCTGGGCCAGACCTTCCATGTGTCGTCTCCTTTCGTCTTTAGAATGTCCTCACCAGGGTGGGACCAAGTGCCTCATTTTTATTTTTATTTTTATTTTTTTTCAGACAGGGAAATTCCTATAGCTCATCAGGAATGAAGCCAACTACAAACCTCTTCCCACTCCACTGTAGACTATTCTTTACTGCCAACCCCAAGATTTGCCCTGTCCCAGGGCTGGCCATCCGATAGGCCTTTCATATTATCTTATCTTGAGTGCAAGTCTCTATCTGACTTGCAGACAGCTGCCCTGGGAGAGAACCTCCAAGTGCTGATAGTGGCCAATGACCAGCTGAGCAAGTGCAGCCACAGAGGACACTGGAGATGTGTGTGCAGCTAAGTGTTGCTGGGTGGGTGTTAGCATCCTTTGCTAGGTAGCTCTTGCCACACCCTCTATTAAAAGAGTTTCCCAGATTGCTCCCGGTTGGTGATTAATGGTCTCAAGAAGTAATTCTTCTGAAGATGAAAGCCAGTCGACTCCCTATAGCTCATTGTTCGGGTTGCTGCCCTCCTTCGGACTGCATAGGTTGGTGGCTGTCTAGGGTAAAGCCACGGTAATTAACTCTGAGGCCGGAAAGGAGCGATGGAGTGTGTCTTCCTGCATGGAATTACTATCTTCCTGTAGTCACAGAAAGCCCATTTCCTGTGAATAATAACTCCCTTTGACATAGAGTTTAACAGCCAGGATGGCTCTGGGAAGGCTCCTTGAGCAAGACGAGTGCCTCAGTTTCTTCATCTGCCAAGAGGAAATAATAATAATAATAATAATAATAATAATAATAATAATAATGACCTTTCTCCAAGGGCTGTTGTGAGACCTGGCCACAGAGGTTTATGTAAGGCTCCTAGGTACTGACTGGCTCACAGTTGTGCTGCTGTGATCAATACAGCTCTTGCCCGCTTGAGTTTGATTCTCACAGCACCCGGCAGTGCCTTCATGGATCCGTTTCCTAGCAACTGAGATTCATAGATGTAGGAGTGTCCCAGTACTGTTATTGAAGGCCTGCTACACGGTAGACCTGGGGTTCGCACTTTTAACTTGATTTCTCAACAGCCCTTCCTAGTGAGCCACAGTGTCCCTGTCAGCCATGTCACAGGTAAAAGTCTCAGGCTCAAGAGGGCTGGAGTACAAGGGAAACCACTGGTGTTCTTGTCCTAATGCAGCTCCCGCTCAGCAGGCCTGGGGCAGGGCCTGAGACTCTGCTTTCCAAGATGCTCTGAGATGCTGATGATGCTGGCTCAAGGACCAGGAAGGAGTAAGGCTGGACTGACTGACTGGCATGTTTCAGAACTGCAAAGAGATGGAGCCGGGATCGGGACTAGCGTACAGAAGTTCTGCCTGCCTTCCTGCCTTGTTTTTTCCTCCTTCCTGAATGTTGCTACTCACATTGGACACGCCCCTTTCATGCCTAGGTCAAGGTGGCTTCTCTTGGCTCTGAGGTTGGCTTTCCCTTCTGAGATGGCTGCTAGGTGTTAATGGAGATGTTTGTGATTCATAGTCTCCAGTCCTTTTAACAGCTTTATTAGACAAGAGTTCTGAGACCATCGTGTAGATAGACGAGTTGAGTGGCTTGGTGCTACCCACCAGTTATTACCGAGTAATGACAAAGTCTAAGTCCAGCCCCGATTCTTAGGACTCCCAAGCCTCTGACCTTTGAGTGCAGGGTGCTTCTTCTAGACACGGGCGTGGGCTGGCAGACGTTCCTAATCATCCTTGCCATAACCCTCCTTGGGTAGCAGTTAAAAATCAACAAACTGGTACCTCCTTTTGCATCACCTGAGCTTCTTATTCATAACGACCTCGGGGTTAGTTCTTTTTGTTTGAGGATGCCAAAATGTGCATAATGTAACTTATTGGGTATCTAGCACAGAGGCATGAAGCATCCTCAGTGCTGTAGAGCTGTCCCAGCCCCCAGCTGCAGCCCAACAGCCCAACTCCGCACCTAGTTCTCCACGTCCATTAGGTTCTGGCTCCTTGCTTCTTTTTCCCCCAGGCTCTGACCATCACTACCGTTCTCCTTTCTATGATTTGTCCATTTGTCTACTCTAGGGACCGTATATAAATAGAAGCGGACAATGAGTCTTTTTTTTTTTTTTGTGCCTGGCTTATCTCACACTGCACTTGTCTCCAGGGTCCGCCTGGGTTAAAGTGGGGTTAATCCCACTGACACGTGAATAACAAGCAATAAGAACCAACCACTCAAACAGACAACCCCCACCCACCCCAAAACACAGTGAGGCCTCTTTCCTCAAAGCTTACCAGTGTGCCAGCTACTCTAAAGGGCCTGGGGACGGACAGGCTTAAAGTCTGTCTTCTAAGATGCTATGAGGTGAGAATGCTGCTGGCTGGAGGACCAGATAGGAGTAGGTTTACACTGACTGGCGTGAGAAATGGACTCGATGGATGGACCAGTCATTTTACAGAGTTGAGCAGCTGGGGATCCCCCATGTATCTTGTTGCTTTTCTTTGTGACCGTCAGCAAATCATCTTAGGACCCTGAGCCTTCATCAGCTTCCCTTCCCACCCGCCACTCAGGTCTCTTCCACATGGAGGCCAGTTCTAAGGTGCAATGATTTTGGCATAGTTATGTTTAAATTTAGCCCTCACATATTTTGTTTCTTGTTTTTTTTTTCCCCCCTGTACTCTTGTACATTTTTCTTTTCTTAGGTTGGTAGTGCTTGTATTTAGTTTGGGTTTCTTTGTAGAGTAGAATTTATTTAGGAAGGAAACCTTAAGTGATGGCATTTGGTGGAAAACTAGTATCATGAACCAAAGAAAAGCTCACGAGTGAAATCATACAAACCAAATAGACGCATTCTTTTTTTTTGTTTGTTTGATGTTGGTTGCTGCCCTAGGCTGTGAGCCCAAGGCCAGTTGGTTCTCTCTGGTAAATGTGGAGATGTTTTAATTAGACCCTTGTGGCTTACCACCTTCCAGACTCCTGTCAAAGAAGAGAATAACTTCTTCATTTTGTGATTCAAACTAATTCACTTGCAAAACTGGCTCCTTGACCTTCTGTTTTCTATTGGCAGTCCCTAGTGTTATAAGATGCACTTTCCCACGTGTTGTGAAATCAGTTACTTATCTGTGTTTAAAGACAAAGGTGCCATTACTGTTGTATGTATATTTTGTGTGTGCTTTATGACACTTAATTGTCATGACACCACAGGGGGAGAGATTTTCACCCCCATTTTACAGATGAGAGAACTGAGGCTTCTGAGTGGATTCGTACCCGCTAGTGTCTCCCCACTTAGCAATAGTTGACATAAACTCCCTGTGGCATGAAAAATCCTAGAGCCAAGCAGCTCAGAGTCTGAGAACGTTGAGTGTGTGTTGATTAATATTGCTTTTCCGTTCAAGTGCCAAGAACATGGTCTAATCTGGATTTCTATTAATCTCGTGTCCGCAGCAATGACAGTTTTACAGGGAGGCTGATAAACATCAGTCTAGGAGGATGGGAGTGGGGCGAAATATAAACACACAGCTCTAGATGCCTGCAAGGCAAGTAGAGATCCCCAGCCCGCGTGGAAGCTCCTGGGGTTGTCGACTGTGTGTACGTGCAATGGGTGTGCTCACACACGCGTTTGAAAGCTCCCACATGCCCCAGAAGGTATTGGCATTGCTGGGTGTATTCTCAGAGTTGCAGCCCTAGCCAGAGGGAGGCTGAAGCCTCAGGACTCCTTGGAATCTCCAGAGCTGAAGCTGGTCCATTCTTTTGAAGGACGGGGATTGTAAAAGCTTCCCACCAACTTCCTGCAAGGCATTCTGGGGCCTTGATAAGCAAGTGGAATTCAGAGCGGTTGAGAGCAATTTGAGCGGGGGAGGGGGGGTGGGGGTGGGGGTATCGGGGTGGGGTGGAGTGGGGGGTTGGACGCCTACTCTGAGGGTGGCTGTGCACAGCTGCCTTGAATGACATTCCATTCATCCAAGGATGACTCCTTTTTAAAAAACAAAAACAGGCTTATTCGAGGGCCTTCATTCAAAACGGCTTCTGTGGCTCTCACCCCCCACCCCCCCCTCCGGCTCCCCAGCCCTGTGGACAGCCCCAGCTCCTTGCTAACACTCAAGTGGAAATCAGGCTGGAGAGGGTGGAGCACACAGCGGGTTCACCTTACAAGGCTGCCTGAGACTGACTGAAATCCACAGACCCTCCCAGGGCTGTGTGTGTCTGGGGCTGGATGTGTGAGTGGTGTACACACTTGCACGGCTGCCCAGTGGTCAGGTTTCTTTAGATGAGTAACTGCAACTCCCTAAATCTGTCTCCTTGTTTGGTAAGAGGAGTTCTTAAAGCACTGTGGTAAAATTGCCATAACATAAAATTGACCATTTTGAGCATTAAAAAGATTTAAATCTAATTTTAGTTACATGTCCTTATGACATTGGGCATAAAGTATATTTATATGTTTTTATAAATACTTTTTTTTAGATAGAATTGGATTAGAGAATTCATCAGCACTGTACAATTGGGAGTTTGTGATACATGGCAGTTGGGGCTACTATTATTTTATATAACTATTAATTCCTTATACTTTTCAAAACATAATGCCTGTTTCAGTGACGAGTTTACTTAGGGCAGCTGCTAAGGAGAGGGTGGTACAAAACTGTGGAAGCAGACACAGGGACTGAGAGTCTGGTAGAGAAGGCAGACATGTAGGCATGTGTAGTATGTACATCTGTGCCTATGTTTACATGTGTGTGTGTGTGTATACTGTATATGTGCATGTATAACCACACTGCTCTGAAGGACCTGACATAATACCCTTTACAAAACTTAAGACAGTGAGGGCACTATGGAAGTGAGGTTAGATCAGACACTTCTCTTCTTATTCTCCTCTTATTCTCATAATATGCCTAGAAGACAGGATAGGGAGAGATCCTGGGTTTCTGTTTTCTGGGAGACTGTCATGGCTGTCTCCGTCCATGTCACACAGATGGGGAGTGGGAGAGTTTAGACTGAAATGTAATGATTTAATATTTGGTGCTCGGTGCGTTTCATCTTGAGTCAAATGAAGAAAAGGGGGTGGCGGTGGTGGTGGTGGCGTTGGAAATCAGGATTCCCCAGGGTGTGACATGCATGCCATTGTGAGTGTAGTGACATGAATTGTCACTTGTTGTCTTTAGTAAGGATTGGTGACACACCTGTAGTCCCAGCAGGTCAAGCAGCTGAAGCAGGAGAGGTACCAGATCATGCTCTACCTGCCTACAGAGTTAGATCATAGCCTTTCTGAGAAACTTACTGAAATCCTGTCTCCAATTAACAATAATAATGTGGGGGCTAAGCTCTCCAGCTTAGTCCCTAGTGCTACAGGAACGGGAAGGCGAGGGAGGGTTAGAGAGTATGGCTCAGTTGCAGAGTGCCTGACTGATATCCCTAACAGGCTCAGTCTTCAATACAGTAAACCAAAACAATTCAAATATTCCACTTCCTCTTCCCTGAGAGTTCTCCTTCCATGGCCAATTAATCAACACGAACCCAAATATCTTATGAAACATTCCAGAGCAGTGCATACACTTTAAATTGTATGCCATTCTGAGTGGTGTGACATAGCCTTGCACCATCTGTCTGGATGGGAAGTGAGCCATCTATCTGTCCAGGGTATCCACATTGTATATGCTACCCACTCTCAACTGTTGCTTACCAGATGTCCCATTTATCAACTTGACTGTTGTAGTACCTGTGTTTAGGTGACCTTATTTTACTTAATCCTGGTACAAAGTTCAGAAACAATGACTCTGCTTGCTAATTTTATTGCAATAAAGTATATTGTTATAATTGTTCTGTTTTGTTATTATTTATTATTGCTAATCTCTTACTGTTTCGACTTGTAAATTATCCTAGACATGCATGTTTAGAAAATAAACCCATAACAGATAGAGGATAGTACTCTTGAAACTTTTAAGCATCCCTTTGCAACTTTGGAACATAATCCATAGATAAGGTCTCCTCTGTACTTAGGGCTTGTTGGAAACATCAAGTGGCAGTTTTCGTGGAAGCTGTTGTAATTAGGATTTTTTTGGTTTACTTGTGAAATGTCTCCCAATGCCTCATGTGTTTGAACACTTGGTCCCCAGTCGGTGGTGGTTTTGTTTGGGGAAGAAGTGGGTCATTAAGGATTTTGATGTTTTATACTTTAGCCATAACGGTATTGGATGCTCTTGACTGCCGTGGGAGACTCTTGTTTGTTGCAGACTTTGGACTAGACACAGTGGTGGCCCAAGTGTTCTCATCTGCCCTGGCCAGTTTGAATCAGTTTGCAGACACTAGCGACTTCCCTCTAAAGATCTCTGTGGATCTCGCTTCTGTTTACAGATCGCTGACTTTGGGCTTTCCAACCTGTACCAGAAGGACAAGTTCTTGCAAACGTTTTGTGGGAGCCCACTCTATGCGTCACCCGAGATTGTCAACGGCAGGCCTTACCGAGGGCCAGAGGTGAGCAAACTGCTGGTGTAGATCTTGGGACGTTCTTAAAACCCCCAAGTGCCAAACAAAAGAAACTTGCCCTCCTTTGATTTATAGGAACAATAATATAGAGAGAGACCCCAGAGAAGAGGCATGAAACCTTAGTAAGCCTTAGAGAACAGGAGATAAAGATGCCTGTCCCTATGACAGGGCAGCTGCTTAGAATTTCTCCTCTTTCTTTCTTTTCTTTTCTTTCTTTCTTTCTTTCTTTCTTTCTTTCTTTCTTTCTCTCTCTTTCTCTCTTTCTCTCTCTCTTCTTTGTTTTAGACTCTTCAAAGGTAACACTTTAGAAATAATTGAGATCTTCTGAAAATAGCTGAGATCAAGTTAGTAAAGGGCAGGCTATGCATACTCTCTCTCTCTCTCCCTCTCTCTCTCTCTCTCTCTCTCTCTCTCTCTCACACACACACACACACACACACACACACACACACACTGACCCTTTGCCGGTTGATAATTATTTTGTGATACCTTCCAAGTTTGTCGTTAACGTAGGATTTGTAATGACCACCCAAATCTTGTTTTTGTGCATATCTTTTTTTTTTTTTTAAAGATTTATTTTATTATATGTAAGTACACTGTAGCTGTCCTCAGACACTCCAGAAGAAGGAGCCAGATCTTGTTACGGATGGTTGTGAGCCACCATGCGGTAGCTGGGATTTGAACTTATCACCTTCGGAAGAGCAGTCGGGTGCTCTTACCCGCTGAGCCATTTCACCAGCCCCCTTGTGCATATCTTTAATAATTTCCCTGGCTCTAGATACTTAATTTTTCCCTGTTGTATCAAAATAAAGAGAATAAATGAAACTCTTATTCATGTGTATCTCTTTTGCCCATGTTTGTGGTAGTGTTTATATTTAAGAAAATAAATTTTTATGATATCTTTTCTTTTATGAGAAATGTGTTCCTTTACCTGCCTCAGAGAGCTTTCATGGTCGCTGTAAGATATGTGTCTGTCCTAGTTCACTTTATATGGCAATATCTGTAAATATATTATGTGCCACAGACCCTCTTAGGCCCCTCATCTGCATGGCATGGGTCTGTATACTATCTCCTATGTGTCCTGTCTCTCTGCTCCAGGTGGACAGCTGGGCCCTGGGTGTCTTGCTTTACACTCTCATTTATGGAACGATGCCCTTCGATGGCTTCGATCACAAAAACCTCATCCGGCAGATCAGCAGCGGAGAGTACCGAGAGCCCACACAACCCTCAGGTGCGTGCCCAAGGGAGGCTGGGGGTTGGTGGGAGAGCGCTTGTCTTGTCTGCCCCAGCTCACACTCTCTCTAGATTTATAAGGCATCGCCCACGACTCCTCACTCTTCTCTCATAACAGCTCTTGGTGAAGCTGGCTTTTTAGGTGAGATGTTCTCCCATTCAGCCAAAAGCCCTTCTTGCATTTTTCTATTCTGTATAAAATGTGGCAAGCCAATTTCCCACTATAAATGAAAGCTCCAGAAAGACTTTCTATTCCTCAGCGTCCCTCAAACCTCAAACTCAGTGGCCAATGGCACTTTGGCTCATGTCTGAATGAAGTTTATATACCACATATTTTCTCCTGAAGGCTCATCACCGTCTTCTTACACTCAAGGACAGTATATAGAACTTCTGACTGGTGTGTGGGGCCATTTTAAATGGCAGATTTCTAGCAGGAAGGACACAATCAAACAGACTAGGCCTGCTTATTTCCAGCCTGACAGCCCAGCCAGAGAACCAGATATGCCTGCTTTAGAGCCTGAGGACGTCAGTGTGCCTTATACACGGGATGCCTGCAAAAGAGCTGTGGGGATTGACTTGGGGCTTGCAAACAAGTTCAGGTAAACTTGTCAATGTAGATGGATGAGGACTAACATGGGTGGATAGGCAGGTAGGTAGTAGACAGATGATAGATGATAGATAGATAGATAGGTAGATAGATAGATAATAGATGGATAGATAGATGATAGATGGATAGATAGATGAATAGATGATAGGTGATAGATAATAGATATGTGATAGATGATAGATAGATGATAGATAGATAGATAGTAAATCGATAGATGATAAATGATAGATGATAGATAAAAGATAGATGATTGAAGATAGGTAGGTAGATAATAGATGGATAGATAGATAGATGATATATAGATAGGTAATAGATAATAGATAGATGATGGATATTAAATGATAGATAGATAATAGATTGTTGATAGTGGCCTTTTTCTCTCTAACTGATGCCAGTAAAATTCCTGGCACATTGTGAGAGTTCAGGAAATCCTTACGAAGTGACTGATTGTCCTGTCCCTTGAGAGGAGTGATCACTCTGTCCCCATTGCTCTTATCAGCCTTCCTAAGTGGCTGGGGGAGGAGGTAACCTCCCAGGGTAGGTACAGGGCACAGCTTGGTGCTGAAAGTCAGTTTATCAGCTGTGAGCTTGGTTCCTGTGGCTTCCTCGGTATCCTTGGAAGCTTTTCCCCAGATATCTCTCTCTCTCTCTCTCTCTCTCTCTCTCTCTCTCAGAGGCTTTGGCCACCTGGAAGGCAGATAAAGATCAGCTCTCAGTTTGGTGGATACCAATAGGGCTTACGTCAGACAGCCTCAGGAGGTGAACTCACTGGGCGTGGCTCTTGCTGGGCATGGCTCTTGCTGGGCATGGCTCTAGGATCTTGGCTAAGACCTTGAGAGTGGGGCCAGCCATGGCTATGGCAATTTTCCCTGCCCAGGTGTGTCGGGTAAGAGCCACACCTGACACAGGTGAGCATCTCTGTCTCCCGTGCTCTGCCTCCAGCACCTTTTCCAGGGGACTGACTGTGTGTTTATGTGCGCCTACCTTTGGAAGGCTACCAGTGAACACCTGCTTTTTGTTTTGATCAGAATGCTATTGACCAAAGCAGTAGAAGCAGGCGTGAGTTTAGTTTGAATTCTTTCTCTGCTGCCTTCTGTACTTGATACAGATCTGGGATGACAGGGAGGTCAGTAGTTCCAGGAGATCTCTTTATTTGTTGGAAAGTAGATCATGGCTGGGGAGATAGCACAGCCTTGTAGGATTGAAAACATGAGTTTGATCCTAAGAATGCACCCAGAAACACCTGACATGATAATACTCATTTATGACCCCACAGCTGTCTAGTTATAAATGAATGGAGCCCAGGACTTTGATGGCCAACCAGCCAGGCCTACTCAGTGAGGTCTTGCCAGTGGAAGACCATGTCTTAAAAGAAAAAGTTTGAGGGGAGCTTGAGGGAGGATTCCGGAAGTTGTTCTGTGTCAGCCACCTACACACAGACGTACATATGCACCAGCAAACACACATGTGTACTTGTGTGCACCACGAAAAGAAGGGAAGCAAATCACGAGCTCTGTGGCTCGTGGTTCTGAGCCTTGGTCAAGTTTTTGCTGTACAGTCTAAAGACTTTGGCTTTCTGCTTGAGCTTGAAGCTGGAACACTCCAAATGCATTCTGTGCCTTTCTTCCTTCCTTCCTTCCTTCCTTCCTTCCTTCCTTCCTTCCTTTCTTTTTCCTGAAGTAAGCACATCTCTAGCCATTTGTGGAAAGTCAACCCCACCCAAAGCTCCCATGCAGAGCCTGATTCTCTTTGTCTTTCACCCTTTAGATGCTCGGGGACTCATCCGGTGGATGCTGATGGTGAATCCCGATCGCCGAGCCACCATTGAGGACATCGCCAACCACTGGTGGGTGAACTGGGGCTACAAGAGCAGCGTCTGTGACTGTGATGCCCTTCCTGACTCTGAGTCTCCACTCCTGGCACGGATCATCGATTGGCATCACCGTTCCACGGGGCTGCAGGCTGAGGCTGAAGCCAAGATGAAGGGTCTGGCCAAACCCGGGGCCTCTGAGGTTGTGTTGGAGCGGCAGCGGTCACTGAAGAAGTCCAAGAAAGAGAATGACTTTCCCCAGTCTGGCCAGGACTCCGTACCTGAAAGCCCATCCAAGCTGAGTTCCAAGAGGCCCAAGGGCATCCTGAAGAAACGGAGCAACAGTGAACACCGCTCCCATAGCACTGGCTTTATCGAAGGCATTGTGAGCCCTGCCTTACCATCCCCTTTCAAAATGGAGCAAGATTTGTGCAGGACTGCCATCCCCCTCCCCAACTCCCCCGAGGCAGATATGTCAGGGAAGCTCAGCCTCAAACAGTCTGCCACGATGCCCAAGAAAGGCATCTTGAAAAAGACCCAGCAGAGAGAATCCGGCTACTATTCATCTCCGGAGCGCAGCGAGTCCTCGGAACTGCTGGACAGTAATGATGTGGTCATCAGCGGTGGCCTCTCATCCCCTCCCCCAGACCCAGCCAGGGGAACTTCCCACAGCCTGTCCTGCCGGAGGAAGGGCATCTTGAAACATAGTAGTAGGTACTCAGATGGTGCCACAGACCCTGCCCTCACCCGCCCTGAAATGCCCACACTGGAATCCTTGTCACCTCCCAGTGTCCCCTCTGATGGCATCTCTCGAAGCTACAGTCGCCCGTCCAGTATCATCAGCGATGACAGCGTCCTGTCCAGCGACTCTTTCGACTTGTTAGAGCTTCAGGAGAACCGGCCAGCCCGCCAGCGCATCCGCAGCTGCGTCTCTGCGGAAAACTTCCTCCAGCTTCAGGACTTTGAGACACCACACAACCGGCCCCGGCCCCAGTACCTGAAGCGGTACCGGAACCGGCTGGCAGACAGTAGTTTCTCCCTTCTCACTGACATGGACGATGTGACTCAGGTGTATAAGAAGGCGCTGGAGATCTGCAGCAAGCTCAACTAGCCCTTCAGGGCACAGAGGACGGGATGGGTGGGTGGGTGAGTCCAAGGGAGAAGGAGAACAGAACTCAGCCTGCAGGCTGGTTACCTCTTTGCTGGTCATGGCAACGGATTGGGAAAGGACTAGTAATGTCTGGCCTGGCCAGTTTTCGCAGCCTTGAGTCGGCACCTAAAAGGGATAGAAACCGTTTTTCACCTGTTCTGCCAGCTGCCAGTCAGAATGGGGATCCTAACTGGCATTACCAGGTGACATCTCACAGGGCAGGTGGTGTTGGCCAGCAAGAAATGGGAAGCGGCATTGTGGGGGGAAGATGTGTTTCCTAGAAGTCATCTAGATGATTCTGGAGGAGGGGGAGAAAGGCTGAGACCATCAGCTTTGAATGGATCCATTAGCAAGCCTGGCCTGACTACACAGGGGCTAGCAAGACGCCAGAAACCTGAGTGTGAATTGGTGATCGATTGGTAACATCTGTACTGTGGTCTGAGTTTAGTAGACTAGGCACACCAGGGAGCACTGAGTGAGTACCAATGACTGCCAGGGAATCAGGACAGAGGCAACAGCATACCTGCCCTGGCTAAGCCCTGGGAGTTGGGTTAAAGCATGTGCTGTTTAAAAGAAAAATGGTTAACTCTTTCATGGCACAGCATGACATGTATTAATTTGCTCCTGGACCTTGAGTAGAAGACAGGGCTTGCTTAGAGAGTGAATGTGCTGAACTCTGTTACGGAAATAAGTCTGGTGGCGGTGACTTTCTGGTTTTCCGGGATCTGCGTCTTCTTTCTCCTCTCTCTATGGCCTTGTTCTTCTTTCGTGGGAGCTTCTGAAGGTGAGCAGGAAGAAAGATGGCAGTGTGAGAGCCCAGGACTTTGTGTGCAATGAGGCACAGAGCCGCTGTGGCCTTTGCACGGCGAATGGACGGACGGTGAAGTATGCCAGCAAGGGGCGACTTGACACTTTCTTAAATATCTCAGTATTAACTGGAACCTCGCCTCTTGGCTTCTCACCTGCACAAGGACAGGAGTCTCCAAAGCATCCCTGGCTCAGCCATAGGCCCCATTCACCCCTACTGTGGAATCTTGACTGTAGATGAGTTGCTTCTAGGGAGTTAGTATGTAGGTGAAATAAGTGGCCGAGGGAAAGCCCAGTTTGACAGAAGGTTCTTGTCTCCCCGGGCCTAAGTATTCTATCTCGTGGTTTTGATCTTCCTCATTTGGGGGGAATAAACAAGTTTTATCCATCCATCCATCCATCCATCCATCCATCCATCCATCCACAGAATAAGATGTTGAAAGTGCAGAGTGCTTGGGAGGGATGCTTGGGGACGTTTCCTCGGAAGCCATCCAGATGGCTCTGGAGGAGGCAGAAAGGAGGTGTGTGGGGGTGACAGGATGCTTAAAAATGTTCCAGCTAGTTATCTAATCTCTGAACACTAAGATTACAGGTGATGTCATCCCCACGGAGGGGACCCTGGGGACACTGGGGGGGTGGGATTGAAATGGTCTTTCTGGGCTGACCACGGAATCCACTGGCTTAGTCAAATTAGAATCCTTCTTCTAAGGTGGCTGTCTTCTGAGGGCCTCTCAGGCAGGGTTGGGGGAGGATGCATCCTGGGGAAAACACAAAATCCCTCACTGCGCTGAGGGCAGTTGTCAGGGAGATGTTGCTCTGTATGACAGAAGGCTGGTATGCATCTCTGTGTTTGGGCCCCGCGCTTTCCTTTGGACTGAACTGAGCAGGATGCCGGGAGAAACTGCTTCGATTCTTTTCCTTCAGTTTCACCTCCTACCTGAACTGTGGCAGGGGCTAAAAGGGAAAAAAAAAATCTATAGGTAGAGAAGTGGCTCTGGCACTTTGGAGGTGCATAGACATCAGCATGTAACCTCCGAACCCTCCCTCTCCCCGCCTCCTCTTGTGAACAGCCCCCGCTGCTACACTGCTGGCCCCTGAGCAGGCAGCTGGTCTCAGGTGTAGCAGCCATTACTGGTGGATGGGATTTTTTTCCCCTTTTGCCAGCTGATTGTGTCTTTTAGTATTTCCCACCATGCAATGACTCCATTAGGAAAACCACCCCCTTCGGCTTTCTCTCCTTCTCGATCACCAGGGTCACCAGTGTGTTCTCTTTTTGGTGGAACTCTCAAAGACAAGGGGTTGGGGGAAGGGAAACCCAAATGTTTCACACCAAGAACAGAGGCTCCGGAGTGTCCTCCGTTCCAGGGCTGACACTGAGTTGAGTCCAGGTCTGCCTTGACCTGGAGGTCTCAGGCACCTGCAGTGGCTATGAGGGCTGCTTCCCACAGATGGAGGCTGGAGACATGGCTGAGTAGTTTCTCAACCCCCCCCCCCTCCGCTCGGTTCTGACACCTACTTTTAGCTGAGATGCTGACTGTCCCTGCAGGAAATGAGTTAGAATAGAGACTAAAGCCCTAAAATTGCAGTTTCCTGGTGGAGCCCTGTTATCCCTGCCAGCCAATCCCCAGGCAAAGAAGGGATGCCTGACTCATTTCTGTGGAGTCCCCAGTGAGAGACACAGATGACCCCATGGGCAGAGTGGGAAAGTCGCTGCCTGAGCTCTCCGGGTCCTTCCTTTGCTTCTGGGGCCCTTTCATTCTTCGTTTACACATCTGCCAAAGGGGGTGGAGTTGTATTTCGTTTTACAGGTAAATTTCAAGGCACAATCAGTTTTTAAGAAAGTGCTCCAAGACCCTAGGCAACATGACAGTTCTCAGTTCCCTCTGAATTTTAGTCTCTGCTACCTGGTGCTCTTTACCAGAGGAGCTCGCTGCAGGGTGAAATTCAGGCGTGTTTTGCCCAGGCCTGCTGTCTTGAGTACAAATGTGAATGGTGGACTGACTGCTTGTTGCCAAACTGGAAATGTTTTGTTGGGATTTACTGGCATGGTATCATTCCTAGGAAGAAGAAGGAAAAAAAAAGGAAAAAAGAAAAAAAGAAAGAAAAAGGAACAGGAGAGGGAGAGAAACTTGACTGCACATTTTTTTTTAATTAAATCCATGTTGTGACTTTTATTTAATTTCTATATTTTTTGGTAATAAAAAGTTGACTTTTTAATTTGAATTTGTCTTTTTTTATTTATTGGTCTGAAAGGCATTTCAAAGGTATTATAATAATATATTGGTGTAATTTAATTGGTGCAGCATGCCTTCTGGGCTCCAGTCAAAGTTAGTTTTTACTTATTTGATTGGTTTGAGAACAGCCTACAGGGAGAGGAAGAGAAAAGCTGGCTAATTACCCAAAGTGTTCATCTTTCATTGGAAACTGAATTTTTGTCATATTTGTTTCTGTTTTTATTTTAAATTAAATAAATTGTGATAAACTGAACCAGGGCCTTGTTTCTTTTGTTGTTTTTCCTTAGTCAAGTGAGTAACAGGTCCAGTACAGGTGCCAGAAGCCCTGCCCCTTCTGGTCTAAGCAGCCTGGGGATGTCGGGTTTCACTGCATTGGAACTGAGGCCTACAAGTGGGACCTGAGATAACTGGGCTTGCTTTCCTGTGTCTCCTTGCATTTGTATGTGTGTGTGTATGTGTGTGTGTACACATGCAAGTGTGTGTCTGTGAGTGTGTGTCTGTGAGTGTGTGTCTGTGTATGAGTGTGTGTGTCTGTATGTGAGTGTGTTTATGATTATGTGTGTATGAGTGTGTGTGTCTGTATGTGAGTGTGTTTATGAGTATGTGAGTGTGTGTATGAGTGTGTTTGTATGTGAGTCTATGTGAGTGTGTATATGAGTGAACATGAGTGTTTATGTGTGTGAGTGTGTGACAGGGTGTATGAGTGAGTGTATGTATGTCTCTGTGAGTGTGTGTGTATGAGTGAGTGTGTTTATGAGTGTGTGTGTCTGCATGTGAGACTATGTGAGTGTGTATATGAGTGTGTGTGTGAGTGTATATGTATGAGTGAGTGTATATGAGTGAATATGTGTGTGTGTGTGTGTGTGTGTGTGTGTGTGTGTGTGTGTTTATGTGTGTGTATGTGTATGTGTGAAGGCCAGAGGAGCCCCTTGGCTGCTGTTTCTCAGGAGCCATTCCATTGCTCTGTTGAAGCTGCGTCTCTCACTGGCCTGGGAACTGTGGCTGAAGCTGACTGGGCCAGTCAACCTTGGGGTTCTGTACTTCACAGTTAGCATGAGACCTCAGCAGAGAAAGTGACTTTGCAGAATAACGGCTGTTGCAGCTTTTCTGATGCTCTGGAGGACTGGGTGTGGCTGTCACCTTTATATCTCTCCTCCCTGATTCTGCAGCCCACCCTGTGAGGGCCACAGGCTCCAAATCCACATTTCAGCTGTTGTTTTCTAAAGGAAACTGATGACCAGGTTACTTCCATCTGGGATGGAGATGTCACCGAGGGCTAACAGCCATGCTACCTCCTCTCTGAGCATCAGCTTTCCTGTACCTCCGTCTCACACAAACTGCAAACTGTGAATGTGCTTGCTCAGGGCCAAGGTCAATGGCTGCTGTTTTCTAATGGGAAGGCCACTGCCCTGCCTGTGGCATCAGTGACTCCTGTCTTGTCACGGTGTCTTCTGTGAAGACACCACCCTTGTGCCCCACCTGACAGTTCTTGGAAAGAGAGATGAATAATCAGGCAAACTGAGCAGTTCCTGGGTCCTGGTCATAATGTCAAGTGGCAGTAAGCTCTACCTGAGTCCAGAGCATCCGAGAGCCCAAGAGCAGTGCTGGATCCGTAGAAGAAAAGCCTGACTTTGCAGAGAAATAGGAACCCATTCTCATTTCTGACCAGGAAGAGCCTCAGGTGGAGCACCACCACACTTGGCAAACAACAGTTTACACGTTGTATATACACCCACACACTTGTGTTTACAAATACGCAATACAAACAAACAAACAAACAAACAGGATGCCCAGTTAAATTTGAGCTCTAGATAAATACCAGGGTAATTTTTAGTGTGTGCCCCATGATTCCCACGGCTCCATATTTGAGCCATGTTTATATTTTTCAAAATGTATCACCTGAAATTCAAAATTAGCTGCATTTAACTGTATTTCATAAAGGTGGATAAATGGATGCTTCTAGCCTATCAGATTTAGAATGTACTACTGCCTCTTCTCTTCCTTAACTCTTCTATTGCTGTGAGGAGACGCCATGACAGTTTCAGAGGGTGGGTCCATGATCATCATGGTAGGAGGCATGGCGGTGGGAAGGCAGGCATGGCAGTAGAGTGGTAGCTGAGAGCTCACACCTGACCTGAAAGTTGCAGGTAGACCTGGAGACAATGGCACACTTCCCTCAACAAGACCATGCAACCTAATCCTTCCCAAACAGTTCCACAAACTGGAGACCAAGGATTCAAGCATATGAGCCTATAGGGGGTCATTCTCATCTAAACCACCACACCTCTCAAATCATGCTATCATGGAGAAATTCCAATTCCAGTTCAAACTGCTACCACTCCTTGGGCCTCATTTTTTTCAAAGTCTAATGGCTCACTCTCCCATTCTCTCTCTCTCTCTCTCTCTCTCTCTCTCTCTCTCTTTCTCTCTTATTTATTTATTTATTTATTTATTTATTTATTTATTTATTTAATGTGTGCTTGTGTATACAAACATGTTTGCATGTTTATATGAAAGCCAGAGGAAAATCTTGGGTGTCATACTTGAAACACCACCCTCCTTAATTTTTTGAGACAAAGGTCTCTTACTGGCCTGAGGCTCCCTGGTTAGACTAAGCTGCTGACCAATGAGTCCCAGGGATCCCTTCCGCTTGCACGTCCCCAGTTCTGGGATTATAAACATGTCATCAACACCTGGCCTTTTTTCCAACATGGATTCTGGACCTTGAACTTAGGTACTCTGTTTGCAGGATAAGCTTTATACCAACCGAGCCATCTCCCTGGTCTCCAGTGGCTCTATTGATAGCATTCTTGCATAGCTCTGGAAGCTGTGAAGAAAGAGTGAGACAAACTCTTATGAAGTTATACTGAGTATGAAACGCCATGAGAAACAACAGACCCTTCTTGATGGAGTAATATCCATTGGCTTTTATCCATCTCTTCTTCATTTAACATATTTTTAAGTCATACTGGAGATATTTTAGCAGGAACTAGGGCAGGATAAGTATGAAGAATAGGAATGCAGACTACTGTTTCATAAGCTCTTGGTTAATAATCTCTGTACTACATACATCCCAGACCTTCAAGGAGTTTTAAAATAGGACATTCTCTGGGAGCATCTGCCCTGATGATTCTTGCTTCTTGTTGCAGTCCCTGACTCCATTAGCAAATGGCAGACACTGCAGAGGAAGGAATTCACTTAGAAGTGGAACCTTTAGGAAGTATGTAAATCTGTACTCACAGAGAAGGAATGGCATGCATATGACTTAGAGGCTGGAGCAGAAGTGACCTAAACAAGCCAGTGAGGAAATACAGGGTGACCCCAGTGAAATGTCAACTCTTCTGTGTTACATAGACACTTGCAGAAGAAGACAAAGCTAAAGGAGCTAGCCATCGGAAGTGTGAGCATTCAGATTTATTCCAGACAGGACAGTAGATGATACAAAGGCCCTGGGGTTGTCAAAAACAACAAAGCATCAATTTCTGGTCTATTGGCATAGGGCAATCATGGGCCAGGGGGTGTAGTGTTTGTTTAAACATATGTGTCCGTATTCTAACAAGGACTGGCTGTGATCATTTATGACTTTGTATTTCCTTAATTACAAATGACTGCATCCTTCAACAGGTGGTCCCCAGACACGACACATGCTGTGATGTGCAATTTAAAATGAGAATATTGTTCTGTTACAGAAATTGACTGCCACTTATTGAAATGTATGGAGGAGATGTTTTTAATTCACAGGATCATGCAACACTCTGGGGATGGGAACGGACTGGCTGTGATTCTACGTCTGAACACTGTGGTCTACACACTCAGGTTTTCCTGTTACCAGACCTGCCCAATGCCAGCGTAGCCGTCTGGTTCCAACTGAATCTGATGCAAGAAGTTAGCAGTTATTTTTGTTTCATGATTCCAACAATTACTTTCCTCTTGATGAGAAAGCACATTGCCTTCCACAGCAGTGGCCCAATCTCCAGCAGGACAATTTAAGAGGGGAATTGTGTATTTTAGCTTAGAGTTCCAGTCAGTTAGAGCAGAAAGGATGCTGACCCCTGGCAGACAGGAGGCAGGGAGGAGAGGAAGGGACCAGGGACTGGGGATACTCGTCAAAAGCATGCCTCCTATTGACTTAGTTATTATTACTAGGCCCAGCTACCCAAATAGTGCCACCAGCTGGGGACTAGTAATTCAATGCAAGCCTGGAGGAGGAGCGACTCATATGGAAAATTCATCCGCATCTCTTTCAGACTAGGACTTTTCATTGTATCTCGACCAACTAGTTCCTTGGCTCATTCTCTGCCTAGTTTTCTTTCTGAGTTGGTCTGGATAAGCTATGGTATGCCAAAGTAACAAGCAACCCTCGACAGGTCAGTAGCTCAATATAATTGGATCTCCCTCTCTGGTCAGTACAAGGTTCGGTAGTTGTTCTTCTATGCATCTCCAAGCTAAGATTCTCGCATCCTATGGCTTTGACATCCCAGAGCTCTTTATTCCTGACTATGTAGATGAAAGGGAGAGCACAGGTGAGCGTCTGTAAATACCAGGCCTGGATACGGTATACATGTGTTGAGCTCACCTCCCATTGGTTAGAGCTCAGCCACCTGCCCCACGTGCCATCGTGGTTAGTCTTTGAAATAGCTCGTAGTTTAAAAGCAGAGAGTAAAATGGGTCAGGTGAATGCATGGCAACACTTCCATTACAACTTATTTCTGCTTCCTATGAGGAGCTCCCAGCAAGGAAAAGGTAAAGAACTATAATATTAACCAAGTCATGAAGTAGTCTATGTTCTCATCCTCCATGTTTGTCATCTTTTAACGCTTCTCATGTTCTCTCACCTCCAATATCATAGAGGAAGAAACTGTTTGGGGGAACAAAAGGCAATGGCTTGCCTAACTAACCAAACCGTGAAACTGTGAAGATGGACTCGAATGTGGGCCTGGCTGCCTGGCTTCTGAGCTTACACTGTTTGCTCCGTTGGTCACTTAGAACAACCCTGAAACTCAGACTCCTTGCCACCTTATTCACACACACAGTTAGATCCTTGCAGGGACCCAGATAGATGTCATCAGGAAGGAAGACACTGGACAAAGTTAGTGTATTGCTGAAATATGAAGAAGAGAACAAGCCTTCCCAGTTCTCCATTGGTGTTACGTTCTAGAACATCCAGTCTCAGCAGATGGGAAACAGGATGATGCAGATGCCCTAACTCTTCTCATGTGGAATGGGATAGAGAGATTCACCTTCCTCTTCACTGAGTTGCTCAGAACTCCAGAGTGGGGACAGGAGTCCTTCATTGGCCAGGTGCAACCCACAGCTGTCAGCACTTGCAGGTGAACAGGCTTTCATGTGCTGTTTCCTGTGTTGCAGGCCCTCAGGAGATCCCTTAAGTCTTCCTAGAGGCCCAAGAGCTTACAACAAGCTGCCAGGAGCCAGGTAGAAACTCAAGATGCTTGGGTGTGCTTCACAGTCCTGCCTGGAGTCAAGTACTGCAAAAGCAACTTCCGTCATGTGGACATCAAGGCTGAAGAATGTCTTCAAAGCCCTGGGGTGGAGGTGGAGTCAGCACAGACATTCTCTCTAGTCAGGTCTTACTGTCAGATGAAACCGGGCCCGGAGGATGCTGCATTTTAGAGGCAGCAAAAGAAAGGGGGCTTCAAAAAAAAAATAGCTACTCCAAGAATGTTCTGCACATTGGAATTTGTGAATCACCGAAGCCGAAAAACATCTGATTCAGCAATGCCTTGGGCATTCCAGAAGCTTCAGCCCTCCGTCTTTGGAGCCCAGACAAAGCATGTGTGCAAAGCTGGAAGCCAGATGCAGACCTCAGAGCAAGCCAGCTGGTTTGCTCCAAAGAGGTTCTGGTTGTGGGTTCAATCTCTGTGAAGTACAGAGGGCCCTTGGAAGTGGGCCCAGTCTGAACTGTCTTCTCAGACACACATGATGAAGAAGTAAAGGTGCGTGGGAATGGGCTCCTTTTCTAGCGAAACAACCAATAAGCACACGCTTCACTCAGGCGCTTCGTGTACTCAGAACGGTGGATCACGACGCCCACGAGGCTGCGTTGGCTCTGCACAGAAAAGAAGATTCCAGAGTGAGCAGACCAAAGAGCCAAACTATCTTCTGAGGGTCCAGCAGTTACACATCACTGGGGTTCCACCTGAGATCTTCCTGGCCTTTAACTTTCCATTCTGGCTGATTTCCCAGGATCCTGCTTCACCAACTGCAATGCTCACAGTCAACACCTAGAACCTCCACACTGTGTACCGTCCCACTCCCCTTCTGCTAAACCACTTCTGCCTTTTCTTGGCCCTGAGCATTTGCCTTGCTTGGATGTCATCTCTATGTGACTTCCTTAGCATGAACCTCGAAGGAGCAACCTGCATCCTCTGGCGGCACTGGACACATCCGCTGAGCCAGTGCCTCCTTTGAGAATTATCTTTTCAAACTCAAAGAAGTCAGCATGTTATCCAACATAGATACCCATGCAGAAGTAAGAATCAAGTGTGGCAAGCCTACTGTTTGTGACCTAAATCTTTTTGTAGCTTTTATGAACACCATTTCCTCACGGGCAAAGAGAAGGGCTTTCACTGAAACAGGAATGTTTAAGTTATGTCCTCCTGACATGGGTCAAGAAGAAATCCTTGAAGAAAAGAATGGTGTTTACCAATTTCTGTGGTGAAAGTCTTCCCACCAGAGCCAATCTTAATATAGCACCAAACAGGTGCAGAAGGTTCTGGAAATCTAAAAAAATGGGCCATGGCTCTTGAACCTCCCCTGCTACTGTGTTGGTTTTCACAAATACCTGGCACATGGGTTAGGGGTACAGGATTGTTGTAGAGTACTTGTCTAGCCCTGTGTAGAGTCTTGGCTTTAACTCTTAACACCCCCAAAATATGAAGTTACTTTTATGAGTGATACAAACACACAGAAAGAAGCAGCCACATCGTGCTTTTTGGGTTTTCACCACCGAGGTGTACTCCATATGTATCATAGCTCTGCTCTCTACTGCCTCTGGCATCAGAAAACACTCTTTATAGGAAACACATCTTGCTCCACTTTGTTAACATAATGAAGAGTCATCTCATGCGCTGGCTGTTACGGGTGCAGAAGGTACGAAGCAAACAGAGTGGCCAAACCGGTTCTAAATCCTTTGGTACAATGTTGGGATTGGGACAAAAGTCTCCGACTCTGTCTGAACTAAAGGGATAGCATTTAGACTTTCATTATCAAACCTGTTAGCTCTCTGTGCCTTTGGTTAGACTGAGCACGCTCCCTTCTCTCCCTAGACAACCGGGCAGTGTTTTGTTATTATTTCAATTGGTTTACAAATTTGGCAAGTATTTTTCTTGAATTTATTAAACTAATTGTGATTTTTTTTCTCTCCTTGGACTGTCTTCATATGGTGACAGCTTTGTTTGTTTCTTAAATGTTAAACTAACCTTGCCTTCCTGGTATAATTTACACCTAAACCATATTATATTGTTCTTTCTCTGTATTTATGAATTTTGATAGGCTGAAAAATTTGACAGAAAAATTTCCTTCTGGTTCTCACTTTCCACTTCCTTCTCTCCACTTCTCTTTTTGTCTTTCTGTCTTTCTCGTTTCTTCTTTGTATGTCTTCATCTGTTTTTATTATTCAAGAAACATTGGTCATAAAATATGTCAGGACATGGTCTCCTCCCTTCTAATATCTGAAAGTTTTGTGTAGGAAGCTATCATTTCTTCGTTAAATATCTGACATAGCTCACCAGTTATGATAGTCAGTATTGATTGCTAAGAGGCGCTCAAAGGAGGCAGACCTCCCGGTTTGCCTGTGAGAGATCCCGTAGATCACGCTAGACTTTGAGAATGACTGCATCCTATTTTTCTAGGTAAGGCTTAATGAAGTTGGAAGATCCACCTGCAAATGGACGAAGTCATGAGAAAAGCAAGTGGAGCATCTGTACCCTTTGTTTCCCAACTGTGGCTGCAACATGTCGGGGGCACTTCCAACACCAGCCACCGTGTCCTTTCCATGATTGTCTGTATCCCCTTAGTGGTGAGCCAGAAGAAGCTCTCCTTCCTTAAGTTGCTTCTAACAGGCTTCTGGTTTTGTTATGTTTTGTTCTTATCAGTGAGATAAATAACTAGGATACCAGTGAAGCTACTTGAACTTGGAGTTTCCTTTATATTAACGAGTTTCATATTAGCAGTTTACTTTCTTCACCCAACAGAAAATTATCTAGATTTTGGCTTCTTGAGTTACCTTGGGAAAGTTATCTTTTTCAAGGAAGTAGTTCTTAGCATCTAGGTTAGCCGGGTTTTTTGGTGAGCTATTTGTTCCTAATAGCTCATTGCGCTTTTGTTTGTTTGTTTAAGTTTCATAGGATCCATAGCAATGATTTTTTTTTTAGTCTTAATTTTCATATCTTCTTATTTTCTCTTCTCTGTTTTCCTAATAGCTCATCAGTTTTGTTTAATTCTCCTCAAAGAATAAAGTGTTGGGTATATCTGTCTTTAAATTCTGTTATACATTTTCTTTGGGGTGGTGGTGATAATAATCGGATTTTGGTTATTTTCCCTACTCGCTTTAGGTTTAATTTGCCCCTTTTTTTGCCTCAGAGTTTTAGACACTTAAGCCATGACTTTTGATCATTTATTCTCTTCACACACTAACAATGAAAGCTGCGAATTTTGGTATAATAACTGCTAACACTGCATTTCACAAATTTTGATGTGCTATGCTTTTATTTTCAATTATCCAAACTTGTTAATATACTTGCTTATTGAGTTATTTATGGTTATACAGCCTAATTTAAAAACATTTAGTGTTTTTTTTTCCCACCAGATAACTTTCTGTTTGTGATTTTTAAACTCAGTTGGACTATAGTCAGATAACACACATATTTTATTTTCAACCCTTCTATCTTCATGGAAACTAGTTCAAGGCTTAATATCTGGTCTACATTGGTGGATGTTCTATGTAGAGTAGAAAATATTCAAGTGGTTTTGAATCGGTCCTTCTACTTAACAAAGTCAAGAGAGTTGATAGCACTGTTTGGGTCTATTATACCTTTTCAAAATATGAAAACTTTTTGAAGCACCCATTCCTGTAGACTTGCCCACTTCTACATACATTTAATCAGAATTTCCCTTATGTATTTTGAAGCTCATTTGTTAGGTGCATTGCTGACCATGGCCATGTTGCCCTGTTGACATAGGAACTTCAACATTATAAATTATCCTTCTTCCTCTAATACTACTACTTAGAATGAACTAAGTAATAATATAGACATTAACATTTGTTATTAGTGCTGCACTAACTTTTATATTTTTTATTTATATTTGATCTGGATTTTTATATTTAGAACAGGCTTCTATAGATGGTGTCTACTTGGGTATTGGCATTGCTTTTAATCTATCTGAAAAATGTAATCATATGACTTGAAAATGGAGGCAGGCTACTGGAGATTAAAGGTTCAAATATGGATAAGGGGTAAGAGGAAGATAGGAAGCTAATCAAAACTTGGAGCAAACGAAAAACTCTGATTGAAGTCCTCTACTCTGTAAACTAATTAAAATGTAAACTAATTAAAATGTAAACTAATTAAAATGTATACTAAAAGGGGAGTTTGAACACGGGTCCCCGAAATGGGCAAATGATGCTTCCCCTGGAAGAAATGGATTATTAAATTTAGATTCCACTGAGTTGGCAATTAAGATTAAGAAGATGGTAGTAGTATGGGCAACCCTCGTCCCTGTGAATGTCATAGGGGATTAAGAATGGAAACCAACTTTGGTTTCTTAAGAGATGGTGAAGAAAGGGCTGCTGGGAGAAGGAGCATCATGAATCCGAGTCATAGCTGGTAAGTACAAGGTCTGAACTTGAACTCAGGCTTCCCATCCTCTGAGTTCCTGGTCCTAATTTATTTTGTCATCTGAGCATGGAAACTTGCTTGCTATGACCAAATGGTTTCTGTCTTCATTTCTGC
Organism: Mus minutoides; assembly: GCA_902729485.2. Taxonomy (NCBI): domain Eukaryota; kingdom Metazoa; phylum Chordata; class Mammalia; order Rodentia; family Muridae; genus Mus; species Mus minutoides. The sequence continues at coordinate 754,829 of LR750014.1, forward strand.
TGCCATCGATTAAGCATTCTGCATGTGCGAGCCCTCCACAGAGCACTGAGGTTTGTGTCCAAGGCCATTTGGACTCTCTGCATGTCATCCAGATGTTTGCTGCCAACTCTGGGATGATTTCTTCCCCATTGCAGTCTGTTGATTGGAATGGGAGTCAACAAGGACGTCAGGCCAGCTACTGCCTGAAAGACTGGGAGATGACTAACATGAAGACATGGAGATGCACTCTTAAAAGCTCTGCACAACATCTGGGTGACCGAAATGCAAAGGGAGGGCTTTTAAGGAGAAGCAAGAATCAAATGTTGGTCTGCAGTGAGGTTTCTTGTTCCTGGAATGAGCAGGCCTGGAATTAGTGCTAGATGGGTTAATGAAATCACCACATTTCCTGCCTTTCCATGATTTTATTTCTAAGGTTGCAGCTAGGTAATAATTTGATTAAACTAACATGGCAGGAATGTCTAGAAGATTTTTTTTTAATTTTTGGAATAGTATTCTTGGCTCGTTAGGCTGGTTCAGTTCCAGGCCTGGGGTGGGTGGGTGTGGAGGAAAGGCCAGAAGCAGCAGTATGTATGCTTTTCTCTTGCAGCCTCTGATACTACACAGCCTACTTCTCTCGCCTTTGTTCACGTCCCCGTAAGAGGTCTTAATGACCACTTCCTGAAATGTAATTCCTATTTGAGAATGATAAGGTTTTACTGAGGTCTGCACCGAGTAATGAGGAAATTCACACCTCAGTTAATAGTTTCTCGTTTCCTCTGGGTGCAACGAGGAACTTTATCTCTTTCCTTTGAGCGTCGCTGGGATGAATACTCGTGGCCATTTCTTTGGTTCAGCTCCCAAAACCTATTTGATACCTCACCCTGGTATATCTGAATGTGAGTATAAGAGACAGGCAGGTAGGTGGGCTTCATTTTTATATTTATATAAATATATGGCATTTATATTATGCCCTCATTTAGCTCTGTGGTGATGGAGATGCTCCATTCTTTTTAAAATCTTTTTTTTCCTTCAGTTATGTGTCATATCCATGGCTATATGGTTCTTCCCAATACAATATGATGCCTGGGGCCAGGGGTCAGGGGTCAGGGGTACATCACCTACCATGTGACCTTCTGTACCACAGCAGAACAGCCTTCACTGTTCTTCCCGCTTGAATTTCTCCTTCTCTTGGATTCACAATTGGCTTAAGAGTTCACTAATGCCGAGACCCAAACGTGGTTGATTGATGACATTTGACTGAAGTAGGGGTGCTGGAGAGATTTACAGTGGTCATCCCTCTTACCTTTCTCTCCTTCCTTTCTCCTTGGCCTTGTCTCTTCCTTCTTTCCTGTTTCTTTTCTCTAAATTTCTATGAAAATGAAATCAACCTAGAGACACTTCTGGTGGCAGATTTTATTCTTGAGAGCCAGAAGAGATGAGTTGAACGAGAGTCAAGAGAGAGTGAGTTGAACATAAGGCCAGAGGGCAGTGTGTAGTATAACCTCATTGTGTCTCTGAGTCCATCCATTCTTAAAGCAAGCACCAAGGCTTCTGGATTCTGTTTTTTGGATTTGGCCATCTGTCTTCTTGCAACAGAAAGATTCCTAACTGACCCGGTTCCTGAACACATGAGATTAAGACAATGAAACTTAGTGTTGGCTAAGGCAAGCTTGGCTTCTACTCTCATCCTGTTCATGGTCCAAAGGGACATCACTTCATAGTTGACGTTCTTAGCTTCAAATACCGGGAGAAAAACTTCAGGTCCTTTCAACAGAGATGAACATTATTAAGGCTCATTATAAACACAGAGCCTTGCAGCAGGACTAGTCATTAAGACTCCATGTATAGAGTCAAAACCCAGCTAGAGAATTGATTAGGTGGAGACCTCAGAGCTGGCACTAGTAGTCACAGTCTTTGTCCCATGCACTGCCAACATGTGACAGTGTGGTGTTAAGGACTGAACATTGATAATGTACATTTGTCAGGGCTGCTGACTCTGAAAAGTGACCTTCCTAGAATAGACTTCATGGAGGATCTGAACCTGTACCAAGTTAAGCCAGGGTTTGTCTAATTGGAGTAGATTTGGGCACATGTCTGTACTCCTAGGACAGGGTTTCCATAGTAACCTCCACCTTGTAGTAGGCATCTTAAGATGAGGACTTCTTTAGACATAGGAAAGACATCCAAAGGATCTGAATTGGTTGAGAGTCACATGTTGAGCATATTAGGGAAGGCCAAGTTTAAGAGCAGAACATCAAGAACAAAGACATGACACTTGGGCACACAACTTGGGCAAGGTTTATCAAGAAGGCTCATGTGGCATGTTTTCCCCGGAGACTAGGCAATCAAGTGTAAGCTTATTTTCAGACTGAGTGTGATGAGCCCATGTGCTGATTTGAGTCTCTCCCCAAAGAGAGCTCACTATGTTTATGAAATACTAAAGAAAAATTCTGTGAAAGCCTACAATCCAAAATGTTTCTGGTCTTAAGCATTTTGAATAGGGGATATTCAAGTTGTAGCCTTATTTTATAGATGAGGTAACCAGGGCTCAAAGAAGTCCCAAGACTAACTAGCCTAAAACAAAATCACACAATGAAGTGGCAAGAGCAGATAGCAGCTCTCTCCTTTTGACTGACACTGTACTCGTCTCCCCCAACGTTGGACAGATTTGTTAGATTCTGAAAAGATGTCTACAGGTCTGTGTGCCCAGACTAATGTCAATGTGGCTTTTACTTCATGCCAAATGCTGAATTAGGCTATTACATATTGCGCTCTGCATGTAATGAAGTATTTGGAAGCTCAGAAAAGCCTAGGTCTATGGGATTCCACAACCCGTGATCTTTGCGAGATATTCTAGGACAGAGGTCTGAGGAGGGAGAGAAAGTATGTGCTGATGAAGAGGAAGAAAGAGGCTGTGTTGGGCTGTGTTTGGACGAAATAAAGAAGACCCCAGGTGGCAGTGCCCTTCTTGGGTTGAGGAAGCATAAGGCATGTGGGCAGGAAGCCCAGAATGCCATCTGGAGTCTCATAATATCACCGAGATGCTTTCTCCCTGCAAAATGAGGACAGCAGGCCTGTGCAGGGCTGCAGACTCACAAGGATGCATGCAGCCTGTGCCTTGGAAGCTGAAGCTGCGGAGGATGATTATAAGGCAGATGGGAGCATGGGATCACGTGCTTGATACAGAGGCAGCCAGACTCTGATCCCATTGCAGGCTGTCAGTAGGGATGCCCCTCCTCATATTTGCTCCCTGTGGGTACTTTCTACTCTGTGGCCTCCTCCTCTCTCCTTCCTTTCCCTTTTAACTAAAGCTTCAATTTTTCTCAAATTCCCTCTTCTGCTCTGCTGGGCACAGGGATGAATCTATATGCCAATGATCTTCAGGTGTCCAATCACTTTCTTCCCACCCAACATACCTATTTCTCCTCTTCAGTTTCTCATTCTGTTGGTTTGTACCAAATGCTAGGAATGGACATCTAGGAGGATCCAATATTGCTCCTGGCATCGCTTCCATTCTCTCCCTCCATCTCTGGCCATCTTCCCTGTAGCTCCCAGAACCCCCTTTATTCCCACAGCGCCTGCCATTTGAGATCAAAGACTCTCCAAGTTGAGTTTCCTCTGTGCCGTGTCTCTCCTCTCCTCCCTCTGGCACATTCTGGTAGATTAGACTTTAAGAACATCAACCAGGTGATACCACCAGACTTAGCAATGGGAGAAAAGTCAAATTATTTTGGGATGTCTTTGGGAAGTAAAGTGGTGACTCAGTTACAGCCCATCCAAGTCACCAGCCGGTTCAGTCTGCAATGATTCTTTTCACTGTCAACCTGACTCTAGTATGAGTCACCGAGGAGACCCGTCTCTTAGAATGTGAGTGAGGGTACTCTAGAAAGGTTCAATGACAGAGGAAAGACTGAGTGTGGATGGCACCATCCTGTAGGCTGAACTTCTGAACTGAACGAAAAGGAAAAAGGAAGCAAGGGAGCTGAACACCAGCATTCATCTCTCTCTGCTTTCTGATCATGGTCACAGTGTGACTGGCTTCCTTCTACTCACCGCCGTGTCTTCCCCATTATGATGGATTGTACCCTCAAACCATGACTCAGGATAAACTCTTCCTTCCTTAAGTTGCTTTTTGTCCCTGTTCAGGGCTGGTCTTGTCTACTCCCAGACACTGGCATCCATCAGTCTCCTCTAGGAACACCATGATAGTCACATGCATGTGGTCCGCCAGTCCTAGGCATCTTGGAGTGAATGTAGCTGCATGTCAGTTTGTCTGGGGAATGAATTGCATCCATCAGACTCACCTGTGGGAAGTCTGTTGGGACATTTTCTTGATTGAGATTGATATGGGAATGTTCAGTCCATTGCCCACGTGGTTCTGGGTTGTCTCTTAAAGGCAGCCGAGCAAGCCATGGGGAGCAAACCAGTGAGCAGTACTACTCCATGGCCTCTGCTTCTGTTCCTGTTCCCGGTTCTCAACCTGAATTCCTTCCCCGATGGACCATGAGTTGTAAAATAAACCTTCTCTTCCCAAACTGCTTTATTTCATGGTGCTTATCATAGCAAATACGTGGCAAATTAGAATAATCTGTTCTCACATCTTGACTTTAGCCTCAAGAGATGCCGAACAGAGGATTTAGTCATATTGGGTTAGATTTGTGAACTACAGAACCGTGAGGTATCAAATATGCATGCATATGAGTGTGAGAGTGTGCGTGTACCTGTATATGTGTGCCTGCATATGTGTGTGTGTATGTGTGTGTGTGTAGACAGTGTATGTGTCCAGATATGTGTGTGTGTGTGTGTGTGTGTGTGTGTGTGTGTGTGTGTGCTCATGATAGCACACATGTGATGGTCAGAGAACAGCTTTTGAGACTGACTTATCTCCTTCCACTGTGGGTTATGGGGATAGAACTTAGTCATCAGAGCCACAGTTGCCTTTCTGAGCCATCTCTGGCTCAAATGTGTTTGTCAGACTGCTGCACCCAGCATGGCCCTCAATTGCAAGCAACATAAAACAACTTAAAAATAAAAGATTTATTTATTTGATTTATAGGTATACACTGCAGCTGTCTTCAGACACACCAGAAGAGGGCATCCAATCCCATTATAGATGGTTGTGAGCCACCATGTGGTTCCTGGGAATTGAACTCAGGACCCCTGGAAGAGCAGTCAGTGCTCTTAACCACTGAGCCATCTCTCCAGTCCATGAAGCAACTTTTAATTACCTATGCAGAAGAGAAATGTAAAGCAAATGAGATGTGGTCTTGCCTGCCTTCGGGTGCTACTTGGATACACAAGACACTCATCCCAGCTATGGGTGAATCAGGACCTAGCTGGTCCACTTGGTTCACTGCTCATTTAGCATTCTTAATTCATTGCCCTTCTCATATCATGGCTTTTCATAGCTCTGAGCTGGGCATGAGAGAAAGAGCAAAATACATCCCAGTTTGGAACTTATTCCTCAATCAGACTTCCAGAGACAATCTAATATGAGCCAGTAAGGTGAGGAGTGGAGAGGAGAGGGAAGGGGAGGGGAGGGGAGGGAAGGGGAGGGACAAGGCAGAGGGAGGGTCAAACTGTATTAAGGAAAACCCAATCACAAAGTTTCTGGGCAATGAGCCTCAGTAGAAGCCGTCTGTGAGTGTGAGCTAGAAGTGTATATTTTGTATGATAATGTACAGGATACAGGCTCCTCACAGATATTCACGATCCAAACACAGAAAACGTTCAACAGGTAAATATTTGACATTTGCTGCCCACACCTAAGGCTGTGCAGTAGAGTACAGGATTAAACACACACAGACTGTTGCATACCTACTATCTGGTGGGCATCTGACACATATGATGCCTGTTTGTGTGTATGCATGTGTGAGTGCATGCTATGACATGCCTATCGAGGAAGACAGAGGACAGCATAGATAGATGTTGGTTCTTGCCTTCTGCTTCCTTTGAGCCTCTTCTCGTTCTCTGCTTTGTACCCCAGGCTACCTGGACCCTGAACTTCTGGAGATTCTCCTGACTTGGTCCGCCCCCCTTCTCACCACAGGAGGGCTGGGATTATTGATGCTACTATACCAACTTTCTGTGGGCTTTGGGGACACGAAGGTAAGTCTTCGTGTTTGTGTGTCAAGTACTTTACCCACTGAACAGTCTAACAGGCCTTCTCTAACCTCTGAGGCCAGCATCGTTGTGGATACCGCTGATATTTTAGAGGGGACTTAAGACAGAGACAGTATGAGGGAGATTGTTTCATGAATTATAAAGTACAGATGTGGATGTTCACAACTTCTGTCACGATGAATTGTGACTGGAGTAGAATGGATGGATGGTAACACACTGTCGGGGCCACCCTTTGATCCAAACCCGGTTCCTATATGGGAGGGTTTGAATGCCACTTCTCCAGTCTCAGGTTAGGGCTTGGTTGTAAACTGATAGGCTTCTGGGGAGCCCTTAGACTCTGATGTAATCCACAATGACTCCATCATTCTGACATAATCTTCAATGAATATCCCTTGATGAATCCACTGTTATTGCAAGATGATGAAAAGCAATAGATGAGGGTTAGTTAAATAGATAAAGTTATTGAAGGTATGTCATTTTGGTGGCTCTCTTTCTCCCTCCCTCCCTCCTTCCCTCCCTCCCTCCCTCCCTTCCTCCCTCCCTCCCTCCCTTCCTCCTTTTCCCATTATGAGGGGAACATGCTCTGCCTTGTGTTTTTACCACCATGGTGTTCTGACTCACCATGGAGCCAGATGGCCACCGACTGAAATATCTCAGAGACTCAAATAACTCCCCTTTACAAGTCGTCTTTCTCAGGTTATTTGTTTGCAAGGGTGATAAAGCTGACTAGTAACACTGTATCGTTTAAGATGTACAACTGGCCCTAAGAGATGGAAGCTATTGTTATTCTCCTGTTACCATGGGAGAAACCCATACATAGCCAGAGACACAGCAAGTTCAAGGTCATGTGGCTGGGAATTTGCACGCATGCTGGCAGTTAGACTCCAGACGTGGCCCACTTTCTGTATCTTAAAGCTTGGGGGACTTCTCTTAAAGGGAGAAAGACAGACTCTTCTTTTGGCCCGTTTAGATTTTCACGTTTCACTCTGTATGTAGCTCGGGCTGGACTAGAACTCAGTCTTCCTGCCCTGGTCTCCTGAGCGCTGGGATCACAGGCATGCACCAGCACGCCCCAACACTAGACTCTTTTGTTTTATTTATATATTTTTTCTTGATGAGAAAAATTAGTTTGGCCCCGTTAATAATACTCAAATGCAATCTATAGCTGATTCACATCTATTTAGTAAACATTCAAGGAGCACCAGTTGGAGAAACAGAGACGCTACTGTGTTCTGGGAATAAAAGAAGCTCAGCCTATGGTCTTCTCAGATTTTATTTAAAACTTAAAGAGTTGGGTGAAACCTTAGCAGTTACTCAAATATGTTTATTTTATTTAATTATTATCCATCTGATTTCTTTCTCAAACTGGGACAGAAAGCAAATCCTCCAGCTGCAGATTGTTTTTATCAGAGCCAGAAAAGTGGTGAACACACCCTGAGGGCTTGTGTCCTTTGCACCCCTCAGGGACGGAGAAGACGGATGCCCACTAAGGGGAGTAGAACTGTCAGGTTTTCAGTAAGCTAAAAGGCAAGAATAGGTATCTTGGTGTAGGTAGGTTTTGTTGGCATTCCATCTAGGATCTGCTCCACAGTTACCTGGCAACAGCCAGGTGTGCCTGACTCACTATAAAAGAGGCTGCTTGCCCCTCCTCATTCTCTTGCTCTTCCTTTCTTACCCTCTTCACTCTCTGTCCCTTCTCTCCCAATTCCCCTGCCCCCCCTCCATGTGTTCATGGCTGGTCTCTCTCTCTCTCTCTCTCTCTCTCTCTCTCTCTCTCTCTCTTTCTCCCTCCCTCCCTCCTTCCCCCTCCCTCCCTTTCCCTCCCTTCCTCCTCCCCCCTGCCTTTCTCTGTCTCTACTACCAACTTAACTCCCCTTTTCATGCCCTAAATCAACTCTATTCTATACTATACTGTCCTGTGACTGGTACCTCGGGGGAGGGGGGAGGTAATCCCTCAGCATGGGTTCGCAGAGGCACCTCCTTCCTCTACATCATACTGCACCTCCACCAAACATATCCCCGGCTTCTTTTTTCTTTTTTTTTCTTTTTCTTTCTTTTTTTTTTTTTTTTTATAAAATACAACAGGTTTAACTGGCGATCTTATAAGGGATGTTTATTTGTTTCGCGTGTGAGTGTGTGTCTTTACATTCTATCATCAGGTTCTGTGTCTGGCCACTTTGCCCTGCACTTTAGCCATGATGCAGCCCACACACCTCATCGGTTCCCTTTATCTCAGTTGCTTTTTTCTCATTTTTCATTATCATAAGTCACAGGGAGAGAGACTTTCTCTGGCACGCACATCCAGGAGGAGAGGTGCATCTTTAATCCCCTGACAAGTCTCTTCAAATGTCTGCAATTGTCTTTCCACTAACTTGGCATCATAAGACTTCTTGCTTTGACTTTACTTATTTTACAGATGAGGGAATGAGAGCCAGGACTCGAAGCCTGGCTGTCCAAGTCCACCTTCATCCCTTAAACATAGTTGAATAATGCTTTCTTGTATAAAATCAATCAATTGACTTGAATTATATCAAGCCAACTTTTATAATGTGCTTTTTGGATGGCCAGGTGGGTGGTGGGTGCAATAAAGGGGTCAGGGTATTGAACTGTGAAGCTGTGAACGTCAATGCATACAGAGACTCGGGTCTTCTTTTGCTTCCATTTGCAAGTCTGCGTATGTTCATAGGCTGTGTGCTCTGGTCAAGTCTGTTCCTCCCATGCTGCTGCCCAGCTCTGAACAGGATGAAGTCAGCTGGTGGCTCTCACATTAACTATTCTCTACTGGTCACAAGCTCACTTTCATGGGCCTTGGTAGGAGTATTTCTAAATCTGAAGATGTCAGGGGAGCATCTGGTCTTCCAAGGTGCTCTCTGCAAAGCTCAGTCCACATTGAGTCAGTAGAAACGAACACACCTCCCTCAGACATTGTCCTGGGACTATTTCTGATGTATATTGATGGAAACAGAACTGTCCCTTTTACGGCGTTTTCCAACTTGTCCCCAACACTTGTTGGCTTTTATTGAAAGCAACTAGGGTAGACTGGAGCTCGGCCTCACACTTCTCAGTCTGTTACTTCTTCTCTCTCCATGTTTTCTCCATTGATTTCTGAAGAAACTATTTGTTAAGCAATAATTTTCTTTTCATGCTAAGTATGACTTGAATATATAAATATTCTTATTACATAACAAAGTTGTATTTTCCGGATTCTATGATGGCTCTAGTAGCCAATTAGAGATTCTAGTCAGCAAATGCAACAATCAGGGTTGGGTAGTTGGCACTCAGGATTAGAGCCATAGATCTTACCAATATTGATAACCTTCTCAGGTTGGGACAGTTATTGGTTGGCCATTCCCTCAGTCTTTGCTCCATCCCCCAATCCATGCACTTCTTGTAGACAGGATAAATTTGGGGTCAAAGTTGTATGGGTGGGTTGGTGTCCCTATCACTCCTGCTTGCCTACAGGACAGGTTCCATATCTCCACTGCTGTGATTCTCCGCTAAGGTCACCCCCATTGATTCCTAGAAGCCTCCCCCATCACAGGACTCCAGCATGTCTCTGAGATACTCCCACTCCCCACCCCAGCAAGCTGCAGATTTCCATTCATTCTCCTGACCCTCTGGTTCTCTCTCCTGTGTCCCCAGTGGTGATATTCCTAATGCTGTTTCCTGTTTGTGGAATACACTTGCTAACTGGGCTGCATTATTTGGCCTCAGTGGGAGTGGATGCGCCTAGTCCTGCAGAGACTTGATGTACCAGGTTGGGGGATACCCTGTGTGTGTGGGGGGGGGGACTCTACCCTCTCAGAGGAGAAGGGGGATGGAGGGAAGGATGTGTATGGTATGTGGGGGAACCTGGAGAGGGATAACAATTGGCATATAAAGTGAGTAAAATAAAGAAATAAACCCTTCTAAGAACCCATATTTCTGATTCTCCATATATACTCTATTGGGGCCAAGATTCTCTAGAGAGATCCAGATCTGTGGATCTCCAGATCTCACATTTATAAAATGACTTGCTATAGGTTGAGGATATGGTTGAGTTGGTAAATTGCATGTTGCAGGAGCATAATGACCTGGGTTAGATCCCCAGAACACAAGTGTAAAATGACAGGTATGACAGAACGCACTAGTAATCCAGGGCTGGGGAGTGGGGGTGGAGCTTGCTGGCCAGCCACTCTCTCCTGCTTAGTGAATACCAGGACAGTGAGAGATCCTGCCTTAAAAACAAGGTGGGCGGCACCCGAGGGACACCACCAGAGGGTTTTCTCTGACCTCCACATGCTTGTGCAAACACTTCCACGTGCATCTGCAAACACACATGTACTCACATGAGCACACACACACACACACACACACACACACACACAGAATGCATAAAATGCAAATACATGTATATCTTCCTAAAGACAGCCCATGTCTGAATAGCCTTACTTAGGTGTATGTTTTCATGCCCGACCCTTAGGTATTGAGTAGCCAAGTGATGTGCTCTGCCCTGGGGAAGACTTTCTGCCACTCTTAGAAGCTATGGTGCTTTGTTTTCTGTCCCCGTGGTAACCACACAAGATGGCTGACATCTTGTGTTGAGGCCTTCCCTGCCTGTTTAGCATGTTTGCTGCTGTCCTTGTTCAGGGCTTCTTCGGCCACGTTAGTGAGGCTGTCTATTATAATCTCAAAAAATAAAAGATGTAATAAATTCATTTTTAAAGCATGGACTAGCCATTAAAAAAGTGAAATAGTATAGTATTTGTGTCTAAGCTATGACTCCATCTTGCATGAATTTTAAACCATCGCTGGATTATTTATAATACCTAATTCAATATACAAACCATAGAGATAGTTATTCAAAATTTAATGTTATTTTGGTAGGATGGTAGGATAGATTTCCTCAGTTTGAACAGGAACTTTTTTTTTCTTTTTTTGAATATTTTTCCCCCCACACCAACTTTTTTCCAGAATTCTCTTTACTATACCATATGAGTATTATCCAATAACGCTTACGTTGATGGAAACACAAAGTCTTAGAACATGATTCCTTTCCATGTACAAAATGTCAGCCATTTTGTGTGGTTACCACGGGGACGAAAACAGTGTTCGTAAATGCCTAGAACTTGATAGGTGCTCAACAAAGGACAGTGTGAACAAGACCCGAGCTCCTCAATGTGGTGCAGGAGTCCTAAGTGGGCTGCCAAATCCTGTCTCATCCTTCATGGTCTCCCTGCCCCACAGCACAAAGGCCTGACTGGACTCTCTTTCACCCCTCTGCTCCCCTACGGAGCTCCCCATCCACAGCCTTTGTGTGTGCTGCTCTCTGTTTGGGGGCGGGGATCTTTCAGGGCTCCTTCCTGATGCTCGACTCTCTGAGGACGGCTCCCTTCGTTTCTCAGCAGTTACGTTTACCCAGCATCCAGCCTCACTTTATCTTTTTTGTATCAGACACACATATCTAATTTAAAAAAGAAAAAAACAAGATCTGACTGTGTAGCAGCTTCTACTCTTTGAATGCTGTGACTTGAAAATGTTTAACAGCCTTCTCCAGGGATGGAGGTGTTCAAAAGGCAGAGACCTCTTCTGAGTGGCTCATGTTGAGTTCCCGGTGCCCGGCATCATGCAAATGTTTGACATTTTCCAAGAGAGTGTGGTGATGGAGGTGCCCAGAACTCAATGACAGTCTCCTTCTCAGGCTTCAGAACTGTTTTCTTTTCTAGTTTGCCTCTGCGCCAGAGCCAGTTCTCCCCTCCCCCAGGTCATGCAGGAAGTAGTTCGAGAAATAACAACTGGGCAGGTTGCAAAGGGCCCAGCTGTGGTCAAGTCTTCTAAAGTCAGGGCCCGTGGGAGATGATGACGCGCGCAGCGGTGGAGTGGCTTTGGCTCAAGCCCCGAGCGTCTCGGCAGAGTTGTGGATCTTTTACAATCTCTTTTATCAAGTTTGCCAAGAGCTTAGCAAGTTCTTGTCCATTAGCCACTCATCAGTAACCTGGCAGGAGAATACCTGCGTCAGAAAAGGGAACCGTTTGCGTTTTTTTTGTGGTGCTAAAATGCTTTGCAATCCCGCATGGCTGGCTCTATGCGCTTTGCTGGGTATGCAAACAGAGCGGAAGGCCTGTGCAGCTTGACCCTTCTTGTGGACTGGGAGAGGACCCGGTGAGATGAGAGGTCTCCAGATCAACCCAGCATGCTGGGAGTTTTTGATGAGAAGTGCAGGCAATAGCTTTCCCCAGGAGGTTCTTGCTTAAACAGCTAGTACTATCACTGGGCATGGCATAGACGTATCAAGTCATTTAGCGTTGTGCGAGAAGCTCTTTGCAGAACTTATCCTGTTACAAGTCATCTAGAGGTGACTGGAAGTGCTGGAAGTTATGTGAAAACATTGGGCCATTATGGGATGTCTATACTTATAGACGGACCACTTCAGGTATCGAGATTGAATTGACATTTTGCTCTTTGATATTTATAACATCTTGCAAAGAGGAGGAGACAAGATGTCTGAGAACAGTATTCAGTCTCACAAAATGAAGACATTCTGCTGGTTTTGGTTTTGGTTTTTACTTCATATTTATTCTTTGAAAAATTTATACATGCATATAATCTATCTTTTAAAGTATTTATCTTTATTTTTTTAAATGTATGTTTATTATGTGTCCATGTGAGTGAATGCCACGCATGTACGAATGCTCACAGAGGCCAGAATCAGACTCACAGTGCCTTGCAGCTGGAGTTATGGGCAGCTGGGAACTGCCCAGTGTGTGTACTGGGAACTGAATTTAGGTCCTCTGGAATAGCAGCAAATGTTCTCAATGGCTGAGTCATTCTCCGGTCCTATGGTAAAGACTTAACATATCCAGCCCTCTTTTTTGATGAAAGTATATCCTCGCCAGGATACCAGTATAATTAACCCATCCCCACAAATACTGATGCAGAAATGTATTTAGTGCATTTCCTTATAAACACATATGTGTAAAGGTTATAAGCAAATGGATCATAAAGACCTGGCTCACACACATATCATCTAACCAGCGATAGCCACTGCTCGGCTCAGCCACTGGACAGGGAAGGCTCTTTCTCTACCTATATCCTGTAAATGCAAGCTTACAGCTGTTGTTAGCCTGTAAGTCTGAACCCAAGCCCTGGGATGAGAATGCTCTTTTGTTAGCTGGCTGCCAATCAATTCTTTGTAGACCACTGTGTTGCAAGACAGTTGTAAGGATGTCAAAAAAAAAAACAAACCTTAGTATTTCTAACATAACAGCATTTAAAACCTGTTAAGCAAGCAACACAGGGCCTTCGTGTAACAGCTTGTAAATATCAACAAAAGGAAAAAGATAGGAAAGTTTTTGTGATTCTACTACCCAGAATGAATCACAGCTTAATTTCCAGGAGTTTTGTGTTTACACACACACACACACACACACACTACACATAGACACACATATACATACACATGGGTATATATTGACAACCACGGTATCAAGCTTGTGCTGTTAACTGAAGTATCTACAAGGCCTTCCTCCCTCGAGTGTTATTCTAATGCTTTTACATGTTGCAGTTGACTTAAGTTTCACCAAACCCTAAGAGACTTAGGAACAAGGGTTAGTTATGAGGTGGGAATTACTATTATTATCCCTCAATTTAGAGGTGAAGACACTAAGTCTAGGGGAAGCTAATTTAGGTGATATAGCAGGGACAGAAGGAGGGCTTCAACGCAGTCAGTTTGACTCCAAACTTTTTCTTTGTAAACAAGAGACAAGAAAATCTTGTTTGTTTGTTTGTTTGTTTTTTCCCTGTAGTGGTAGGCACCAGGTTTCCATTGTACCACAGTGCATTTAAACTGTGACGGTTTTCAGAGTTCAGATCAAGAATAGTTAATCATCAACCAAAGTAAATGGCCACATCAGATTAGTGCTACCACCAAAGCTGCCTTTACCCTTGACTGTCCCTGTGAGGACTGTCTTCAAACTCTAAGGTCTTGGATGCTTGTCTTTCAATGGAAGTTCTTAGGGCAGAAAAGACACAGTTCAATTCATGACATTCACAATCAAAATTGGGAAGAAATTTGCTCATGTTATTTATTTTTTTTATGTCTTGAAAGAGGTCCTGGTGTTTTTATTTCTGTGATTGTAGTCCTACTGTGCAAACAAAACAGAAGACATGCACTAAGGGATCCAGAACTTGTTATAGTACATCCAGGGAAAGAGAGATATTCTTTTTATTAAAATATTCTTTAACATTTCCCTCCATTCTCTTCTTCCAACTCCTCCCATGTCCCCCACTTAAATTTCTGACTTCCTCTTTCATGTTATTATTTTACACACACACACACACACACACACACACACACACACACACCCACCCACTGCTGAGTCTGGTGAGTGATACTTAGATCTCTACCATTTCAGGACTGACTACTTGGTATTGTTCAACCAAATAAGGGGCTCCTTTCTGGGAAAAGGCTGTTTCCCTACTCTCAGAATCCCTTAGCTCTCTAGAGTTTTGTTGTTGCTGTTGTTGTTGGTTTGGTTTTTGTCTCTGGTAGGTGGAGCCCATGATTTTTCCTCCTTCCATGCTAACATGTTTATTGGTGTTGTTCATGTTCAGGGCTCGTTTAGTTAGTCATATTCTTGAGGTATTGTTGGGGAAGCTTCCCTATCATTTGCAGGAGATACCCTCATAGCAGACTTACTGGTGCTCTGAGTTTTACAATCTTTCTGTCTCTTCTCCTCTGGCAATATTCCCCAGCCATCTGTGAAAAAGTTGTGATGTAGATATATCTGTTGGGATTGGGTACCCATTCCAACATACTATCCTATGTATTTTGGCTATTATGATTATAGTTTTCTGTAATTGTCTCTTCCTGCTGCAAAGAGAAACTTCTTTAATGAGGGGTGAGAGCTACTTCTCTCTGTGATATAACGATAAGTATTTAGAATGCAGTTAGAAATTATGCTGGTTTAGTCAAGTGGCAGTTGTAGGCTCTCTAAGCTTCATGATCTCCCTAGCCCCCGATGGTTGACTATCTTTCCAGTACCACTCGTGTTTTCCCTCCTGTTGAACGGACTCTAGGTCTAAAAGGGAGAACTGTTGGTTCCTGCCAAGATGTGAGTGCCACTATTGCTTCTCCAGGAACACATTGGCATGCTTGTGGTTGTGGTTCATAACCAGGTAAGAGTATTGGTTGCTTCCCTCTCTTGCCAGCTTACACAGCACCTCCCGTGACTATGAAGACGAGTCTTCAGGGAAGAGGCTTTCAGGTCAGATCCAGCTTGTATTCTCTGAGTTCTTTGTCCACAGTGCTGATATCTTCAGCAGGATAGCTTCAGTGTCTGGGAGACAGCCAAAGGCAACAGTGATGCGATAGCCTGTGTTGTTTTAGAGTCTCTTGGACTTGCCTGACCAACAATTTAAAAGGGAGTTTCTCACAGCTGGCACTGAGGCTTTTGTTAGGTAATCTAGGGGAAGCACTGTCAACCCAAGGGGATTAACTTCATTTAAATTTTGTATGTATATTTATACATATATACTTACATGTAATTTGGAGTAAACAAAAGCCCAATATTCTTTATTTTTAAGTATTACTGAAAATAAGACCTTTTCAAACACACTTAGTGTTGTTTCCCTCCTTTCTCCCTCTCCTCCTGAATTGATCTCCCTCTACCCTCCCAAATTGAAGTCTCCCCGGTTTTCTATCCTCCCTTTATATAATTTATATCCTGCTATTCCCTTCTACACTATTCTATCCCCACAGTCACATGTCCCCCACAATTCCTCTTTACTGTCCTCGTTTCTATGGTTACTCTGGGTTATAGATTCACATTTGAAGATTTTGTGCTAGGGACGACAGATGAGAAAGAACACGTGGCGTTTGTCTTTCCGGGTCTGGATTATCTCACTCCATAGAACATCTTCTCTTCCCATCTATTTGCCTGCAAATTGATGATTAAATTAGAGCTAAGTAGTATTCCCCGGTGGATATAGGCCACAATTTTCATTATCTATATGCCAATAGAAGGGCATCTGTGCTGACTCCCTTTCCTAGCTATTGTGAACAGAGGGGTTTGTGTCTGAGCAAGGCTCAGTGGAGTAAGATGCCAGGTCAGCTGCTAATGCCCATCGCCAGATTTCCTTCAGGAAGGCTGAGCTGAGTTCTCGTCCAGGGAGACAGTATTTTTCAAAGCTGCAATTAAGGTTTATAAGGTTTGCTCATTAGGCTGTCGCTGGCTTCTATTAGGGGTACAGTACATATTTCAGTGTAAAACACATTTTCTTATATTCTACACCATTAAAAAAAAAGCTCAGGTTAATGTGTAAAACAGTGCAAGGGCTATACTTAAATTGAAAGAAAATTCTTTTTGTTGTTGTTGTTTGTATGTTTGAAACTCAAATTTAGGTCGGTCAGCATCTCATGATATAATTTTACTTTTACAGCAGCAAAGACTCTGTGCTCTCATACCACAAGAATAAAAGTAATTCCTCCTGCGACTCCAGTGCAATCACTAGTCACTCGGGCTCTCACTAGTTGGAGACTTGGTACAGAGCAAGTCTTTTCTCAAGAAAACCTAAACAATCCTTTAAGTCTGCCTATACCCACAGTTCCAGGCAGCTATCATTTGTTTGTTTGAACACTTAAAACGTGCAGGGCAACTCACTGACATCACCCCTGACCTCCACGGCAAAGGAGGCTGAGTAAAAGAAAAATATCCACTTATAACTATGATTATTGAGATTTAAGAAGCAACTTACCCCTTTAGGTCACGTGGAACTGAGCTTGGACCCTGGGCTGGTTGTTGTGAAGCTTGCTCCTGACTCTTGCTCTCTGATGCCCTAGGAGGCCTGGGAGAATGATGGGTGGGTGAGACCCTGGGGTTAGTCCTTTTCAACGCTGTTCATTACTTGTTTATGAAATCCCTACTGTGTGCTCTGGTGTAGGACAATATCAAATTTTCATACTTTTGATGTTTGCACTTAATGCACAGGACAAACAATAACCGAATAAATAATATAATTGTGTGTAATTCCAACTGCTTTAAAGGAGAACAAGGTCAGATAAGGGGAAAGGGAAGGATAGAAAGTCGAGGTCTGGTGCTTGTGGGACCTTTCTTCTCCTACTGGGTTGCTTCGTTCTGTCTTGGTGTGATGGTAGGCTCTTGGTCTTAATGTAGCATCTTATGCCATGTTTGGTTGATGTCCCTGGGAGGTCTGCTCATTTCTGAGGGGAGGCAGAGGAGGGTGGATCTGGGGGAGAAGGGGGGCTTGAGAGTCAGGGGAGACTGGGGAGGGGAGATGGAAAGCTACAGTTGGGATGTAATATGTGAGAAAAAATACAGCTCCCCCCCAAAAAAAAAATAGAAAAAGAAAAGGAAGCTGAGGTCAGTGAGACATGCCTATAAGAAACCATCTCTTGCTGGGTTTGTGGAAGAGCCTCTGTTGCTAAAATTCCTTCCCAGGGAGGACATAAACAACGCCTGCCCCTTCTCCTAAGGTCACAATGACAGACCAAGGCAAAATTCCACCACTGTCTTCACTTTTGGGAATCAGTGACCTTATTCGGCTTCCTTACAGAGCACACAGTTGATGTCTTACTTAAAAGAGTGTGGAATTATCCAGCAGGTGAACGTGCAGAAAGCCAAGTTCGGGTATTTAAGAAGCAGAAATAAGCCTGAGGCTGAGTGAAGTCAGGGTGGGGGTGGCGTGGGGGTGGGGGTGGGAGTGGGGGTAGACAAGGTTGAAGACATAAACAAGAACCACATTGTGAGAGACGCCATAACCGCAGAGGGCAGAACCTGTTAGCTGTCCTCATCGTCCCGGACACAAAGCTATATTTCCCATCATTCATTGCGTCCACACATGGCTACGTGTTTGACTTCTAGCCAATGGTAACCCCCACCTCAGCCCTTCATGCTCTTTCTTCAATATGGTTCCACTAGAATCTGTATGTTTGAGGTGATGGAGCTGCAGATGGAAGGAACCTAAATCTCTGTGTCGCTACTTGGAGGGGAATTGTCCTTGGACCAGAGAAACCTGTTTGGACCTCAACTATGCAAGAAGAAAACTTCAGAATTGCAGGTGTGCTTGATACGGCTGCAGGTGTCCCCTTACCAAGATAAGGGAACTTTTTAAGTGCAATGGGAAGCCATTAATAGATTTTTCAGCACACGCACACAGGCATCTGATTTAAGTGGTGGCTGATTCAATATTCCTAGTACATAGTTTGTTAGCTGGCCCGGGGAGAGGATGGGATGAATAAAAATCAATGAGAAACCCATTCATCCACTCATCTGTGAGCTTCCATTGCTTCCTGAGCAAATGATCCAGAGTACAAACCTGCTGACAACGAGGCTGCATCGTCTCCTTGGATGAACTTTTGACTTCCTCTCATGACCTTTCTCCACACGAACGTTCATCTTCATCCTTTTCTGCTTCCCGAATGCGCATGCAACATGACCAACATTGGTCAAGCTGCTACCACCACACCACATCCTTCCCTCCTTGATAAACTGCACCTCAAATTGTGAGCTAGAACCTGCACTTAAGTTGTTCTTCAGAGGATGTTTTGTTTCATCAATAAGAAAGCTAACTTATGTATCTTCCTTGGAGCAGGAGAGGAAGAAGAAAAAGGAGGAGGAAAAGGAGAGGTGGAGGAGGAGGAAGAGAGGAAGAAGAAGAGGAAGAGGAGGAGGGGGAGGAGGAGGAGGAGGAGTCTTTTGTTACTGAGAATGGGTAGTGGGAAAAATTGTAGCTAAAATTAACAAACTCTTCCCTTCAAAGGAGGTGGGGGATAGTTAACTGGACTAAACCAGAGAGTTATGTAAAGAATGCTGGCTGCACATAGTGCCAGCCCCACAGGACATTTTTGTGGGCCAGTTCTGAGAGGAGATCTCAGCCAGTAAGGGACATTTGTTCTCTTCAGCGTGCGGTGAGGTAGGTAGGAATCTTTACTCAACCATGAACAGTCTGACGCTTTGACCCGACAGGACTTTAGGAGACACTCTCTTCATGGTTTTCCTGTTTTCATGAAGAAAATAGGAGAAGTTTTGTCCCACTTTTCAGGAGGCTGGTGTACTGAAGGGTAATATAGTTCATGTATTTTGCCCATTGAGTTATTTCCCATGAGATAAGAAAACCCTGATTTGATTGGCTGAATTAGGAGAAGAACCTAAATATGTGCATTCCATCCGTCTTTCTCTCTCCTTCCATTTCGGGCTGTCTGTAGGATGCAGGCTTTCACAGAACCCCCATAACAGAATTGATTGTGTTGTGTATTGCTGCACCCAAGACCTGAGTAGGGATCAGACTCCTAACTATTCTCTGTACCATGACCTGAAGCCTCTAAAACCATAAGCCCAAATATATCTTTCCTCTTTTAGGTTATGTCACATATTCTGTAACAGCAACAAAATACTAAGAGCTCTTTCACAACACATTCAATTAGACATCTGTGGTGTGGGATGAGGGTGAAGTCTGAGGAATCCACCCGGTCAGAACAGTTACCCTCTTCTCCAGTCAGGCAACAGCAGCCTTAGAGCTGACAGCTGACTCCCAATCCAACTTCTGTATTTTTAGTTCTCTCTGTGTTGTTCCCCTCATGGCTAGCAAAGCAGAAGTGAGACTGTTCCCTTAAGTCCCAATGCCAAGAACAGACAAGAACATAGCAGAATCAGACCTTACAACCCCAGCACATATTAGGAAGGAACATTCTAGATCAATGGTTCTCAACCTTCCTAACACTGTGACCCTTTGATGCAGCTCCTCATATTGTGGTGACCCCAACCATACACTTATTTTTGTTGCTCTTTCGTAACCGTGAATTTGCTACTGTTATGGATTGTAATGTAAGTGATTGTGGAGATAGAGGCTTGCCAAAGGGGTCTTGACCCACAGGTTGAGAACTGCTGCTCTAACAGCTCTGACTAGGGAAGCAGTGGAGGTGATCAGAATCACAGCCAGAACATTAGCTCCCAAACCTTGAGATCCAGGTAAGACTGGCTCAAAACCCATTCCAGCTCCCAAGCAGCCCAAGTCAAAACACATTATTATTATTATTATTATTATTATTATTATTATTATTATTATTAGAAATCCAGGATCTAGAATATGGTCAGCACACACTCTACTAATGAACTAACTGCAGTACCACAGGCCCCCGTGTCCCCGAGTGTTCTAGATATTACCAAGATCATTTTCTAACAGCCGTTTAGAGACTGCTTTTGCTGGAAAAATCCAACCAACCCCCTCCTCCCCTCAGCTGCGGACTTCCCACTTATTGGGTCTGTAAGGTAAATACACGCAGACTGAATACCTGGCATCTCTACCTGTTTGTGCCTGTTTACCTCTCCTCCATAGGTATACGTTAATTACCTAAGGAAGGTCCCACCCCCCTAACCCACCTCATCCCCTGCAAGGCTAAAAGTACAAAGGCAAGCCATTGTTCTAAACCTGTAGTCTTCTAAGACTCTAGAGCAGCCAAGCCTCACAAGACAGAACCCATCCCCATCCCTCCCTACCCCTACGCCCATCCTCATCCCTCCCTACCCCTACGCCCATCCCCACTCCCAGCCTCAACCCCTGCCCCTACAATACTGCATCTGTAAGAGAGAGGCTGTGTCCTATAGCAGAGATTGTTGTTGTTGTTGTTGTTGTTGTTGTTATTGTTAGAAATGAGAGTAATGCCCTCCAGCTATGGCAGAGGCAAAGCCTTCCTTCTCAGGCTGCCTCTCAAAACCATAACAATGATGATCAAGCAAACTTTGTCTTGACCAGGACTGTTCAACTTCGCAGACCCTTCTGCTTCTCTTCCCATTCTTCCTCCTCTTAAACCTGAAGCTTGAGTCAGCACTTCAGAGGTGAACTGCATCCCTTTGTTTGGTTCTCTTCTCCACTGTAGTAGTTTGCATATGCTTGGCTCAGGGAGTGGAGCTATTAGAGGGTGTGGCCCTGTTGGAGTAGGTGTGTCACTGTGAGTGTGGGTTCTAATACCCTGGAAGCCAATATTCTGCTAGCAGCCTTCAGATGAAGACGTAGAACTCTCAAGCTCCTCCTACACCATGCCTGCTTGGATGCTGCCATGTTCCCACCTTGATGATAATGAGCTGAACCTGAACCTGTAAGACAGTCCCAATTAAATGTTGTCCTTATAAGAGTTGCCTTGGTCATGGTGTCTGTTCACAGCAGTAAAACCCTGACTAAGACATTCACCATGGTGTGTCTTTGGGATGGAGGTTGGAGCCTTGCTTGTGGAAGCTGCTGGACTGCTGGTTTACACTTGAGGTTAGCCTCCTAAATCTGGCTCCCAGTTCCTTCTCGGTTCTGAATGTGCCTTCTTAACCTTGGCCCTGTTTGGGAGGCAATGCAGAGTAGAGAGTGTGACCAAAACCTCTGAGGTCAGATTTGCCCATGTCTGCCACCTACTAGCTCTGAGACCTGGCTACTTAAACTAACCTCTCTATGCCTCAGATTCCTCAGCTAGAAGTTAGGACCACTATTAATTAATGGTAAGGATTAACTGGGCTTATTTGTGGAAATTCCTAGAATTTCTCCTGGCACATAGTAGGTCTAGGTTAGCTGACATTTGTATGTGTTTGAGCTTTTGTTGGAAATTTGAGTTGTTAGAGAGAACTCAGACTACACACACACAGAAGCAAACAAGTCAAAACATTCAGTTTGCCATTCCTGACCTTAAATGTCTGTTCAGTTTCTAGCACTGAGTTTCAGTGAGCCCTACTGTGTGTGGTACTTGTCTCTCTTCTTCCTCCCATCATTCTTTGGCTAGAGTATCCAACATGGAGGCTCCAGCTAGCTATGGTCCAGGGAACTGCGGGGCTTTGTAGTACAAGTCCCTCATTGCCAGCTTAGTTTTGTTTGTTTTTTGTTTTTAAGTCACTCTAGAATTATTGCATGTATGAAAGTGGCCACTGCTATCTATTTCACAGGCAGTGGAAGATGGAAGCATCTAGACGTTGTGCTTGAGCAGTCGGCTATGGGCCTGAGCCAGTAAGTCCTGAAACTGTGTTGGAGATGGAATCAGGTTTATTCTGGGTTGTTATGTAACTCCAGGGTAAGCGTCACTACTCTTACAAAACAAAGGAAGCCTGCCTGCCAACCTGGCATTATTATGAGGGTAGAAGAAATCCAGGCTGCATGCTATCTCTGTTTGCAAGAGCTCTGTGACCTCCTGCTAGCTGCTTCATTTCTCTGGGTCCCAGTTTCTTCATACAAGAAACATGACCTTAAGCAAGACAGTTGCCTTCACTGGGCTGTTAAAAATGTCAATGTGATGATGTATTTAGAGGTGTTCATGTATTGTCAAGGCCTGGTTGTACTGTGGGCCTTTAACAGTAGTTACAACTTACTTGACTCACTCAGTCCTGTTATTATGATTAAGGCAGATATTATTGTTCTCTCCCCCATTTGTGTGTGTGTGTATGTGTGGTGTGCTGTGTGTATATGTGTAGTATGGTATGTGTGTGTGTGTGTGTGTGTGTGTGTGTGTGTGTGTGTGTATGGTGTGGTATGTGTGTGTATGTATATATGTGTGTGTGTGTGGTGTATGCATGTGCATGTGTACATGTTCATGCATGAGGGAACCCGTATACCACAGAGAACATTTGGAGATCTGAGGATAAACCCTTGAGTTTGCTCTCACCTTCCCTCTGGTTCATGGCAGGGTTTTTCTTGTTTGCTACAGTGTTATATGCTTCAGGTTAGTTAACCCATAAGCTTTCAGAGGATTCTCCTACGGGGCGGTAGTAAGGGGAGAGCCACCAGTCGCTCACTGGCTGCTGCTGAGTGTGCTTGTGTGGAACGTGTGGTTTTGGGTTTTATCTTGAACTCTAATGTACCAGGTTGAGTGTTTTGAACAGCAGGAAGTAGCAATTATTTACTTTCACCATTACATATGAACATTTTTATCAACACCGTGGATTGGCGGATCTTTTCTCCCCTCTTCTTGCTGCAAGCCTTAGCTTTTCATGGCTAACCCATCTCTTTCATCCTTTCCTTCCATCTTCTAATGGGAACAGACACGTTATCACAAAGCCTACGCCCACTAAAGGCCTGTTTCTGAAGTCCATGATGTATTTGCAGGCTTAATTGAATCCTACACCTCTGTGCTCTATTGCCCTGTATTTGAGCCAGCTCCATGCTGGCAAAGGGTGAGTGCTCAAACGCACAATAAATACTTTAAAATGACTTTAACGCAACAAATTACAGCAATGCGCACCTTACTTCAGGATTCTGGCATTTCTTAAAGGTACCGCTCACTACATCTGATCTATTCCTATTTTCTTGAGGTTTTGCATTTTGCATAATGAAGGTGGAGGAGAGCTTTATGTGTGTGCTTGGTCCTTGTTCTCCTATGGGAACAGTTCCAACGCCTTTCCATCGGGTCATGTTGAGTCCTTTCTACAGAATTTATACAGATGTTAGTGACAGATTTTATTCCAACTGTTAATCTCAGAACACCAACAAGAGGTTATAAACTGAAAAGAAGCAAAGATTTAGATCTTTGTGGATCATGGAGGAAATTTCTGGAATCTGAAGGTTATAGGAAGCAGGAGTTGGCGATCAGATGGCACAGCTCAGTGGAGGCCTATAGGCATTCTTCCCAGGGTCGGAGTTGTGCAGTTAGACAGTGTCTGGATGTGAAGTCCATGGTACATGGAGGTGAGTATTTGTCTTTACATGGGGCATCTGCATGTGTGTACCTGAGAGTATAGTTTGTATGTGCATGCATATAACATGTGAGTTTATGTATATGTGTATGAATCTGTGTGTATTGGGTGGGGATACTGAAGACATTTTTGCAGCTCATTAAAGAGCTGATCAGGACACTGAAGGGATCACCTCAGCCTTCCTCAGTGTGGTGGTTTGGATGAGAATGGCTCCCCATAAGTTCTTTTACTTAAATACTTGGTCCTGAGAAGATGGAATTGTTTGGGAAGGATCAGGAGGTATGGCCTTGTTGGAGGAGGTATGTCACTGGGCCAGGCTTTGAAGTTTCAAGACTCCTCTAACTCTTAATTCTCTCCTGTTCCCCAATTGGTTCTTGATCTATCAATAAAAATGCTAGCAGTCAATGAGCTGTGAGGAGTAGGCGGGACTTCCTAGTCCGCACAGACAAGCTAGCAGACTCAGTAGAACTGAGAGGAAAGGAGTGTTTGCCATGCTTGGGAGGGAGAAAAAGCCAACCAGCCATGTGAGATCTCGGGTGGAGTGGCCATGAACCGCTTCTCCAGGAGGAGGGTTGGGGTGTTGAGAGGGGAATGAAGGTGACTGAGCAATTAAAGTTGAGGTCAGATTTAGGATGCTGATCTGGGAGTACTGTGTAGGGCACACTAGCCATGGTAGATTGGAGGCACACAGTAATTAAGTCATAAGGCAGGTTGAAACTAAGCAATGTGTGTGTTTATGTTTTTCATCCATGGATCCAATATTCTCTAGGTGGGGGCTGGTAGTGTGGTCTACTTGGGGCTTAAGGTGTGGTAGCAAAAGCTACACACAATACCATCCAACTTCAGCTTCTTGCTTCTAAACTGTGCAGGTGACAAAGTATTGGAGTGGCTCTATTGCATATGCTCTGGGATTTTTAGCATCATGTGGATATGTGTTTTCCCCTAGGAACTGTGGTCCTCAGTCACAAATCACAGGGCTTAGATAGCCTTCAGATCCAAATAGAAATCATTCCATTGGGTCTGCAGCTAGGTGCCGACTCCTCCCACCTTATCCATCCCTGAGCAGATGAAGTGTATCTTTCTCTGGAGCAAACAGTGGAGAGGCAGTACTAGTCTAAGTCACTGCCTATCAGAGAACAGGAAGGTTTCGACTATTCTCTCTTGCTGAAACTGTTCTTCGGAGTCTACCAATGTTCCCACTGAGAATTATTTTCAGTTGGAAAAGTACTTTGAGCACACTCACAGCAAAGCTGCCTTGATTCTCTTCTTCATTAAATATGCAGGTATGGGTAGCATCCCGTGCAGGTCTACAACAGAGATGCACATATGCTGCCATAATCTCCTGGCTCTCCAGCAAAGAAGACCTTCTGGGCATTGTGTCTTCACATGTTGGAGATCAAGTGAACAGTGTTGTCTGTCATAAGGACACTTATTTAATTGGAACAGCCTCCCTACCTTATTATTATGTTTTAAAATTTTACTTTTTTTTATGTGTGCTGGCTTTTTACCTACATGCATGTCTTTGGGAGGGCAGAGCCCCCACAACCCAGATACCTCCCACTGAGCTCTACCTCCTGACACTGTAGTACTAGGCTAAATGTGGATTATGGGAACAAACTCAAACCACAGTAGTGATAGCAGCAATTTTTATATGAAGTGTTGTTTAAGTTTTCTCAGAGAGCGATCCCCAGACTGTGAGAATTTTAGACCTCCCTTTTTACTGATCTGGTGACATAGGTTCTCTTTCTAAGCAGCTGTCTGGAAGCAATCAGTAAGACAAAGGTCACAGTGGGCCTACCTTCATGTCACCTTGATGATCTGTCTTGGCTCTAAACACAGAGCCAGCATCCCAGAGTGACTGCCTGATCCAGGGGCCTCTCAGAAATGAGTCTATTATCCATTAACAAGTCTGGTTATTTTATGGACCAATTAACTAGGAAAGCCATGGATGGGATATTCTGACATTGTGAAAGTCTACCTCTCTGTCGACATCTTTCTGTTCTCCCCACTATAATCTAAGACTTTGCCACTGTTTAACACATAGTCAGTTTGGCTCTGCATCTGAAGTTTGATCATTTGACTATTGCCTGGCTCTTGGTCAAACCACAGGGGAGCCCACTAGCCAGTGATTAAATCTGGGCCATGATTATAATGGTTTTATGTGAGTTGGGCCTCTGTTTATGGCCCCACTGCTATTAGAGTGCAGTGTTTTTGTAATGAGGTATAAGCCTCATAGACATAATCATGAGAAGCAAGTGGTCTGAGAAACATTAGGCTGATGGAGTTGGTTATGTGGCCATTCACAGAGGTGTGGAAGAGAGTGTGGGCAGAGAGGTGAGGAGATGGGTTATTGATGAGTAGAACCTAGCTACCCCTTCCTGTTAGGCACTGTATTCTGAAGTGATCTGAAAGGCAATGGCTCATGATTTTATTGCTATGAAGAGGCATCATGACTAAGACAACTCTCTAAAGGCAAACACTGAATTGGGGCTGGCTTACAGTTTCAGAGGTTAAGTCTATTATCAGGGCTGGAAGCATGGCAGCATCCAGGCAGACACGGCTCTGGAGGAGCCAAGAGTTCTACATCTTAATCTGAAGGCAACCAGGAGGAGACTGGATGCGCTTAGACCTCAAAGCCCACCCCCACAGTAACACGCTTCCTCTAACAAAGCCGCACTTCTACCAATAAGGCCACACCCCTTAATAGTGCCATTCTCTAAGACCAAGCGTTCAAAAATGTGAATCTATGGGGCCATACCTATTCAAACCACCGCAGGCCATAGCCTGAACATTGAAGGGCTAGTGTTGGCAAGAGCTGGGTGGACATCTCTTTCTCTCTCTCTCTGCAATCAGAGGGTCATTTAAACTGATCTTTGGGTAGAGATTAGCTTCAGATTTCTTCCAGCAAGATGATCTAGGGACGAAGCTGCTTGCATGGCCATGCGGAGTTGCAGAGCGAGCATCATAAAGGGCGAGGTGGTTTTTGAACCGCCTTTTAGGAACTGCTCTCAGAAATCATGTGGCTTTACTTCTGCGTGCTCTGGTAGTTGAAGTAGTCAGGAATGTGAGCCCATATTTAGGAAAGGAGAATAAATCCCCACTGCTCACAACATTCCTGAAAAGCACTCCAGAGGGAACATAATTGTAGCCTTTTTTTTTTTTTTTTTTAGTATTGAATCTCCCTCCTATTGCCAGATAGTTTATAGAGATCAAGGGCATACAGAATGAAAGCAGAAAGTACTGATGCTAAGTATTGATACTAAAACAGAAGGTGAGGGTCTGAGGCAGTTTAAACTTCTAACCCTAGTACCTGGAATACCAAAGCAGGAAGATGAAGAATTTGGGGACAACCTGAGCTACGCAGTGATTTCCAGACTAGCCTAGACTCCAGAGTTAGACTATATATATATATATATATATATATATATATATATATATACACACACACACACACACACACACACACACACACACACACATATATATGCAAAATGCAAAATAACAGTACAAGAACTCGTTAGTAAATGATTATGAGTAAATGTAGAATCAGGAAGAAAATGGAGTAGATATGTTTCAAAGAACCCTGGCTGGTGCGTTTGGAGGGTGGTGGGCTAGAGAAGGAAGGCCCAGAAACAAGAGGCGAGGAGGAGTCCGTTTGTGGATTTTGAGTTGGATTCATACTGATGAATTCATTGATATTCTCCGAGTGACAGAATCTCAGTGGAGTGACTGGGAAGCAGTTACATCCAGCTGCGTAGAGCATCTGCATGAGAATGTTCCATAATAAAATGCTCTGAGTGCTGGGATATAGCAAAAGGGCTGGGTTGTAAGGCAGAATAATGATAGCCCAAATAAAGAGGCTGCAAGAGTAGGCACAAAGCAGACTGGCAAGCTTGTCTGAGCCTCGTAGTCACCTGGAGCACTTGTTCAATATATAAATCCCCGGGATCTGCCCCAAGCTGTCTGCATTAGGCTTTTCAAAGGAGGGGCATGCGGAAACCCTATTTTAAATAAATGAATAAATGTCTCAGATTTATGGTGATCAGACAAGGCTGGAAATGCCTGGGAAGTGCTGACAGGACTCTGCATTGCCCAACACTATGGGTCTCATTCACATGCCTAGGGAGAGGAACCCTGGCAACATGCTGATCTATTACCCTCAACTCTGCAGTTAAGCAAATCTGTGTGTGGATTTGAGATCCACTACATTCTATTGTGTGACCTTGAGAATGTTCAACTTCTTCAATCTAGGTTCCCATCTGTTAAATGGGTATAGTGATTGCCTAATAAAGACACCACTATACATGTACAAACACATTTTTGTGTTTTTTGTTTATTTCTTTGTTTGAGACAGGGTTTCTCTGTGTAGCCCTGGCTGTCCTGGAACTCACTCTGTAGACCAGGCTGGCCTCGAACTCAGAAATCCACTTGCGCCACCAAGCCAGTTCCCCCACAATTAACGTCAGGTTTGACAATCTGATTTATCTCCCAGGCGTGTGTGTCTTTTGGAGGCCATGGAACCTGTAGGAGGTGGAGTCTGGCTGGCAGACCACCAGGATGGGCCTCAGAGGGTTACCACCCCCCACCCTCTGGGTCCTTCCTGCTTCCTGGTCTGCCACCTTGTAGACAGTTGCTGCTCATACTGCTGCTACCACGGACCTAGTCTTTGTGGTGCCCTTTCTCAGCTGGGATGGATTGCAAACTTCTTAAACTACAGCTCTCTCCTCCCTCTCTGTCGCAGTGACACAAAAGCAACCGATACAGAATATTGCTAATAGAGATGTGATTGGTCACTGAAAGCAAACCTGGCCATGCAGTCTTTGGTTTGTAGGGTGAATGTGGAAGGGCTTGGAAGTATGGACTGGAGAAATGCCAGAGTGTTTCAGTCTCTTCTTAGTGGTGATTCTGGTGGACATCTCGAAGACCAGAAAGCTGACAAAAATGTGGATGGTGAAGGTCTGGCTCGTGAGGTTTCAGAAAGGAAGGAAGTCTCCAATGCATTGGACATGCTACATTCCATCGCAGAACTTACTATATTTTGTCTATGTAGAAGGGCAGCTTCTGTAAATGGGGACATTTCAGGACAGAACAGTGCTCAGCCTGTAGCACAGTTATGGCTCGCTCTTTCTTGCCGGGACTACAGTGAGAATTCACAGCTAAAAAGCTGAACAGGAAGATCTCAGAAATACGCAGACTGGGTATTTCCCAGTGAATTCAAACCTGTGCACAAAGCAAGTGCAGACAACGTAGCCTCAGCTGTTCAAGAGATGTGCGAAGTTAAAAGGAATCAGAACACTTTACACGGGACAATAGGAGCGGCGCCCCAGGGAGGGTGGGGCCAAGGCTCCAGGGCGTGAAAATGCACTCTTAGTGGAAAGACTTTTCTACACGCAGGGAAGCTCCGCATGACTAAGGGTGCTGGGGAACGGCTTTCCAGGTTCTGTGGTTACACAGCCATTCAGAGGCTGCTACGTCACAAGGGGGCGTGGCTACTTTCAAACTGGCAGCAAAACTACACTATCCATGTGGCCCTGGTCTTTCAGGCATGCAGTCATGGAAGTCATCAAGATTTTGGGGAAAAAAAAAGTGTGAGGTCAGGCAGTGTGAGCAGGATTGGAAAGTTGTGAGAGACTGAACGGGAGTGGGGTGGGGAGCGGGGGCTCTGTAAAACTGAATGGGTAACCTGCATTGCTGTGGAAACACCGCAGTGTTAGAGATGTCGGGCATGTGGGATGTCTGTAGGGAAAAGTTTCCTGAGCAAGGCTGATTCAGGCTCAAAGAAAGACCATGTGTATAGCAGGTGGCAGTCCTGTAGGGCGGGACTGCCCAAGCTTGTTGGAGCTCACGTCATGACACTGTGTGCCCCAGATGCTGGACACGGAACCACAGGATCTGATGTTTCCCCTGCCAGGATTCATCCTTGGTCCAATCTTTCCTTGT
The DNA here is from genome assembly GCA_902729485.2 of Mus minutoides. Lineage (NCBI taxonomy): Eukaryota > Metazoa > Chordata > Mammalia > Rodentia > Muridae > Mus > Mus minutoides. The sequence continues at coordinate 784,531 of LR750014.1, forward strand.
ATTCCCCAGCCTTTTTTTTTTTTTTTTTTTTTTTTTGAGTGTTCCATTGTATATTGGACTTTCCAATATACATGCCAATCATATATTGGATTTTTGCTGGGGCTCGCAGTTAAGAGTTTGCCTTGAGTCTCTAGAGATACTTTGAACTTTGGGCTCTTAAGGCGATGAGAACTCTTGATGTTCAACGGCGTTCTGCATTTTGAAGCACCGATGAGCCTTTAGAGAACGGAATGTTTTTGGTCTTAATAAAAAAGTTATTCCCCAAAGGCTCATGCTTGGAATGCTTGTCTTCTGTTTGGGGATGCTCTAGAACCTTCTGGAGGTGGGGCCTGGCTGAATGACAGGAACTCTAGGGATAGGACTTGGAAAGTTTTAGCCAAGCATCACATTCTAGTGTTCAGTCTGCTTCCTGGGTCATTACCATGTGACCTTCTGCCACCATGACACCACCTTTGAATCCTCCCCTGTGTGATTATTAAAATCTCTTCATCCTGTGAGCCAATGTGAGTCTTCCCCTCACTTAAGTTTTTTTTTTCTTCCCCAGTCAGGTATTTCGGTCAGAGACAAGTGATGGTGACTAACAGAGACACCAGCTATAAACGCTTCGAGTCAGGTGACACCCACCTGGAATCGGCCTCAGACTCCACAGGGAAAAGACAACGTCCTCAACAGGGCTGCCCTTAGCTACAAGCAGAGCCACTAGACGGCTTGTAGTGTTGTCCAGCTTGGATGCCAATGCATGGACTCCCACCACCACCATCACCGCTCCCTCCAGGGTTGGTAATTAGGCAGAGTGTAGGAGGAATGAGTCAGCAAACCCTGACTGGGGGGCCCACCCTGGGCCACATGCATATGTAACCATAGCTTCTGTGCCTGCTAACCCTAGAGTCTGCCTGGCACCCAGAGACAAATGATAACAGAGTGCATGACCAGAACAACCAACCAGATGGTGCCAGCTACATGGAGCAAGCAGTCGTGGGCCAATGGGGCCCAGAGGGAGGGTATAAAGGCATGCCCTAAATCTACAATAAAGGGGTCTACTTCTGCTTCTCACCTGACTCCCAGAATCTGTGTCATTGACTCTGAGCCTTCTTACCCTCTACCTCCATCCAGAGGGGCTGAGGGCTAGGGAAGCACCAGAGTAGGTCATAGCACTCAGAAACCACTGCATTTTTAGTGATTATTTTAATTTTAATTGTATATATCATATCCTTTCTTATCATAATATATCATATTATATCATATCATAATATATCATATTATATCATATCATAATATATCATATTATATCATTATATAACGCAAGGTCTGGAGCTCCTAAGCACAGAAACCTCGGCCCTATGAAATTAGAGTATATGTTCACCAACCAGGAAGCTCTACCAGCAGCTGCACTGTTTAACATTTTTGCTGAGGCTACATGGCAGAGGCTGGACTGGTTAAATCCCTGGCCTGTGATTGGGTATAATCTCTATGCCTGTGTCCTGTTCTCAGATCGAGGGAGAGGATGCCGGTCCAGCCCTCTCTCGACAGATTTTGGATCTTCTAGCGCCAAGCTCTAGACCTAGAACCACGGCAGAGCCTGTCAGAAGCGCCCTCCTCAGCATCACAAGGAGTGTCTTCACTCAGGAAATCCCAGCAAGTTGAAATGCCAGCAACTGGGTACAATGGTTCTCCTGTGCACATACATACTCTCTTACCTTGCCACAGCTGCGTCCTTTGCCACACGCAAGTTCAGATGTGGCCAGTGGTCGATGCTGGACGAAGGCAGGAACCTAGAACACTGGAGGGAGATGGTGTCTCTGGGGAAGGCTGGCTAGCCAGACTAATGGAGAAAGTTAGCTTTGAAGTCAGTGAGAGAATATGTCTCAGTCTATAAGGTAGAGAGGTGATTGAAGAAGGCACCCAGTGTCAACCTCGGGTCTCCACACAGATGAATACCCATATGTACCAGCACATATACATGTGCCTACATACACGAGAAGGTTCAAGTACAGATCTTGTACTCACATACATATACAATAGCAGCAAAGAGAGAAGAAATGGAGTCCTTTCCCTTTTCTGTCCTCTGTCCTACATAGGGGCAGATAGATGGATTGAATAAGAAGGCAGCCTCCACAGCCAGGCAGCACAGTGAGAACAAAGTCCAGGAAAGAGTTCCTGAAGATGCTTGAAACTGCTGTGAATTCGGCTTGGGGTCGCTTCTATCAGACATGTTGAGGTACTTGGATGTCTTAGGAGTTCCAAGGGTTGTTGGCCTTGGGGAAGTATAAAGATGGGCAGCTGGCTAGAAAGACATATCAGAATTACAAAGTGGAGGAGGCCACGCTGGAAGGGAAGGGATGGAGGATTTATGCCGGTCTATCCTGAAATGAGCCACCCTTCCCATGGAGCAGGGAGGGGATACAGGGAGAGATGGCAATCAGCAGGCTGCTGGTGGATTGCCTTTGTCATGGCCAAGTATCCACAGAGTGTCTAATAACCACTGGAGTGTCTCCATCCAACAACATCAGGTATATTGGTGCTGATTGAATACAAACTCTCTCTGTCCCTGCTCTGGAGGGATCAAAAACAAACGGAGAAAGTGATAGTGGCTGGGCAAAGGTGGAAAGATACCCTGTGTCCCTCTGCACTGGAGATGCCTGGTGTGGTGAGGCTGGGCAGGCCATGGAGGAGGGGTCCAGAGATGAGGAATGAGTTTTGTCTTAGTTATTATTCTATTACTGTAAAGAGAAGCTACGACCAAGCCAACTCTTACAAAGGAAAGCGTTTAATTGGGGGTTACAGTTTCACAGGACGAACAAGTGATCATCATGGTTTGGGGCTTAGGAGCAGCGAAGTGTTGGGAGCGTTTTGAAAGACTAAATACATTTTTCATAAGTTTGAGGCCAGCCCTGTCTACACACCGAGTTCCAGGCCAGCCAAGGCTACATAGAGAGATCTTAATCTTAAAAAAAATTTTTTTGGTTTAGCAAACAAACACTTCGGTATATTTTATCATTTTATACCTATGAACCAATCATATTTACTAAACTATTTACATACATGTATCTTGGTCCTTTATTGTTGAAGTTATTTTTTTTTCTTTTACTTGGGACCAAATCAGGCACAGAATAGCAGGGCATCTCATTACACAATCAACATAATGACCACCATTCCTATCAGATGAACGCCCCCTTTACCTGACATAGGTTACTTCCTTGTGAATAGGAACTCAGTGTTCAGTGGCAGCAGGGGTGGGTGGGTGGGACTATTACAAGAACAAAACAAAACAAGCCTTACATGATATAAAATTCATCATTTCAATCACCTTTAAAAAGTTGTGTGTGTTGGGAGATATCATGTATGTGGATACTGAGGAGGCCAGAATATGTCATTTAACTGGAGTTACAGATGTAAGACCACCGAAAGAGGGTCGTTCTTGTCCCGGGATAAGTTGGTGCCCCCAAAACTTGAGAGAAACCGCTTGACGCAAAACCGCAAGAGGTTTATTGTCAGCCAGCTGAGGATGAACTCCTTTCACAGTGAAGCACAGGGGAGCTCAACCCTGAGTGGTAACAGTAGGGGGCTTTTAAGGAAAAAGTGAGGAGTTGGGAGGAAAGTTGGGCTACAGCTCTTTTCTGGGGGCGGAGGGGGGTGTCCTTGGTAAAATTACAAGGCATGAGGAGTGGGGAGTGAGTTATAGCTCTTCTTTGTGGAGTTTATCTCCGTGTCTTTGGCACAGGGAGCCAGGCAAGTGCCTGGCTAGGTCTTTCTACAATTATCACTTCTCTGGTTGTAAGGTAGCGAGAAACAAAAGGCTTTTTGCTGGCTTTAGAAAACAAAGAGCTTCTTACTGGCTGTTTTTTAGAGATGGGAAAAACAGGCTTGGGGGGTGTTTGGGGTTTTTACATTTCAGGGGGAAGCACTTTGGTTTCTCACACAGAGAGTTGTGAGCCAGCCACCGCGGGCACTAAGAAGAACAGCACAGCGCGTGCGCTAAGCCATTGCGCCATCCCTCCGCTACTTTGAAATGTCAGGGTTAGTATGTTATACCGCATCCACACTGCTGTGAAGCAGAGTCCTTTCTCTTGAAGGCCCCACTTCTCAACACTGCTGTGTCAGGGTTAAGTCCCAGCACACACATGGATTTTGGGGGACATGGTCTTCGACTAGCAGCTGACCCATGCACAGTGGGGTGCTGAGCTTCATCCCCACCCCTCAACCCATGAGATCCCCAGATCTTTTCCATCCTGCAGAACTGAACATCTATATCTGTTAAGTCACACTGCAGGCTCTCCCTTTCTTCAGCCCCAGCAGCCATGCTGTACCTCATTTCCTGTGACCCTGACTTTTCTAGGCACCTCACAGAAGTAGTTTATACAATGCTAGTCCTTTTGTGTCCAACTCACTTCCCTCCGAGAATTGTCCTCAGGATTCATCCATGAGGTAGTGTGTGGTGTGGGTTCCACCTCCACATGGCTGGCAGGACCGTGTTGTGCGTTTGGTTTGCTTTTTGTCCCTTGAGTCATCTGCTGCAGACACCTGGGCACCATCTACCTTTCGATACCTTGAGTCATGCTGCCACAGAACACGGGTATGGAAACCTTTCCAAGACCCTGCTCTCAGTTCCTTCACTGCTACCCAGGAGTGCATCTGCGGGATCCTGTGGTGGTTCTATTTCTAGTTTATTGAAGAAATGTTCACACTGTTTCCATAGCTGGCCCACTACTTTGCAATCCCACCAACAGTGCTGTTTTGCTGGTTTTTCAAGAGAAAACAAGGATGTTTATTTTTAATGAGCAAAAAGAATTCTCTTCTCTTCTCCTTCTTCGACTTCCTCTGACCTAACCAACAAAAAGGACGTCATCTAGGTTAAGATTTTCCTTGACCCCTACAGAGTAAACCGACTTCCCATGGGTATGTCCCCCCACCACCCCTGCCATGACCGGCTTCCCATGGGTATGTTCCCCCACCACCCCTGCCATGACCGGCTTCCCATGGGTATGTCCCCCACCACTCCTGCCATGACTTCCAGGCTTCACTGGCATCCTCTGCCTGTCTTCCCCGGTGCACACTGTGAGGGAAGGGCTGGGTTTGCCTCCTTCCCTCCTGGGTCTTCCGGTCCTGTTAGTTGGTGCCTAGTAGGCGCTAACTAAATAAATTTCCACTGATGAGAGAGGTTGTGGGAGCCCCCTCCCCTAACCCTTCCCATCCCGTCCCTCATTCTCCCTTCATGCTGTTGAACAGCCTATTGGGGAAAAGGTCACAGATGATGGAAACATGGAAGGAGAAAGGAGGTGAAGAATTTTGTGCAAATGAACTACATTCAGAAACAGCAAATTCACCACATTCTTTAGGAGCCTGTGAAAATCCGGCAGACAAAAAGGAGTCTGTGAGTGGGTGTCAGATGATGAGTGTAACCATGGATGGACATTTGTTTCGAAGAGAGGGGAAAGAGGTGAGGGGTGGCTATATCCTCTTGGATGAGAGAGTAGTCTTCCAATTTTGAAGTGTTTCTCTATTCTATTAAAGGCCTAATTGATGAGCTGGGAGGATTTTTCTCTCATGGAAAAGAAAACGTCCGCTATGTTGATGTGACAACAGAGTTGTCTCTAAAGGGAGAGTCATCTTGTAGCTAAGATCCTAGAGGAATTCAGTCCCATTCCTCACATGCTCAGAAAATCCCTGGACAGTTGGATGGTTGAGTCTTTTGGGTAACCCCCCTTTTAAAGACATGCTTATTTTGAAGTTGTTGGAGATCTGTAGGAAAGATGTCACTGAATGTAAAGATTTGCTGAATATCTCTCACCTACTTTTCCACAAACCAACCTCTGTGCCCACTATCCTTCCTCTGGACACAACATCTTGTCTTTCTGAGCTGCCTGAGAAGGCACATGTGCCCTTGTCACAACACACTTCCACACAGAAGCTCAGCTGGTAAAGTTTTTATTTTGAAAGCCTAAAGGCTTGAGTTTGATCCCCAGCATCCAGGTAAGAAGCTGGGTGTGGTGATGTGAGCTTGCAGTCCCAGCCCCGGAGAGGCATCTTTAGAGGTTGCTGGATGGCCTGCCTAACCTAACCAATGAGCTCTGAGTCCTTGAGAAGAACACACCCCTCTCCCAAAAGGGTGGCCAGCACCTAAGGAACGTTACCTAAAGTTGACCTCTGGTATCCATCCACAAATGGATGAGCAAACACACACACACACACACACACACACGCTCATACATACGCATGCTCATACACACACATGCTCACACACATACACACACACATAAACATATGCTCACACACACATGCTCTCACACACACATACACACATACTCACTCACACATACACATGCTCACACATACATGCTTATGCATACATACACACACATACACACACATGCTCACACACACATACACACATATTCACATGCTCACACACACATATATACACACATGCTCACACACAGATATACACACATATGCTTATACACATATACATGCACATACACACACATAGACATATCATCAGACACTCATGCTCACACACACATGCTCACACACATATGCACATACATGCTCACACACACATACATATGTTCACACACATGCTAACACATACACATAGACATATGCTCACATACTCATGCTCACACACTCACACACACATGCTCACACACGTATACACATATGCTCACACACATGCTCACACACATACACATACATGTTCACACACATGCTCACACACACATTCTCACACACACATGCTCACACATAAATGTTCACACACACATACACATGCTCACACACACATACACATGCACTCACACACATGCTCACATATACATACATACACACACATATACACACATATACACACATACACACATTCTCACACACACATATATATACATATGCTCACACACATGCTCACACACACATAGATATATATTCACACACTCATGCTCACACACATGCTCTCACACACACATGCTCACATACACACATGCTCACACACACACTCATACACACATGCTCACACACATAGACATATGTTCACACACTCATGCTCACACACAGTTACACACACATGCTCACACACATGTATACACATATGTTCTCACACACACATGCTCACATACACACATGCTCACACACACATACACACACACATATACACATACACACAGACTCATACACACATGCACACACACACACACACACACACACACACACACACACACACACACACACTGCTCAAATGGATACTTCAGTGTACATGTCCCTGAGAACTATGCAAGCTCTTATGATGATCAAAATTAGGTGATTTATAACAGTATATATTATCTAGCTCACAGATGTTAGGAAAAAAATTGACAGCAATTTAACAAACACGAGCAAAGAAAAGCTTCGGAGGGGTTCTAGATGTGTCCAGGGTCACATGTTGGACATACTATGACATCCCTCCAGTTTCTTTCCATATGGAACTGTCCTTGGACTTTGTGGTCATGACCTTGATGTTTTTCCAGAGCATGTGACAGTGTTTTGTTTTGTTTTGTTTTCAGAATAGATTCCAATTTGGGTTCATACAATGTTTTTTTAAACAGTTATGCATCCCTTAGTGACAAGTATTTTGGTGTTTTGTTTTGTTTTGTTTTGTTTTGTTTGCAATATATGGCTTGTGGCTGTGTTTGAATGCTGTGGGATAAACTGACAGAAAGAGAGGTGACGATGTTTACTAGAAACCCAGGCTGTGGACTGAAGCCTATTTACATCTGTATTCATTTTCTGTTTTCTTTTAAACTGGTTTTGTTAAAAACAAAACAAAACAAAAAACAAACAAACAAAAATAAAAACAAAGATGAAGGCAGAGGAGACAGCTGAGGACTTGCCATTCAAGTGTGAGGAACTGAGCTTGAACCCCCAGAAGTCACATAGAAGCAGACACAGTATGATCCCTGGGCTCCTACAGGGAGAAGGAGGATTTAGGAAGCTCATGCATGGGCTAGCTAGCCTGGCACACACAGGGATGGACAAGGGACCCTGTCTCAAACAAGACCGAAGGTGAGGACCACACCTAAGGCTGTTCTCTGGTGTCTGTGGGCATGCCGTGGTACACATAACATGCCTACATCATGTAGAAGCATATATAGATCTCTCTCTTTCTCTCTCTCTTTCTCTCTCTCATCTCCCCTCTCCCCTCCCCCCACAAAACCAACAGAAAATGAAGACACAACCATACTCATTAACCTGGGCCTACCCAGGTGACCTAGATAGTCATCGCCACCACCACCCCTCCACATCTTGTCTTACTGGAAGACCTTCAGGGCCACCACACACATAGAATTATCTCTGTCCATGAAAGCAACCTTTTTTGATGCCATTGCTGATCACTGTACTCTGTGTACAGCTATACTGCTCTGTTTTATAGGTGGGGCTTATTTACAGGTGTAACACCAAGACACCCACCCGAGCAATGTGTTGTTGAGTCTCGATGTGTGCATGTCACCAGGTGAGAGGGAGTTTTTCAGCTGTTGTAATTTTCTGGAACTTCCATTGTTGACCAAATTCTGACCAACAGTTGTTGACCAACAGAAATTGTTGTAAGGAGGCCCAGTGCAATGTTGTATTTACAATCAGGGAACGTATAGAGAATGCTGCTGCCTTGTACAGATGCTGTTCGAAAGATCATCACTTCAAAGTGTTTAGTGGCCAAGAATGGTTGGCTGTATGGCAGAGTGGTCAGGAGCCCAGGATTTGGGCACTCCCCGGGGTGAGTCATCTTTCTACTCTCTGAGGTGCTACTTCTGTGTTGGATTCCTGTAGCTACGATACAACATCCAGCAGGATACTCACAAGGAGGATGCACTGACTTTGGTTCAGGGTTTCAGAGTTCATCAATTTTGAGTCCATTGTCAGAGAACATCAAGATGTCAGAAGCATGTGACCAAGGCCACTCTCCTCACAGTGGACAGGAAGCAGAGAGTGAGGAAGGAACCTTCAGAGACATGTCCTATGTCCTCCTCAGGTACCTCTTCCTAAAGTTTCCAGGATCTCTCACGAAGCTCCACCGTCTGGGGACCCGTGGAGGACATGTCCTATCATGCCATAACAGCTTCATCTGCAGTACAGAGGAAGAAACTTTGGGGGGGGGGGGTTGAGTAGTGTCTGAGTCACGTAACTGGTGGGTAAAAGGGATAGATGTCCAACCTAGTGACTGTCTCTCAAGTTGCCTATTGTCACCACACAAATGCTGCTCCTTGAACTCACAGCATGGGAAATTCCTGAGGACAACAGACTACATAAGACAAGTACACGGTAAACGGTAGGGTGACAATTGCTCCTGTCCCTTTCCTATCTGTCTCTTGTCTGAGAGATCAAGACAATTGGGCCTGACATGAAGTGACCAAGAACACAGGTTGTCCATGGACCAACTGACTGCCCATTATGAGCCCCTGGGGATTGTGAGAGATGATTTCAGCCTTGGGCTGTGAGGAGAGACAGGGAAGTCTGGGGGGTGGGGAGGGCAGCTCAGCATCTACAGTTGGACATTGGGAGGCTCTCAGGCCTTCTCAGAGGCCCAGCTGCAGCATGGCCTGCTTTGTGGTGAGCAGATGCTGAAGCCATTTGTACTGGGTTTGGGATGGCCTTCATGGGAGGTGCCTGCCCAGCTTCGTGGCGTTTCCCTTAGACTTTCATTTAAAAGGTGTTCCTGTTTCACGAGTGTCCACTGGCTGAGGGGGACATAGGAGAGGTGGGACAGTTAGATACTGAGGAGTAGGCTCATGGATGCTCTGAGGTTAGGTTAGCAGCACAGAGAAGGGTGAGGGAGCTGAGGCCATTAAGAATTTTCCAGGCAAAAACAACCCCTCTTCAGAAATCATGCCCCTCCCCAGCCTAGACAGGTATGGAGTTAGGGACACATTCCTTGTGTTTAGGCAGCATTTGTGAGCCAGGTTGGGGGCATGCAGTGACCCCCTTGAGCTGTATAAGTAGCATTGAGATAGAACATGTGTATGTTTACATATATTTTTTGTAGGGGAAGATCTCAGCTTTAATTAAGCCCTCAGACTGTTCTGTTACTTAAAACTGAAAAAAAAATCCTTGAGGGTCAGGGAGAGAAGATGAAAGAGAAAGGAAAGGAGTCAGGGCCAGAGAGAGAATATTATCTCCCAAGAGTTACACACGGAGTTACTAGGAAACCATTCATTGACTTTTTCAATTGTAACCCCAGATAAACAGAACTTGTATCAGTTTAATGATGAGAACATAGTTGTTTGAGTATTGGGAACGAGTGGGTCTGTGTGCTCTCTCTCTTTCTCTCTCTCTCTCTCTCCCTCTCTCTCTCTCTCTCTCTGTGAGGGGAGGGGGTGGGTGGAGCTGGGTTCTCTGTGGACTGTGGAGATTTGGAATGTGGACAGCTGCAGATTAATAGCGATAATTTATAATGAAATAAAGAATGTGGTATACTGTAATGAAATGGCCAGCATCCCCATTCTTGAGTTTTGGGACTATTATTAACTAAAATAAATGTTACTTGAATCCAAACTCTATGATACCATAGAAGTAGATCCCAATACCAAGGTGGCTACTAACTGATGAGAGTTTAGGTAGTTTATACAGCATGGATACACTGGTCAGAGGATGATTCAAGTCTCAGGATGAATGGAATAGGGCAGCATAAGATTTCATCAAAGTACTCAGAGTCAGGGCTGGAGAGATGGCTCAGTGGTTAACAGCCCTGGCTGCTCTTAGAGAGGTCCTGAGTTCAATTCCCAGCAACCATATGGTGGCTCACAGCCATATGTAATGTAATATATATATATTTCTTTTTTAAAAAAGTACTCAGAATGATACACAACTTTGTAGGAAGCACATATTCTATGTGGCTTCTACAGAAATTGAGTCAATCCCCGATGAGGAGCCAGTGACAAACTGAACACTGTCCACAGTTGACTAAGTGGGTTTACAATGGAGAGACACTCAGCGCACCTTGTTCAACATCAGTTTCTCTCCAAATATCACCTCTCCAGTTGGTTCAGGGGAGAAGGACACCATGATCTAGGTACCTAAGATGAGAAACCCTACCCTGAAATGCTCTCAAATCTACAACACAACACTAGAAGTGGAATATCACACACGTGACCCATGTCACCATCAAAATACAGGCACACCACAAATAGCACACAAAACAACCCTCAGCCATGTATGTAGGGTATGTATGACCCACTCTGCCATTGAAGACAGACAAGGTAGTCCTATTGGGGAACAAATCCCCCAGTCAGTTATATGTTTACACTTGGGTTCCATCCCTCAAGACATATATATATATATATATATATATATATATATATATATATATATATATATATATATATATATATATATATATATATATATATATGTATATATTTGTGTATATATGAGGATATTCTAATTTTACAGACTCAGAATCTGAATCACCTCTGGTTCCAATCATTTTGCACAAAGACTATATAACCTGCGGTGATAAAAGTAAGACTTTGGGTCTGGAGAGGTGACTCAGTGCTTAACAGCACTGGCTGCTCTTTCTGAGGATCCAGGTCTAGTTCCCAGAACCAAATGGTGGCTTACAACCCTGTGTAACTCCAGCTTCAGGCAATCTGATGCCCTTTGAATTCTACATGCAATAAGCCTACGTGTGGTACATATATGCACAAGCAGGCAGAACCCCCACAGGCAGGCAGAATCTCCACACGTAAAGTAAAAATAGATCTTACAAAAACTGTAATTATAAATGAGTGGGTCTTCTTGATTGTTCTCTTGGTGTGCCTTCTCCAGTCCTTTTCACGATCCCAGTCACCCTCCTGTAAAAGCACCCTCAGAGTGCCTCTCTGACCATGCAGTCTGTGCTTTGCACAAGGGTGTCTAGCCTGAGGAGTGTGAACACAGACAGGGCTTCGCTGGTCTCTGGCTTAGCGGCATCCTTGCCTGGGATTGCAGCACCTCAGAGGAGGAGACACATGCTTGTGATTTGCACGAAGGATTTCTCTGTGCCAGCAAAGCCCCCGATCCTTGTGTCAGATGAATCAAAAGTTGCTTTCTCTTTAGGTGGACAGTTCTGTGAGCTCCTCTGGCTTCACCAGCCAGAGGGAGGAAGCAATCACCTACGCACGTTTCTATCACGCTTCCTAAGACATATACAGTTATAACCGGAGCTCTAACCTCGGCCGGAGGGGAGTGGAGGAGAGGCATCTCCTCGGTTCTCAGCATTATTGAACTTTAACGGGTTGTGCACTCAGTCGAATTCCCAAAGCCTAGAATCCGAGAACCCTACTTTTCTTATCTCTAACTGGACATCCTGTGGATCTCTGTGAGTTGTGGCAAGAATATTTATGACAAAAAAGCACCGCACAGCCAAAAACAAAACAAGCAAACACAAACCAAAAAAACCCACCCTGCAGGTGGTAGGAGCTATAGTCATTCCTGCCCTGCCAGCTCAGTTCATGTGTAAGCCCCAGTCTGACCACGTAGATGCTAGCAATAATAGAGTCACGTGATCATTTCTGGAAAACACCTAGAGCCATCTTTCTGAATTATTCATTTCCTGACTGGTTTTTCTAAATTTTGTAACATAATTCCAAGAAGATCTAGACTTACACGCCAAAGGGTGTTGTATTCAGCATCTGTGCCTCTCTCTCTCTCTCTCTCTCTCCTGTCTGAGTCTGTGTTTACTTGTCTCTCTGCTGCCTAGAGGTTGTTTTGATGATTTCAGAGTTTGCTTCAGCCTTGCTACCTGAGTATACTCTAGAGCTACATTGGCTCCCAGCAGTGTTTTCTTAAAAGTCCTCCTGGGGTGCTTCCTAACACTTCGATGGAAAGGATCCGAAAGCCAGTGCTACCTGCACAAGCACTCCTTCCAAGGCATCAAATTGTATTTTCCTAATACTCTTCCTGACCCTAGTTCCTGGGTGAAGAGCAAAGTTAAAACAGGACTTTGAATTTACCCGATGGTACTGAGGGCAAGGCTCACTGGGTAAAGTGATTGGGTTTTTTTTTTTTCTTTCTTTCTTTCTTTTCCAAAACAGGGTTTCTCTGTGTAGCCCTGGCTGTCCTGGAACTCACTCTGTAAACCAGGCTGGCCTGGCCTAGAACTCAGAAATCTGCCTACTTCTGCCTCCCAAGTGCTGGGATTAAAGGTGTGCGCCACCACTGCCTGGCTAAAGTGCTTGTTTTGTAAGCATGACAACATGAGTTAGAATTTGCAGAACCCATCAAAGCCAGGCATGACGGTGTGAATGTGGAATTCCAGTGCTCCTATAGTGAGATGAGAGGTGGAGACCGGAGAATCTCTGTGGTCACAAGGGCCTGCCAGCCTTATGGCCAAAGCCATGAACAACAAAGGCACACTGTCTCAAACAAGGTGGAAGTTAAGTTGTCCTTTGATGCCCACATACACAGCTTGGCTTGTATATATATATGTACATGTGCTCACTCATGTGCACACAAGCATGTACATGCACACATATTACATACATGTATACACAGAATATGAAAAGCAACTGAGGAAGATGTATAGGACTTATTTATCACCTACACAAACACACATGCACATGTGCGAACACATGCATGTTATACACGGTACACACATATACAAATAAGACAAAAACTTCTTTTTAAAACAAAGTTTATTGGTTAAGAACAAGAATCCAAGGAATAGTAGATATGGAGTTACCACTTTTGAAGGTGTCTGTGTCTGACTGTTGGAAGTGGCCAGATCCGGGTTCAAATCCCAGCTCTACCACTGCCCTTTTTGCATTAGACTTACTTCTCTTGTCAGTGGGGTGTGAGTAACAGTTTTTACTTCCTTGCACTGATAGAGAGCTCATATAGAGAGAACAATGTGGAGTAAATGGTGGGTACCCAGCGCATGATCGCCATGATTCTATTAGACGGACAATGGAGACTCAGCTGGTAGTCTCGGACACCAGAAGGGTAAATGCGGCAGTCACAGTGATGAGTTCAGGAAACCAGCTGGTTTTAGCTCAAAACCCAGTTCTGCCAAAATCCCACTGTGTGAACTTCATTAAGTCTCAATTTCACCACGCTTCAAGTTTCTTCCTAGGCAGTCTCTGTGCTTTGGAGGGATAAGCCCAATGTTTATAACGAAAGGATAAAGCTTGGGGTTTTGGCCTTTTGGGGCCAACAGTTTTCAAGTGTCCTGTGACACTAGGAGCTCTTCTGCATTGCTCCTGGGGGCTCTGGGCCACTGAGAGAGGTCAGAAGATGGACTGTCACCTATAGGCTTACCTTGCATCAGAACCCTTTCCAGGAAGGCAGCTCCTGGCGTGTAAGAGCTTTCAGGACCATTGGTGCTGCCAAGACAGAAGGCTCAGGACACAAGGAGCTGACCAGGAGGAATCCAACATAGTGGTAACAACTTTGGAGCTGGACAGTTCAATTCCTATCTCGGCTACATCTTCTGTCTGTGAGGATCAGGCAAGTTGCCTAAACTTTCTCTTTCAGTTTGTGAACTATGGACACTTTGCAAAGTTGAAGTGGGGATCAAATAAAATAATAAGCACAAAGTTCTTACTTCGTGGCAAGATAAAAAGAAGCCATTTTTACTAGACTGCCAAGAGCCATGCATTCTATGTCTGGTTATGGACTTGAGTCTAGGTCAGTTACGGCCCCAGTCATTCTGGCCTGGGATGGTGTCGTCAGTGGTGCTTAGAGGTTCTATGGTGAACATCACACTAGTTGCTTGTCCATCCTAAATGGCATAAGTCTATATAAGTTATCATAGTTCACTTCTTGTTGCTAGAACTGAATCTAAGAAAAGCAGAGAGATTTAGGGACTTGTTCTGGATACTGGGAGATCTAGAATGGAGCCAGCCTCTGGCCAGGGCCTTTAAAAAATATTGCTTTTTGTTTGGGGGATTATAATATAATTACATATTTTCTCCCTTCCCTTGCCTCCTTCAAAACTGTTAATAGACCCCTCTGTCTTAGTTAGGGTTTCTATTGTTGTGAAGAGAGAACATGGCCACAGTAATTCTTTAATTTGGAAAAGATTTCATTTGGGACTGGCTTACAGTTTCACAGGTTTAGTCCATTATCATTATGGCAGGAAACATGGCAGCCTGCAGGAAGACATGCTGATGGAGAAGGCATTGGGAGGTCGACATCTAGATCAGCTGGTAACAGGAAGAGGGTGAGGCACTCAAAGCCCACCCCTATGGTGACACACTTCCTCTAACAAGGCCACACCTACTCCAACAAGACCACACCTCCTAATAGTGCCACTTCTTATGGACCAAGCAGTCAAACAGATGAGTCAAGAGGGACCATACCTATTCAAACCACCACACCCTCCTTGTTTTCTTTCAGATTCACTGGGTAGGGCCTTTGTGCTGGTTTGTTCATGAAGAAAGAGCAAGTGAGTATGGAGGATGGAGGGGAGCGCATGCGCTGGACTCAGTCTTCTTACTGTTGCCCCAGAGCTAGCTTTGTTGAGAGTGATAGGTATCATTCCATCTTCTGGAGTCTTTCAGTGGCCCAGAGCTCCCAAGGACAATACAGGGGAGCTCATAGGAACACAGAAGAATTGAAGATTCTTGTCCCCGGGAGGCTGAAACCCAAGCTCTACCCCTTCATTTTGAACATCGGGTCCCTTCAAAGCAATCAGATGGATCTCCTTTAACAAGGAGAGCCCCTATGACCTACCCATTTCAAAAAGTGTTCACCTCCTTAGTGCCATAGTAACAATAACATTTCAACATGAATGGGGGGGCATTTAAATTATAGCAATATTTATCTCTCTCTCTCTCTCTCTCTCTCTCTCTCTCTCTCTCTCTCTCTCTCTTTTAAACATTCCAGGAGACCCCAGATTATGGATCTATTTTTAAAAGATTTGTTTATTTTGTAGTGTGTGTGTGTGTGTGTGTGTGTGTGTGTGTGTGTACATGTATGTATGTGTGCTACAGATGCCAGAAGAGGCTATTGGGTCCCCTGGAGCTGGAGTTACAGTTTGTGGGCCATCCAACAGCGGTGGTGAAAGTCCTCCCGAGGAGAAGCAAGCAGTCTTGGCCACTGAGCCATTTCCCAGTCCCTTTCCTATAATTTCTAGACTTATGCAAGCTGCATGATGCAAAGAACCTTGTGAATAATCGAAAAACTGAGGAATGATAGACTGTCCCGATGAAAGGGAGATGTGGGGCCAGGCAGATTCACTTTGCCGTTTCTATTTAGATCATCCATCTTTCTCTGACACAGTCTGTGATTGGGTGTTAGTCATCTGTGTCTACGTGTGTGTGTGTGTGTGTGTTGCATAGGTGCCCTGTGTAGCTCATTCTTCTAAGCCACGCTTGGAGTAAGAGAAGGAAATGACTCAGTTTCCAAGATTCAGAAGTTCTATTAGTGACAGTGAAGAGACAGTCAAGTCAGCTAGCATGACAGCATTTTGTGGAATAAACAAATGTGTGAGTAGAAGGCTAATGTACAGAAACTGGCAGGGGCTTTGCAGACAGATGGGTCTGATCTCAAGCCTGGCTCTGTTCTTGTGACTTCTGCATTATTTAATCACGGATCTCCTTTAACAAGGAGAGCCCCCATGACTTACCCATTTCTAAAAGTGTTCACCTCCTTAGTGCCATAGTAACAATAAAATGTCAACATGAATTGGAAGGAGGATGTTTAAATTATCACGGAGTAAAAGTTCTGTTTGGAGCCCGGTATGATAGATATTGACCAAGATCTTACTTATAAAGGGGTGGCCCAGTCTGTGGCATCATCAAGGTTAATATTATCACACACACTCACATCTCCCCAGAGTCGCTGGTTGTGTGGGCATGTGTACATCTGTTTCTGCCTCTTGTATTCATGCCATTGGGAATGTCACTTGCCATTCTATGTTCTGATGTGATCAGAGATAACCATTTGACTACCCCTCCACTGTATACATGGCCACTGGAGTACAGTGGAGCGTAATCAGGCCTAAAATCAAAATATTTTCTCTCACAGGACTTAGGTTCTAGAGAGATAGATACAACAACACACACAATGATATCAGGCAACGCTACAGAGATACACCATGAAAAGAAGGGGCCAAGTATTGGTGTGACACAGAGTAATTTATTCCTGGACTTAACCCCAGGTGTCTAGAGCAGTGATAGAGCAGTTTGCTCAAGTCAAAGTTGCCTTTGGTTGCTTTATTTTTTTTCTTCAGATTTTAGTGTGAACCAAAAAGCCAGGCTCAGGATGACACTTTAATAACGGGCATCAAATGTGTCTGGTTCTCCTAAGAAGCATATGGGCCAATGTAGCTAAAACATGGAGTAGAGAAAGGAAAGCAGAGATCATAGAGTCCATCACGAGGTTAGAATATCCATGCATGCTAATTTGGCCTGCAGATTGATCAAATGCATGGCCTCTGTTGCTAGGACTCCTTGGCTGCCCCAGACCCACAGGTCAAGGGTGGACCAGCCCAGACAACCAGCATGCAGGAAGCAGGGAAGCTAAACTAGATATTCCCATGCTAGCAGGTATCCAGCAGTGCACAGCTGCTTACGCTGCGACTGGTCCTCTTCAGTTAGAGCAGGAATATGTCTAATTAGGTTGATTTATTGACTTACTCAGCTTCCATCAGATAGGCTTTATTTTACCATTATTTATGACTTGCTGAGTCCTGGCAGTGAGCTCTGCAGAGAAGGAGGCACAGCCAGGGGCTGAGGAGGGTCCAAGGTAAGGCGGGGAAAACCTCAAAGCTCCCTCAGTTGGCACACGGGTGGATGGACCCTGAGGGAGGTGGTGACATCTCTAAGGTGTGTTTAGCTGGTTGACATTCCCAGCATTCTTTCCATATATCAAGTCTCCTTCCCAGTCCCTTCCCAGTCTCCTGTTTTCCTTCCTGAGGATTGTCTGCCCCAGCTCACAGGCTTTCATTTGGTCATATCAAGCACGTCCATTCATCTCTGTGTATTAGTTTATAGACCCTGGCATATCATCACATTTTTTTTTTTACAGACACTTGTAGGAAAGAGAGGTGTGAACAGGGAGGCCTGAGGAAGAAAGAGGAAAGACCATTTACTCTCATGAAAAGGACTAGAAATGTTTTATAGTCTTCTTTCTTTGGCTGGGGGTAGGGGGTGTAGCTGAAAGACAAGGGTATCATGCCCAACTGCACCAAGGTCCAAGGTGGGGGTCTGAACAGAAGCCTTGGGTATCCCCAGTTGTTCCCTCTTCAAGGACAGATGCTCATGATGCCTGAGGAGGCCCATGGCATTCACATTCCTTTTCAGAGAAAGGAAGGGAAGCTAAGCTGATAGTCTGAGCCATCTTTGGCACATGGAATGTCACAGACTCAGCAAAGGGTTACTTGCTATTCTTGCTTCCCCGAGGCTCCCGTTTTGTAGGGAGGACCTGAGGGTTTCCTGGACAGAAAGACTTCCCCCTTTTCTTGCTGGGTGGTTTTGAGGTGTGGAAGCAGCCAAATTGCTGGGAAAGTTGTGGGTGGGCTGAGGGCCAAGGATAATGAAGGTATCGTTGGGTCAGCATTTTGCCTGAGCATTTATTCAGGTTCCTGGTTGACACTCAGCCTTCAGATCCCATTGTCCTCAAGCCTGGAGGGCTGGCATGTAATATTACCATCATTTATGCTTACAGGAGTAGGAACCAAGGCATCCCATCCTCTATAGCTCTACAGGGAAGGCTAGGACATAGAGGGCAGACAGACAGAAGACTGGGCTAATCTTGGAGTTGGGTCTTCCAGCGCAGAGCTCCCATCTTAGCAGGAGGCTGCAGGAAACAGCTGGATCCTATGATGAGAAAAGAAGGAATGGGAAATTCAATGTTGGATGCCGAGGGAAAAGGGAAACTGACCTCCCACAGTGTAATTGTCCAGATCCAGACTGACTGGACATTATTCAATAGCCTGACCCAGATGCTGTAGTTTTCCATGGGTGGGGAAGGGTACAGAGGGAGCTGTTGGCTCTTAGGATCTTGACCTAGTAGCTGAGAGCCTGAAAGATCATGGGAATTTGCTTAGCTTGCTAGGCAGGGTCTGCTGTTCCTGGTCAACCTATAGAGCCGAGTGCTTGCACGGCTGTCAGGAGATCAGGGTTTATCCATTCATAGAAAGGCCTTTTGATTGTTTTGTTTTGTTTTGTTTTCCATTTGATTGTTTTGTCAGTTGGAAATACAGGGTGTATTAGCTACTTTTCCTGTTGTTATTAAATAAAAAAATCTGACAAATGCAACTTAAAGAAGGAGAGTCTTATTCTGGCTTAGAGTTCAAGGGGGATTTTTCAAGTATGGCAGAGAAGGCACAGAAGCAGATATTAGATCCAGCTATCACCTTGTACCAGCAGTCAGGAAGGAGAGAGGGGACAGGAAATGTGGTAAGCTATCTATTGTCAAACCCAGCCTGTCATGATCCAATTTATCTAGCAATGATCTACCTCCTAAAGGCTCCATAATTGTTCGAAACAGTACCAGTAGCTGGGAACCACATATTCAAACATGTGAGCCTATGAAGGATTTCCCACATTCAAAGAACAGCACAGGGCAAGGTCATGGTCAACTGTTGTTAAAGCATCTTAAAGAATGGGCCATCTGGAGGAGCTAGTGCAGAGGTCTGAGAGCAACAGATTCCTATTCCTATTCTGGGTGTCTGCTTTGAGTATCAGTCCATTCTGTTTCTCTCTGCTACAAGTTACCAATATTGACAAGTCTACCAATGGATAGGAGAGGACCAGAAAAAGAGAGGAAGGTCCAAAATGTGTTTTATATTTTAATGTAGCATAAACTTTTGACACCTCTTTAAAATACAACCATCAATCAAACCCAAGAGGAATATCTGGTTAACATCATTGCCTCTTCAACTTGCTGTCTCTAATATAACCATCTCCCATGAAGCAGAAGGCAATAAAATGTTATCCATCTGAATGTGATCCATCTCTGGGCTATGTCTTTAAGTAATTTTTTTTTTACTATGGCCTATATACATTCATATAAAGCTGAAAGGTGAAACATATCTTTGACAGCTATGTTTACCCTTATA
Organism: Mus minutoides; assembly: GCA_902729485.2. NCBI lineage: Eukaryota > Metazoa > Chordata > Mammalia > Rodentia > Muridae > Mus > Mus minutoides. Next base: position 804,536 of record LR750014.1, read on the forward strand.
GCCTACAACGAATTATGATGCATTGTACTTTGTAATATTTTATATTCTTTTTCAAAGTCATAATTGACTGGATACGTTGACTTAGAAACCACAGTGGTCTCAATAGCTTCCCACAGGGTGGCTTTACTTTCAGAGTAGCTGACACCAGTTTACAGCCAGGGTCCTCACTGTTGCCCATCCAACATTGACCAAGATTATGGGAGCAAGGATCAAAACTCAGATTATCACTAAAAAAAACCTTACTGTGTAGAAGTAACTTTCATTCACCTGATATATTGTCATCTCAGAGGCTTACTGTCACTGTCTACTAACCTAGGTATCATACTGGAAGTTTCCAGCTTCTATACAATCTTATCTTTGTCTAGAATGTTTTCAACTTCTGCTTACTGACTGCTGAATAAGCTCACCCTTTCTAGATCTTTCTGGATGCTGGCTAGATGGTCAACTCAGCTATTATGACTCAAACTCCTTTCCAAGCTGACTGATTCAATCTGGCTTCTCCGGTGGTCTCTGACTTTTTGCTCTGCTTGCCCTTAAAGTCACTCTGGCCATCTGTTCTAGTCTAGCTCTTCCTCATTTTCTAGCTCATTGTGTCTATCTTGTTCTATCTCTGCAACCTGTCTCTGTACAACTGTTCCAGTAAAACTGCCTCCTTTTCCTCTTCTTCCCTCTGGACTGCTTCTCAAGTAGCTTCCCTCTCTCTTCTTGTGAGAGTTGGGCATATCCTATTCTGTCAAATCTTTCTCTGATTCATCACTTTGTCTGCCACTCAATTAGACATCATTTTCAAACATGGCTGCTTCCTTCAACAAACTAACTTTGCCTCCATTTTGGGATTAAAGGTGTGTACTAAGGCTAAGCCACATCACAACTAGAAACAGCTTTCTTTTTTCTTCATAAATAACAATCTTAGGTTTCACAGTGTGATCAAATATCCTGCAACATTACTGCATAGTGAGGCTACATAGAGGATTATTAACTTGGTGAAATTTAATGGTGAATTTATCTTCAGTCATCTTACCTTTCACCTTTCTTCATGCTGTTCCTGTTTCCTGAAATGTCCTGACAGCTCCTCCATCCCCAAACTGTCTGACTCTCAAGGCTTGTCTTTTCCAGGATTCTGCTGTTTTTGTCAGTCCAGGGCTTTTAAACATTTAACCCTTTCACTTATTTGGCTTGCCAGCATGCCTAGCCAGCCAGATTTGAATCCCTGCATGTTATGTATTTCCTGTAGTTGATCTCTGAGGGAGACTGGCTAGCTTTACATACTATATGGAGCCATGTTTGCAAAAGGGTCTTCTGATCCCTGGCAACTGACCAACTCTTGGAAAATCAAAGTCTTTCTTATTCTTAGTTCCAAAATGATCTGAAGTCTGTCTACACACTCACTTTTGGGTCCAGTGACACACAGTCTTTATAGTCTATGCCTGGGTTGGCCTTATGCCTATTTTTCCATACAGTCTTGTTTTATGCTTCTTGTGCAAACATACCTGTTCACTGAAAACTCTTGCTGGCTCTGATGGTTTGGTCACCCCAGCTTGCATTATCTAGAGTTAGTTTTAGTTTCTTTTACTATAACATACCTATGTGATATGGCATACATATGAACTTCATGTGCACCAGGTCTTCTATTTTCAAATGAACTATTCTATCATTAAAATTATCCCTCCTTCAGTATGCTATCCTGAGCTCCTTTTCATCTAAGCCAGACCTGGGAGTTGGCCAGGCTCTTTCCCTTTACTTTATTAACTCATATATCAATTTCCTAAGTAATCTAAGTGCCTACCAATGGCTGAGCATTGCGCTAATTGCTGGATGAATTGTAGTGAGACAAATAGTCTTGTTTTCTTTGAATTTATATTCCAGTGTAATAAACACCCACGTATACAGTTGCAGATGGAGATAAGGAGGATGAAGGAAATGAGCCAGCTCTCTGCCTGTGGGTGTAGGTCCATTTCACACGGAACACTCCAGGAAGGCCTCTCTGAGGGATTAATGTGAAGCACAGATATGAAGGGTCTGAAGAAGTCAGTGAATTAAAGGATTCAAGCAGCAAACATTCAAGGAAGTCCATTTACACTTTAGGGTTCTCATTCTGGAAAGCAAGCGGGCAGTGGATTGTTAGGGAGAACCAATTAAGAGGCTCTTAGTATTGTATAGGCAATAGCTAATAGTCTCTATAAAATGGGCAGATCAAGGGCCTAAATGGGTCATGAAGAGCAATAAGACATGGCAATTAGATGCTGTGATTGGACAATGTGTAAAGGAGGGGCTGGTGGTTAGAGTGAGAGGGATCCAACCCTAGTATCAGGTGAATGACTTCAGCAAGAGGTGAATGGTACAGGCATCAATCAAGTTAAGGAAAAGAAGGTAAACAGAATGTCTCATGGGGCAGCTGCAGACACATGAAGATGTTGCATGTCAGCTCCATGGGCACATGCAGAGCATCTTGGTCTGATGCACTGCTGTGGCCATCATGAAGTTCTTAAGAATTTGGTCTTTGAAGGTGTGTTTTGTGAGTAAGTCTGACTGGACATTGGAATGTGACAATGAGCAGAACAGCGTGCCTATGCTTCCTTGGGGCTTTGTCACCTCATTCCATACACTTGTTATGGACTCAAATAATAAGTCCTGGAAGATGTATAATACATATTTTTCCACAAAACACAAACTGAGTAGATGGTGTGTCTATAACTAATTAGACTGGAGCACTGATAACCCTAAGAGGCCATGTTCCCAGTTCAGTAGGACACAAGAAAGTAGGTGAAGGTCTCTGAATAACAAGCTATGTACCTTATTTTATTCTTCCTTGGGCTATAAATGAAGGTATAGAAGAAAGAGAAGTAGAGAGAACCTGGCACTCACTCACTACTAATCTGTGATCCTAGTACTTGGGGGAATGGAAGAACAAGGATTAAGAGTTCAAAACCAACCTGTGTTAGCTGAGGTCCTGTTCCAATCAATCAATCAATCAATCAATGTTCAAACTTAGTGAAGAAACAAAATAAAATGTCTACTGTTCTAGGACAACTGAAATATACATATATACATTGATATTTACACATACTCATATACACCTACATATAAGAGCCAAGAGTTAAGAACTGTGTCATTCTGATGACTCCGTATTTGAGTTGAATTATCTCATATCTGAAACTGACACTGTGCTATACAAAAATGAGTGATTAAATCCAGGCTAGTAGTTTACATTTTTCCCACATTTTTCTTTACATGCAATGACATTGCCTAGCAAGTAGTAAGACAAAAAGCTGTAGAAGAACTGTTGGAGGAAAGGACAGGCCTCATGTCATTTTCTCCCAATATTTTAACAAGAGACTCTATACCTTCATTTTGCTCTAGACCCTTCCAATTATAGAGCAGGTCCTGGGGAGCTACCTGGTCAAGGAACTAGGTCATGGAACTAGACTAGGAACTAAGCCCCGAGTCTTTCCACTTGAACCACGGTGATTGATTTTTTTCTTCTGTGCTCTTCAGGTCTCCCACTCCGAGGGACCTCCTCCACCCTGGTCTTTAAGGAGGACTGGCAAGTCCAGAAAGAGTAGAGGTGACTCTAGAAAGAGCTTCAGAGGAAGAACTGAAGGCCCAGGAAAAGACCAGAGAGATAGGAGATGGGCCGAAGACCTCAGAGGAACACTGCCTGGAGGCCTGGGAGTTATATTCAAGTAACACAACATGTGGCTTTGTCTCATGTGTAACAAGAGGATGATAGTCCTTTCTGACCATTAGTGCTGAGGAAGAATGGCCCACAAATGCTACCAGGCCAGAAAAATAGAAAGAATGCTTTCTATCCATATCCACTTATAATGTCTGTGGAGGCATGGGTTATAGAACTGTACTATTCAGTGTCTACTGAGACGGGCTTCATGTTCAGGACTTTAGGGCCTTGGTAGAGTATCTGGGTACCCCTAAATCCATCCTGGCTTGGCCAGGAGCCCAACCCTCAGAGAGCTCACCATTTTCTATGATTGCTACACTGTCAGCCAGATAATGTAGTAGTCGTTCTCTGTAAGCATCCTGGTGTGGGACAGAGCCTGCAGAGGCAGAAATAATAGCAAGGATATTGCCAAAACTAATCTACTTCTTCCTTTGCCGTTGGACTGTGGCCATGTGATCAGATTCAGGCTAATGAGACATGACAAGGAACAGTCTAATCATGCTTGCTAGATAGACTAGTGTCTAAGACTTTGTGTAGAAAGCCAGACTTCTATAGTATTATGTAAACAAACCTAGGGAACTCTCCTGCAAATACTTTCCCAGAATGTACCAGGGAAGTGGCCTTTGGATAATGGCTAATCTAGTGGGGCAAAATGAACATTTTACAGAGGTTTACCTCAGGGCAGGTAAGATGATGTGGGCAACTGTCTCACAACAGTGATACAAAATGAATCCACCTGCTATCATGCCTTTGTGTGGTCCCTTTCTGTGTTGATGTGCACCTTGGCTGTATGACAAGCTCTGGCCAATTAGGCACCCAGGATATAGTTGGAGGTTAAGCACTTATGCCCCAGGGATTGTTCTGGTGGCAATTGGCCTTCCCAGCTCTCTCAGGAAAATACAATCTTCTTGCAGCTGTGAGAGTGAGCCCAGGTGACACCAGCTGAGGAACCACGTGGCCAGCCCACAGAACTGTGGGAAGCAAACGTGTGGTTGTTTTCAGCTGTGCAGCTCTGGGGCAGGAGATAACTAATACAATACCTTATTTATTCTTGCTTCCCTGGAAGCCGACATGCTACCTCCACTCCCTTTTGTGACACGTAGTTTATTCTCCTAATAGTCTTCCAGGTAAGTTTAACATCACTTTATATTTATTTTTAATTACCAGAGTCAAACAACCTCTTATGCCAAAGCCTCATACTGGGTGTGTGCATGTGTGGTGGTGGTGGTGGTGGTGCGATGGGACACAACTGATTATCCACATTCTTGTAGAAGTTGTAATCAAAATCAGGGAGATGCAGCGGCTTGCATAAGTTCCCCTCCAGCAGACTTTGATCACTCGCAGTACGGCAGCATTAATAATTCATAACTTTTGATGCTTATTGAATACTTTGCCACTTGCCAGCTGCCGAGAGCTTTATATCTGCTACAGTGACTTTGCTGAAGCCTTGCAAATTGCTCAGTTATCATCCTAAAGATGGAGAAACTGAGGCTCAAGAAATATACAGAACTGGGACCTGGGGACACAGCTTAGCAGTTAAGAGCACTGACTGCTTTTCCAGAGGACCAAGGTTGGATTTCCAGCACCCACCTGGCAGCTCACAGTGGTGTGTTGCTCTAGATCTAGGTCTGATACCACTGCATGCGTGTGGTATGCATATGTACATGCAGGCAAAACACCCTTGCACCATAAAAAAGTACACACACTTAGAAAAAGGAAGTACACATAACTAGGAATTCAGAGTTAGCAAGAAGCGGAATTGAGCTCTAAACCTGGGGCTTCCCAGCTGCCCGCTGGTGCTTGTCATGCTTCTTTTGATGTGTGGGGACAGATTCCATCCTAGAGACAGCGCATGAGGGAACTTTCTCACAAAGGAAAAGGGATTCTTTTTTAAAGTGGTATGTGTGTGTGTGTGTGTGTGTGTGTGTGTCTGTGTGTATCTGTGTATGAGTATGAATGTAAGTGTATGTGTGTGTGGCCAGCGGCCAACCTATGTTGGTTTTGTTTTTGAAACAAGGTCATTTATTTTACCTGGAACTTGATGAGTGCAGTAGGCTGGCTGGCTAGTGAACCCCAGATATCCATCCACCTTCTGCCTCCGCAGCTCTGGAACTTCAACTACATACTACCACGCCAGGCGTCTACCTGGGTTCTGTGGTCAGAGCTCGGTTCTGGTACTTTCATGGGAAGCACTGTAACCAGATGAGTCATCTCTTTTGCCTTTGTCTGGAAAAGTGCTATGGAAAAAAAAAGATCTCAGAACTTTCTTTGAAGTGTGCACTAAATGCTTAGTAATAGTTATATAAAATTGTGTACATCATGCAGTGCCTGGATTGTGGTAGAAAACGGTTTTCAATGCAAAAAGTATTTTTGGCATTATCTGACTGAGAGTGTAGTGATGGTAAGGAATGGGGGGGTCCTCTGAGGATTGGGCGGGGCGTGTTTTACGGGCACCCCAACACTTTACCAAGGCCCTAAATTTCTGGACAGGAACCCCACCCCAGTAGACACGGAGTGGTACAGTTCTGTAGACCATGCCTCCACTGACATTATCACAAGGGGATGTGGATAGAGAAGTTCTATTTCTATTTTTCTGGCAAGGTAACATTTGTGGGCTCTTATTTTGTCTTCTCATCACACACAGGACAAGCCACATGGTGTGTTACTTAGATGTGACCCCCCCCCCAGGCCTCTAGGAAGTGTCTCTCTGAGGTCTCCCAGCCCATCCTCTACCTCTCTGATCTCTCCTTGGGCTTTCACTTCTCCTCTGAAGCCCTTTCTGGAGTCACTCCTAATCTCTCCGGACTTGCTGGCTGTCCTTAAAGACCAGGATGGAGGAGGTCTCACAGAGTGGTGATAGATCATTAAAAGACCACCACAAATTCTATTCATTTTCTGTTGAAATGAAAAGAAAGCTTACATTCCTTCTCCTTTACAATTTAATGGCACCCTGTGACTGAGATTGGCCTCATGGACTATGGTCTGGATGCTCACAGTCATTTCAAGGCTTCATCTTTGCATCTTTCCTGTCTAGCAGTCAGCACAGTGTCTACTGCTTGTTTTATAAATCCAGTTTTATTGGACTCCAGCCCCACTCCTTTGTTCCTATCCCGCTTGCAGCTCTTTTCACGCCACAACAACAGAGATAAGTAAGGTGACCCACTGAGTGACCTGCAGACTCTTAACTGTTTCCTGAGCAGCTGCAGACTCCTGCTCTAGTCCTTCAGGCTGTGGTAACAATCCATCTCCACTTGTAGTAATGAACTTATTATCTCTTGGCTGCTGGAAGATGCTTCCACTCTGCCTCTAATGCCTGATCTGGTTTCCACAGCATTATTATCTTGCTCCAAAAATGGACAACTGAGAAAGCCTCCTTACCCCAGGCTCTTGAGCTGTTTGTGGAGTTGGTGGAGCTCTTTCCTTGGGACCACACATATCAGCATCATTATCTATGCATCTAATCTTGTTATCTTGCTTTCCTTCCACAGATACAAATCCTGAACATTACTGCATAAGTGTTCTGTACTCTGTTCTCATCTCAGAGCTGGTTCCTGGGGCTTGTGCTCTGAGGAATTCCTTGTTCCCTATTAGGCTGTTCAATAGGACAATGCCAAAGATGGAAGCCTCTGGTCCTTGAATCAATTATTAGAGGACAGCCACCAACTGGGCCCTCTAAACTCCTGTCACATGTGACAATAGAACAGCTTGGTGGTTTGAATGAAAATGGTCCCTGTAGGCACAAAGATAGTGGCGCTATTATGAGGTAGGACCCTATTGGATGGAGTAAGTAAGTGTGGCTTTGTTAGAGGAAATGTGTCACTGAGGCTGAGCTTTAAGGTTTCAGAAGCTCAAGCCAGGACCAGTGTCACCCTCTCTTGCTGCTGTCTGCTGTTCTGGATGTAGAACTCTTAGCTTCTTCTTCAGCACCATGTCTGCCTGTGTGATATCATGCTTCCTACCATGATGACAATGGACTAAACCTGTGAAACTGTAAGTCAGCCTTAAGTGTTATTCTTTATAAGAGTTGCCATGGTCATGGTGTCTCATCACAGCAGTAAAGCCCTAATAAGACAAGAAATGATCAGCTTTAATGGGCTACACCATTGCTATTTTTCTCCTTTCCTTTCCTTTCCTTTCCTTTCCTTTCCTTTCCTTTCCTTTCCTTTCCTTTCCTTTCCTTCCTTTCTTTCTTTCTTTCTTTTTTTTTTTTTTTTTGTTTTGAGACAGGATTTTTCTGTGTGGCCCTGGCTGTCCTGGAACTCACTCTGTAGACCAGGCTGTTCTCGAACTCAGAAATCTGTTTGCCTCTGCCTCCCAAGTTTTGGGATTAAAGGTGTGCACCACTGCCAGCTGCTATTTTTGTTTCAAGAGCTATGTCTGCTATTTTACTTTTTATTTTGACAAATACACTAGCAAGATAAGGTGACTATTAGACAGAAGCTGCCTGTGAGAACCACAGATACCCATTCACAATGAAACACTGGTGTCGGGCATCTGCCCTGTGAGAGACACAGGGTCAAACCTATTGTTCTTTTCTCTCTCTCTCTCTCTCTCTCTCTCTCTCTCTCTCTCTCTCTGTTTTTCTCTCCTTTTAACTACATAACAGAATTGTCTTAAGTTAAATGTGAGTAGGATGTAACTGTACCTCTATCCCTGTTTGGGCCCCTACCTTCAAAGCATCTTTGAGAAACTTGCATTCTGCAATGACTGAAGAATGTAGGAGGAGAAGAAGAATGGGGGAATCAAATCAAGCCCAGATACCAGACTCCCCCAACCCAGGCTGTCTAGTGTGACCAAACTCAGAGGAATAGCCTCAAGAGTGGCTAGCTAGGCACTAAGAATAAGCAATCCCACTGCTGACTGGCCACCAGGCATGGTGGCCCTTGAGTCTGACTGCTGTTGAAGTGTCTGCTGAGGCAGCTGGGCTCCAATGTTGTCTTCTGTCTTTCTCTGAAGTCATCCTAGGACACAGGTGTGCAACCCCCTACAGCCTGCAAGAGAGGAGATGAATCAGTTTCCCTAACAGACATGCCCTAGAGCAGCCTGTCAGCTAGGATTTCTCTGGAGGAGTGAGGCACCCCTCCTGACCACAGCTAATGAGAATGTGTAGCTCACCCACAGAGGAATCCTTGTGATTCTTTAAAAGAACAATGTCAACCACAGATGTGCAGCATCTGGCTCACATGGCAGGAGTTTTCCCAGATGAAGAGTGCAGCAACTGGACCAGTTCGTTTATGAGATACCATTGGGTCTAGCTGTGTCTTTTCCCTCACCCTATCTCTGGATTCAGAATCTCTGATGTTCGGGTATAAATTCTTCTTCCTGCCACTTGGGACTTTTATGGTATGTTCCCAATCCCCCTGTTTTCTATGGTTCTTGACCATATAAAAGTGAGCCACCCCAAAGCCTCTATACCTGCTCCTAGGTCTTTCTTTCTACCATTACCCAGGACCTTTCTGATATTCTTCCCATTTTAAGTGACCATCCAATGTGTTAGGACTCTCTCAACTGTAAACAAGACCAACTTTAACTGCTCTGTCCTGTTTTAACCCCCTTCTCTTTTTCTCCCTGGTGTGTGTGTGTGTGTGTGTGTGTGTGTTTGTCTACATTTAACTAGGGTTGCTTGCATGAGCATTGGTGAAGGTGCTGGTGCTGGTTACTATGTTTTGAGGAAGAATGACTTACCAGTGGTTACACCACTGAGAAAATGACTCCCTTTTCCCTCTAGAAAACCATTAACGACCTATAACTCAGGGAGAGATGGGGCTACATTAGCTCCTGCTATTTCCATGATGGAATGTTGATGGATGCCATCTAAGTTAGGCAGAGTTGGATCCAGGAGTCCAGTGTTCCCAGGATGTGGCATTGTCCTTTTTCTCCATGTTGGCTCCAGTTGCCAATAGGTATTGGGAGGGGAGCTCTGGTGGCTGTAATTTATGTCCCTTTCCATAGAAAGAGATGGATTCCCTCTCCATATCCTGGGGCATGGGCTTGACTGGGACAACTTGGGTCTTAACATATACCTATTCATATAATAATCACTATGACCAAAGTGTTAGACTCTCTTTATTTTTCATCTTGGGTCCCCTGTTTACCTTTAAGGCAATTATAAGAGTCCTCCCTCCCTACAACAAATCAGAATCTTACTAATTTTACCTAACTGAGAGAACAGTTGAGTAGATATGGGCCAGGGACAGCCAAGAGGCACAGTTGATACCCTGATTCTCAGTCCCACTCTTTCCCCAACTCTGACTTTCCTGTGTAGGCTTTCCTGGGAACCCTGGCTCAGGCTCCTTATTGCTTCACATGGGATATGGGGTTTATGCCCTTCTTACATCCCATCCACTGTCTTTGGAGGCTTCTGCTTGGCTGGGCAGAACAAGGACAGGTTACTGGTAATATGTGAGTGGTAGGAAACATACTGTATTTTCTTCTCTAGTTTGAAACCTGGTAAAAACAACATGCATACAAGTTGGTGTTGAGTTTGGAATTTTTTCAACAGTTAATAGTTAGGATGGAGAAGAAATGCCTACTGCCCCAAAGGACAAGGACTCATTGACTCTGCATGAGTCTGTGTGAGAGCCTACCTATTGCATCCCCACCAGTAGCTGGCTCCAAGTATGGATGAAATGCCAAGACTCATCATACTGTGGGTTAGATGGATGCCTTTTGGGCTTGCATAACCCATCTGTTGAGCTGTTGGTAACCTGTGCTGTAGGTGCTTTAGGCAAGTGTATCCAGCACTCTGTTGGGAACCTCATAACTATTCAATAAGCTTCCATTGGGTTAAACTGTGCTACAGATGACAGTGTTGGAATCCAGTCAGAAGGTCTGAATTGTACTCCAGCTTCTTGACCTTGACTTAACTGAGTTGCTGTACCCAAATGGTATGAAGCAGGTCAAGAGCTGCTTATATCTGATACTAGTTCGCAACAAGTCCTTGCCAGTTTCCTCGCAGGCAGTGGTCATGTCAGAGAACCCAACAGCTCAAGGCAAACCCAAAGGCAGCAATGCGTATAATCAAAATCCTTCCCCAGAAACATTTCTTCCATCCATAAGCCTGAATGGAACACACTCTACTTATAGTCGCAATATTATATACTCTAGCACCTACAGACAAACCCATTTCTTCTCAGTGCACCAGGAAGATATGCCATAATGATTTGATTCTGTCACATGTGGAGCAACATTGCTTCACCTAACCTTAGGTATTGTTTCCCATGATTCCTTCCTGTGTTTGAAGATGGAAATACTCAAGGCTATGCCAAAAGATTCTGTTTCTTCTTCTAGCATGCCGCCCCATGCAACAGAAGGGAGAGCATCATGCCATTTAAGCTGTGTCGTCAGTAAGTATAGGACCTACTAGTGAACCATGGAGGTCTAAATTTGTCGTTAAGGGACAAGAAGACATTGAGAGTATGGTTTTCCATGATCAAAAGCAAATTAAAACATGCTGGAGAGATGGCTCAGTGATTAACAGCACTGGTTACTCTGCCAGAGGATACCCGGATCTATACCCAGCACCAACATGATGGCTCACATCTGTCTGTAACTCCAGTGCCAGGGACCTTACACCTTCTTATGACCTCTTTGGAAACTCCTTATACACCGTGCGCAGACATATATGCAGGCAAAATACTCATGTACACTGGAAGACAAAGCAAAACAGAAACAAAGTTTTTAAGCAAATAAATAACACACTTAAAAATTATCCATGATCGTTATAGTAATGTGGTGAATGATAGTCTTGATGCCATGGTGCCGTATTAAATCAGAGCCACTTCTGCACCCAGTACAGACAGGAGAACTGACTGGGGAGGGCAGCTTTGCGTGTTTGATTTCAGTATCATTTCAGGCCCCAATCAAATTGTCAAGAAAAAATCGCTCTACCATCTAAAGGATTGTTTTGTTCTTCAGTGAACACACACAGGACAGAGCCATGGCAGTTAAATGTGTGGTGTGTTCCCTAAGTTTTCACGGAAATGTTGATCATTTAGGAGGTAGCTGGGTCCAGGGACTTCCATGCCATACTGAGTGTGTGTGGCCTTTGTGCTGAGGGAGTTTACAGTCTCTCAGGTACAAATGAAGACGCCCAGAACTCTCAGAGATCATATAGCCAGGAAGGAGCAGGCCTGGGATTTGAACTCAGGTCTCCTGACCTTAACCTGAGCTTTCTGAGAATCCCTTACTGGCTTCCACAGTCACTCAGATCCCTTCCCAACCCGAAGGCAGCTCTGGAATTCTCCACAGAAGAAACAGGCCACTGGAACTGGCCTTGGACGACGGGACTTGGACTGGCCTTTATAGTTAATGTTGATCCTCCCTTCCAAACCTCCCCCCAAAGTGGGGCGGGTCAGAGGGGAATGGAATGGTAATGAGGGCTCTGTTTGCTCCAGGCAACCTACTCCCTTCCCTACCCATAATGGATGACCACTCTCTTTAAGGCCCTATTGATTACAAAGAATTGACTTCTGGTGGGAGTGGTCGAGCCAAGAGCACTTAGAGCTGGCTGTGGCCTTCAAATTACTACCTTCTGGACTAACCCTGTTAGGCTGCTTTTCCAGGGCCCATGTCAAGGACAAAGAGACTGGATCTGGCCTTGCCTCTTCAAGTTCCTCATCTGATGCTCTTCTCTTCTGTCCTCATATGTACCCTGTATGTATTCCAAATGTCCAGAGAACCATGGTACCCCAACTTTCAGAGTCCCAGCCCCTATGTGGAACTCTCAGACCTCATCTTAGGAGGGGCCCAGAGAATTCTGCCAATAAATCCATCTAGAGGTTGTGGTTGGTCCTGGCACTCTGTAGCCGACCCAGCCCACCGCAGTGTAATGGTGCCAGTCCTAGGGCCCCACCTAAACTGGGCACTGCCATCCAGATGAATTTTTTTTTTAAAAGGGCTTTTTGAGTTGAAGGCAGTGGTGCTGCGATTGCTTTCGGTTATCCGAGTGGAGCCAGGTCTCTTTTCTTCTGGCCACCTCAGGAAGATGCTCTGATGAGGCTAGGGTTAGCATTGGTTTCCTCCATAACCCCTCCCAGAAGATAGAAATAAAGCCTCTGGACCAAGGAATGTAGGAGGCTCACAGAGACTAGTGTATTTGCCCTTTGGAGAAATGTCACTAATGGTGTTTTAATAATGCTTTATGTGCCTAGAGACCGGTAATAAGAAGAACTTGTATTTACCAAAGCAACGGCTAGCCCCTAATGATGGGCTAAGGATCAGCTACTGGCAGGATATGTAGTGACTGAGTGCTGGGTAATTACCAAGCAAATTCATCATTATTTCTGCTTTATAAACCAGAATATGTGTTAAATAATACTTTGGGGCCACTGAAGGTAATTACCGTGCCCTGTCTCCATAAGAACATGCAATTATCCTACGGTTACCCGGTGTTTACTAAGCAAATCTATGCAATTATTATCTAGAGCCCAACTCCTGCCCTCAGAGCCACAAAAGTGCACCCGAGGGCAGGTCTGCAGCATGCATACAGGGTCAGGAAAAATTGGGGCTCTCTGAATTCCAGCTCTGCCCTTATGCCTCGACTCCTCAAAGCCACAATCAAAGCTTTGTGAAATAAGTCACTCCAGTCTTCTCCTTTCCCCAGCCCATTCCAGGTCCTGCTATGGCCTCTCTGCAATGGATTACTAGCCATGGAGACACTACGGGGCTTCCACCACAGAGCTCAGGAGTAACATTTGGATTGCATTTGAAGACATAGCCCAACCAGCCCAGCCAGCCCAGCCAGCCCAGCCAGCCCAGCACGCACATCTGTATCATACTCACCTTTTATCACAGTAGAGTGTACTTACGACTTTACTCATTGTTGTGACAAATTAGCTTAAGGGAGGGAGAATTTACTTTAGTCTGAGGGGTTATGATCCGTCATGGGTGGGGGACCAGTGGTAGGAATGTAAGGTAACTGATCGCACTAGACCCACAGTCAGGAAGCAAGAAGAAATGAATCCTGATGCCCAGCTTGCTCTGTTCCTTTTATGAAGCCCAGCAAGGAACAATACCACCACCATTTTGGATGGATGGTCCCACTTCCATTACCTAAACCTTTCATAGAACCCTTCCACAGATACGCATAGAGATTTGTCTCCTAGGTATAGATCTGGTCAGGCTGACCATTGTCAATATTAACCACTACTCACAGCAAGCACACAGAGGACCTTACATGTCTGTTGTTCTGCATGTAAATACCATGATGAAATAAACTTTCCCTGTCTTTCTAAAAGACACGCTCCCATCAGAGACGTTCACACTGAGAGGGCCTCCTCCAAAATGTCTCTCTTCTGCCACCAACATTTTTCTCGGGCCCTTTGTTAACTGATGTTGATTTCGAACTTCCCTATTGAACTTCTTGAGTTCTGGGTCTGGGCTGTAGTCATCCTCGTGTCCCTAACACTGGTTACAGAGCCAGAGGCACAGTAGACACTCATGACATGTTTGTTGAATGAATAACAGTCATTCAATAAACACTTAAAAAAAAAAAGGAATTCAAAGGCCTGCTCAATCATATGACCAAGGCGATGTGCCAAAACCACAGATTTTATTTTGCTTTCACTAATGTGGATACATATGGGGGAGTTGGGTTTTGAAAGGATTGCAGAAGACATTCTTTGCTGCTCAGATGGAGGAACAAAAGACTAATTAATTCAAAACAAAGAAACCAAGGCTCTAGCAGACAGCAGGCTCCTTTCTATGCACTTTAATATTGATGAGCTGACATTTGACCATGGGGCTGGGTCTCTAAGCAGGACCCTGATCCTCTCTGTTTCAGCCGTCCCTGGCCTGAGATGGCTCTGCAGAGCTGCAGAGCTGAGAGCTGTATTGTGTACTGCTTTTGTTCCTGAGGTCCTGAGGCTGGCCCAGGGTCACCATCTGCTTTTGTTCCTGAGGTCCTGAGGCTGACCCAGGGTCACCATGTTTGACTATTTGCTTGTGTGTTGTTTTCAAACTGGGACCCTTGGCATTAGGAAAAGACTAGAATTTTCGTTCCTTGTCACTAACTGTGACTCTCCCTCCAGCCTTCCCTGAATCCTCTACTCCTTCCATCTCAGAATCTCTCCGTGAGAATGTTAATGGGAAGGCACTGCAAGCTGTAAGGTCAGTGGCCTGGACCATGTCACTAAGGCATCCTCCCTGGTGTGCAGTCACAGGAACAAGAGCTGAACTGGAGCACAAAACTCTTATGTCTCACATTGTGACCAACCAGACCATACAGCTGGTACTTTTATCAACCCCATTTTCCAGTCAGGAAAAACAAGGCTTGGGGATGGGGCTCTGCCCTATCCATCCTCACAAGCAGAGGGTAGAAGTTTAGGACACCTCTTCTATCTTTGTACTCTGTCTTATTTAGGGTTTTACTGCTCTGAGCAGACACCACGATCAAGGTAACTCTTATAAGGACAACATTTAATTGGGGCTGGCATACAGGTTCAGAGGTTCAGTCTGTTATCATCAAGGTGGGAACATGGCAGCATCCAGGCAGACATGGTGCAGGAGGAGCTGAGAGTTCTACATCTTCATCTGAAGTCTACTAGCAGAATATTGGCTTCCAGGCAGCTAGGATGAGAGTCACTGAGTGTGGCTCACACCCACAGTGACATACCTATTCCAGCAAGGCCACACTTACTCCAATAGGGCCACACCTCCAACTAGTGCCACTCCCTGGCCCTAGCATATACAAACCATCACATACCCTATTGTCTTTATTTGGTTTCTAATATACTGCATGACCTCGCTCTGAAAATGCAGAAGCACCTGCCCTGTGTCTGCCCGAGCTGAGGATCCTGGACGTGATCTGGCCACAGTTGTAAGCCTATGGTACCTACTGTCCTGGCATTTCAGAATTTTCTGGTTGGTAGAGTTTGGTCGTCCCTTCGGTTTCACAAGACTAGGTGAGGGTAGGCTGGAGTCAAGAAAGAAAATTTCAATGCGAAATCTCAACGTCTGTGAAGTGATTCTCTCCACTTCTGATGGTTCGGCTCAGCCAAAGACAGGTCAAGGCCAGCATATGCTCAGCTTGGAGCTACGGGAAGGAGTCTCTAAACTATGGCTCTTTGGTCTTAAAGGAACTTTCATCTCTATGGAGAAGCCAGATGTACAATATCTGACAAAATGGATCAGATCCTGATGATGCAGTTTAGAAACACAGAATAATACCACAGGGTTTGAGAGTCTGGGGTGAGGGGGCCAACTGATACAGTGCTTGCCACACAAGAACGAGGACATGGGTTTGTATCACTGGCACACACATAAAAGGACAGGGCCTGAAAGGCAGAGACAGGAGGCTCTCTGGCTCACTAGAGACAAGCTTTCTGGCTAGCCAGTCTAGCTGAATCAGTGACACCCAGAGGCAGGGAGAAGCCTTGGCTTAAAAGACGAAATGGAAGAGACCCACAAATGGGCAGTATGCAGAAAGGGAGGGGCATCGGAGCACTCGGGACTAAATGGGATATCTTCATCAAAGCCCTCACCTCATGGCTCAGGGACCTGTGTAGATGAGAAGGCAGAGAGACTGTGAGAGCCCAGAAGTGAGAGACAACTCTGAGCAAAGAGTGTCTTCCAGTTACCATGGGATTGATGGGCATATGAAATTATGAACACCGTGCAGGCAACTTACAGAGGCTGTGTAGGTTCAAGCTAGGCAAGGTCCCAGCACTGGGAGGTGGAAATGGACTCATTTGGTTAGGGTCCCACTCCTCACCAAGAAACTATCTATAGCTGATATCTGTTGGCAAAGGAAAAATCAGTTTTCTTTAGTAGAATCTCACTGAGTATATCAACCACACTTCAGGGCAGGCCCCATGGCCAGAAGTAGTTGACCAAAATGAAATAAACTCAATGATAATTTTTGTAGACTTTTTTTGGTTTGAATTTGCTTTGTTTTGGGGAAATGGGCATTTGCTTGTTTATTTTGATTTATGTTTGTGTGCATGTGTTTCTTCCTTTTTTTGTTTGAGATAGATAGATACATAGATACATAGATAGATACATAGATACATAGATGATAGAACATGAAGTTGGGTGGGTAGGGAAGTAAGGAGGGCAGAGGAGGAATTAGGAGAGGAGAAAACATGATTAAAATATACAGTCTAATTCTTTCCCAGTAAATAAAAATTGAGATGGATAGTGATTAAGGCACCCAACTTCAACCTCTTGTCCTCCGCATGCATGCACACATACATGTATGTGCACCCCCACATATGTGTCTTGAATAACAAGGGACAGCATGGGTTTTTCACTTTTTTCCAGAAAGTAGGTATATTAGCCAGGATTATCTAGAGGAACAGTACTTGTAAAATGAATCTATCTCTATATAAAGAGGATTTATGAGAATAGCTTATAGACTGTGTTCTAGCTAGGCCAACAATGGCGGTCTAAGAATCCAAGAATCCAGGTGTTCTTTAGTCCATGAGGCTGGATGTCTCAGCTGGTCTTCAGCATACACTTGGAATTCTGAAAATAAGGCTCTAATGTCAGGGAAGAAATGGACTTGCTGGTGAGAACCTGAGCAAGCCGGCAAAGAACAAAAGCTTCACTCTTCCATGTTCTTTATATAGACTGCCGGTAGACGGTGTGGATAAAAGGTGGATCTTCCCCTCCTGAAGATCTGGATTAAAAGTTTGTCTTAGGGCTGAAGAGATGGCTCAGCAGTTAAGAGCACTGACTGCTCTTCCGAAGGTCCTGAGTTCAAATTTCAGCAACCACACGGTGGCTCACAACCATCTGTAACAAGAACTGACGCTCTCTTCTGGTGCATCTGAAGATAGCTATACGGTACTTACGTATAATAAATAAATCTTTAAAAACAATAAAATAAAAGTTTGTCTTCAGATGCCAGTTAATTTCACTAAGAAAAAAAATTCCTCCTAGGCGTACCCAGTTGCCTGAGATTTGGTTAATCCAAGATGAAGGCAAGTTGACAACCAAGGATAACAATCACAAGTCACCCTTTGTCAACTTGACACACAATTCTATCTCCGTATGCCATGCTTACTTTCTAAATAAAAACATTAACCAGGCCATAACTATGTCAAACATGATATAACTATCCTACACCAAATTGTAAACACATTTTATTTTTAACTAGCTCGTTGTAATTACACCTAACACTGTATAGCTATCCCTCATACAGCCACGAAAACATAAATTTGAGAATAGGTTGCAATATCCTTTGAGGAACATTCTCTTGGTATCTCAAACTTATATATAATAACCACTTGTTTTCTGTTAATTGATGTTATATTGTATGGTGTAGAAATTGAAGAAAATACAAATATCTGTACAAACATGATCTTAAAAAACAGATGACAGGAAAACACATGTCGATTATAATCCTCATTTTTTGCAACTGATCATATGGCTTCAGCTGGTATTTATAACTACCTTCTACTACCAATTCTGTATTTCCTCCACCCACAGCAAGCACCTCATCAGGTCTTGGCTCTTTTCCTAGGGGAAGGTTTCATACCTTCATTATTGGAGGGTCTGTGCCCTTTGTCATCCTGCCTAGATTAGGCTGTTATAGTTTCTCATTGACTTGAATCACAGGACATGGTAGCACCAAGAGATCCCCTAAGATCTCCAGACAGAATTTTTCTTACTTCCACTGTGGAGAAACAGTCCAGTTTCCTTATAGTACTCTTGATCAATCACCCCTCTGAATACTTTAATTCTTTTCTTAGCCTCTTGGCTTAAGGGTATCAGAAGCTCAACGTGGCCAGGGGGGTATAATTTTCCAGTTCAATGGAATCTTTGCTGTGTCTCCTGGCAGGACAGTTCTCCTCTCTAGAACCCAAATTCCTACGCCAGCAGAGTTTAAGGTTGTGAGTACAGAAAGCAAATTTTTTCCTTGTGGGTCATTGGGGGTCATAGTGATTCTCTTTTCCACCCCTTGATTCCTGGACAGCTGGATTCTGGCTATGGGAAAAACTGCATCATATATTAGACTACAATTCAACACATATACAACCTTCTGGAGGGCCCTTCCCCAGCCCTCAAGGCTATTTCATCCTAATTGGGGCTGTAACTGCATCTTCAAAAAGCCATTCCATCCTTCAATCAATCCAGATGCTTCAGGAAGATGGGGAACATGGTAAGACCAATGAATTCCATGATAGTGGGTCCACTGTCTCTCTTCGTTGGCTGTGAAATAAGTTCCTTGATCAGAAGTCATACTGTGTAGAATATGATGACAGTGGATAAAGGATTCTATAAATTTATGGATGGTGGTTTTGGCAGAAGTATTACGTGCAGGAAAGAAAAATCCATACCCATAGTAAGTGTCTACTCCGGCAAGGACAAAACATTGTCCTTTTCATGGAGGAAGTGATCCAATGTCGTTAACCTGTCACCAGGTTGCTTGCTTGTCAACCCTGAAATGGTGCCATATCTGGGGCTCAGTGCTGGTCTCTGTTATTGGCAGATTGGCCCTCAGCAGCAGCTGTAGCCATGGAGAGTAGAAGTCCATGTTGTTGAGCCTATAACATAGCCCCCATCTCTGCCGTCATGGTCACTGTTTTTCATGGGCCTACTGGGAAATAATAGGAATGGCATGGGAAAGAAACGGACTGTCCACAGAATGGTTCATCCTACCTATTTGATTATTGAATACCTTCTTAGATGAAGGCACCTTTTGATGAGCATTTACATGGGACGCAAATGTCTTCACATTGTAGGTCTCCTCTTACATCAGCATCTCGAGTGCCAGGACTGCAGGTACCTGGCTCACTATCTTTCTCTTCACAGGAAACCGAGACTTAGAAAGCAAAAGTGACTTGCACAAGGTCATAAAGCCACAGCTGGCAAACCTAGAATTCAAAGCTGGATCGGTTTTGTTCTAAAGCCCAGGCTCTGCCATTCACGCCTCGGCCACTCAGTGGAGTTTGCTTGCTGATATGCTTTCCGTTCCACAGATTGCACTTGGCATCGGGATTCTGCTCTCTAAAAGCATCAGGGAATTGTGTGACAGTTACAAGAGAAGCTTAGCACTAGGAAAGCAAACAGCTTTTGCTTTGACCTTGGTTTCCTGTCTAGTACATACTTCTTTATATCTGAGGGGCATAATACCAAGTATCTAACTCCTCTCATCCTACAAGTGGAGCCCAAGGATAGCTTCCTTCAGCAGCTTCTCTGATCCCCTTTCATATTCAACGCCACCTTCTGAAACGTCTATGATGGCCTCTTGGCTTACAGTTTCCAGCTCCCTCATTTGTCATCGGCTTCATGAGAGTCCCCCTCAGGCAGACACTGCATGCCTATCTGCCTATGGCCTCTGGACAGGACCTGGCATGACCAAGTGTCTGCTTAATGAATGTTGGATAAATGAATGAATGGGCATTTAGGGAGATATCTCTCATTCTTTGCTCTTTTCCCTCCACCGTGGTTTAAATGGCAGAGATATTGGAAGGAACCAGGGGTGAAGGTGGTTATGTATGCATACATGTGTGAAAGGATGTATATATGTGTTAGTATCAGTTTGCATGTGTAAACTAATCCTGACATCACAAAGATAGCTCAAGACACAGTACTGGTCTGCTTTCTTTGTGAACAGATACTGTCCAACCCACCATTAGCACAGAGCGTCGCTAGCCTTGCTGCAGATATCCTGGCTCCTGACCCACTTTGACCATCCTTTCTTGACCTCTCTTCAGGCAGTTGTTGAAACAAGTGTGAAGTTCTGTTGAGCTACAATTTCGGCCCTGAGCTTTGCTTCAGCTCTCCCACATACTGCTGAAGCTCCAAGAAAAACACAGACACGATACTGAGAACCCACAGCTGCCTTCTTTAGCTTTATGTTTTGAATAAACCAAGGAGGATGAATCCCAACTCAGCCAACACACCTACCTTCCTGAGCCTTCCTGCCTTTCACGCATAGATATATCTATCTACCTTTCTGGGTAAGTTCAAGGCAGAAACTCCTGAGAATTAGACCTCTTTCTTGGAATCCACCAATTGGCAAAAAAAATTTCTGTGTTCGCACATTTGGCTACCACACTGGACTTAGCCAGAGTGTATTTACTTCTGATTTTCTGTCACTAGTGTCTACTGTGGTGTGAGGAGTTAGCACCATGAATTGATGCAGAAATATGCAAGAGTGATGACATTGATACTACTACTACAACAACAACAACTACTACTACTACTACTACTACTACTACTGCTGCCAAAAGTTACAGTGATCAATGTCACCTCAAAAGAGGATAGGTTGCTGAATTCTACTTCTGCTATGAATGTAGAAGTAGGCATTAACCCTTTGTATACATTTTCTCTGGCTATTTGAACAAATCACTATAGCTTAATAACTTAAAGCAATAGGAATGCAGTTACAGGTCGGTGGGACAGGAGCCTAATATGAGTCTTACCAAAACCACAGAGATGAAGAACGTGCAAACTAGCTCATGGTGAGAGGGGATTTGAGCACACTGGTCTTCACTAGTTATAACCACATGGTTAACCGCTGCGTGATGCTGGCTGGGTCTTGTGGCAGCTGTCAACTTTTATACATGATTACTGTGTGTCAGGCCCTACTCTGATCATATGCTTTCATCTAAAAATCAAGAAACCAAAATGGCAACTCAAATAAAATGATTGCCATTCAGCCAGCATCTGCCACGTGGCAGTCACTCTGGTGGGTGACCAGACCACGGTCCCTTCATTGAATCTGAGTGTGGAGTAGATGTTATTGGCCTTTCCATCTTCCCATTGAGAACTGGGGCTCAGAGAGATGGAAAATTCTCTGCTGTCTTATTGTTACTGGTGTCTGAAATTAAGGAGCTGAAAGTAGGAAGAAAAACAGGATGGAAATAAAAACTAGACAGTCTTGGTTATGGTATCTGTTGCTGCAACCAAACACCACGACTAAAAGCAAGCTGGGAAGGAAAGGGTTAATTTGACTTAAACATCCACATTGCTGTTCATCGCCAGAGGAAGCCAGGACAGGAACTCAAACAGGGCAGGGACCTGGAGGCAGGAGATGATGCAGAGGCCATGGAGAGGTGTTGCTTACTGGCTTGCTCCTCATGGCTTGCTTAGTTTGCTTTCTTATAGAACCCAGGACCACCAGCCTAGGTATGGCTCTACCCACCATGGGCTGGGCTCTCTCCTATTGATGACTAATTGAGAAAATGTCTTACAGCTGGATCTTATGGAGCCACTTCCTCAACTGAGGCTCCTTCTTCTCTGATGACTCAACCTTGTGTCAAGTTGATGCAAAATCAGCCAGCCATCTAGAAAGCCCACAGCTCTTGTGACTGCAGGACTCTTATCAAAAAGCTCACCTGACAAACTACTTTTCCACTCCCAGCCTATTCAAACTCCTGATCTTTCCTCTGCACGTTCTCTACAAAGGGATCTCCCATCCTAGAAGTCAGTCTGACTTGTGCCCCTGGACTAAAGCCTGGCTTTCGTTATATATAGCTTTCTGTTTCTATTACTCAAGAATATTTTTAATGGATGGTATCCAAAAATCTTCAAATTCCAAATCTATCTTTAAAAATATGCCTTGAATATTTTCTTTCTTATAAAAAGGCATTTTTTTTTTTTACTTACACCTGTGTGTCTGTGTATTGGTGGTGTTGTCCTAAGAGACCAGAAGAGAGTGGCAAATCTCCAGGAGCTGAAGTTACATACTGGAAGTTAGGAGTTGTCCCACCTGAGTGCTGAGAACTGAGCTGTGCTCCTCTTTTGTTGTTGTTGTTGTTGTTATTGTTTTTGGTTTGGTTTGGTTTGCTTTTTGAAACAGGGTTTCTGTGTAGCCCTGGCTTTCCTGGAACTCCCTCTATAGATCAGGCAGGCCTCAAACTCAGAGATCTAACCTGCCTCTACCTCCCAAGTGCTGGGATTAAAGGTGTTTGCCACCACTGCCTGGCAGACTGTGGTGCTCTTAACAAATGTTCTCAACCATTGAGCCATTTTTGAAGGATATTTTTTTTAAATCACCTTTGTTTGAATCTTTATCAAAAATCAATTGACCAGGTTTATATAGATTTGTTTCTGGATTCTACATTTTGGTTCATTAATCTGTCTTTTTTTATCAATACCAAGATGTCTTGATGACTGTAGCACTTTTACTAAGTCTTGAAATCATACCTCTTTACCTCAGTCTTATTTGCCAGAGGATTGACAGGAAACTTGATCAGTAACGCCACTTTCATGCTAGTCCCATCCAACCCCTCCACCATATATCCAGAATGTTCTTTATGTAACACAATTTCCATTAGTCTGATTTGACAACCTCCCAGGAATTCTTACTGGTCCAGACTTCAAAATATATTTTTAATATGTAAGAAATAAGGAGAGGGGTATGAGGAAGATGACAGATGACCAGGGCTCCCAGACAGACTCACACCCCTCTCCTTATTTCTTACATTCCTTTCAGAGGAGCAGAACTTGTTCCCTAATACCTATGTCAAGAGTCTTACAATTGCCTATATAACTCCTGTTCCAGAAGATTGAACACTCTCTTCTAGCTCTGTAGATGCCACCACTCATGCGTGTGCTACCCACCCCACATATAACTAAAAACAAAAACTACCTTCTTAAAAAAAGATCACTTAAGAAACAATGTACTGACATACAGAGCTCTGTGCATTTTGACAAATACAGCACTATTGCATTTTGGCTATAGAAGTGTTCTAGCATCTCTCCAGGTCCTACTTACTGCCCTACTGTGTGCCAATCCTCTCTCTCTCCAACCCAAATCCTCAACCCCTGACCCTTCACAACTACTCATCTGACAATCTACTAACAAGCCTGAACAGGCCATTGGGAGTGTGATATCCTGGAATTGAGCAGCCTTTTGTCCATTCATACCCCTCAGTAAGTGTAGCCTAATTGGGATCTGTGCCGCGCCTATCCCCGACCAGCGGGAAGAAAGACGCTCACAACCAGTTTCTTCCGAAAGCAATTTACTCCAGATTAATTAAACGTGTACACCCGATAACAGCAAAAGCTTTCTTTCTCCGTCCCTCCAGGGGTGAACCTTATATACCGAGGATGATGCGCTCAGTACGTCACGTCACGCCTCTGCCAGCCATAGGCTCGAACCCAACAATGTCAAATCAGAGGATGGCAAGTCCTCCCATATCTCCGCCCAGTCGGGAGTTGTTTACCACTCTGACATTTCCGTCAGGCGCCATCTTTAGGGCGCGGTATGGCTCTCCACAGGGATCCATGTTTGTATGAAAGACTGTTCCTCTTAATGGCTGACTCTAACCTGATATTCACAGTTCTTTGTTGACCTACTCACCAGCTGAAAGATGTTTGAGTTATTTGCAGGTTTGGGCATTTGTGAGTAACATTCTGAACATTTCCATGTGGACTTTGGTGTGGGTATCTTTTACTTTCCTTGGGTAAAGGGCCAGAGGTAGTATTGTGTCATATGGTTCATGCACAGCAAACTGTTTTCCAAAGTAGTTCCACCATTTTGCATTCCCACCAATGGATGGAATTATTATTATTAATATTTATTATTGATATTTATTTACTTTTATTATTACTAATATTTAAGATTATTGGTTTGGGTTTTTTAAAATATTAGTTATTTTAATGAGTATTAGTCAGTTTTCTATCATGGTAGCCAAGTACCTGAGCTAGTTAACTTGTAAAGATAAAAGGGTGGTTTTAACTCACAGTTTTGAAGATTTCAGTCTATGATCCATTGACCCTCGAGTTTGACACCTGTGCTGAGATAATGTATCCTTAAGGGAGCATGCCAGCACAAAACTGCTCACCTCCTGGTCAGAAAACAAAGAGAATGAGCAAGGAGCCAGGGTTTCATAATCCCTGAGAACACACCACTAGTGACTCGAAGGCCTCAGTTCTCAAAGGTCCCATAGATTTCGCCTGGGTTCCAAATTGGGGACTAAGCCTTTAAGACAGGTCTATTCACGGTATACTGGCAGCCCTGTGGCTATAATTCGTGTTTTTTTAATGACTAAATGGTTGGTGTTTGTTCATTTCCTTGTTGACTCTATAGTTACATCATCTTTGATGATGACTCCACCTGTAAATTCCCCTCATCCTTTATTATTTGATTTCTTACTGTAGGGTTTTGACTTGAACATTCCTTTGCTGTTCTGAATGGCAGCCCACTATCAGATACGTGGTTTCCAAGCATCGCTTGGCACTGCTCTGGCCTTCCAGCCTCCAGCAATGTCCTTCACAGAGTAAACGTTTTCATTGTACAAAGTTGGTGTTATTGATTCTTTATTTTATAGCCTATGCTTTTGATGTTATCTCTAAGAACTTTGCTTGACTTAAGTTCAAGAGATTTTCTCCTACAATTTTTATTGTTTTATATATATATATATATATTTTTTTTTCAGATTTACAACTTATTTTAAATTAAATAGCGCATACAGCTGAGTAGGCAGGTTGTGATTCACTTGAGTTTGTGTATTATCCAAATTGTGTAATATCCAAAATTTCCAGCATTGCTTCTTCAAAGGTCTCCTTTTTGCTAAGTACACCTTTAAACCTTTGCCAAAAGTTAATTGGCCATCTTTATGTAGGTCCCTGTCTGGATTCCACATTCTGTTTTGTTAACCTGTCTGTTTACCATGATACCTTGAGGACCTACACATTATCAGTAATTCTTGAAGCTAGGTAGTACAAGCTCTCTTCCTTCAGTCTTTTTCAAGATTATTTGAACTAGGTCTGGTTCCTTTGCCCTTCTATGGAAACTTTCATCATCCACTTGTCCACATTCAAAAGCATCTGCTAGGACTTTGCAGCTATGCTTAGGGAGAGTCCCCATGGAAATAGTGGCACATGGTCTAAACAGGAAGACAGGCTGTTTTCGTTACTGGAGGTTTTTTTTTTCTCTTCTCAGGGTGTTTTAGTATATATATATATATATATATATATATATATATATATATAATATATGTTATATATGTTATATATATGTGTGTGTGTATGTATGTGTGTATGTGTGTATGTGTGTATATATATATTTGAATATACATATATACATAATATTTAGATTTTTACACCTAAATAGCTCATTATTTTGGTGCTATTATAAATAGACCACTTTTAAAATTTCAATTTCTACTTGTTCACTGATTCACTGATAGTATTCAGAAATAAAATAGATTTAAAAATTATTATTATTATTATTATTATTATTATTATTATTATTATTATTATTATTTTGGTTTGGTTTTTTCGAGACAGGGTTTCTCTGTATATCTCTGGCCTCGAACTCAGAAATCCGCCTGCCTCTGCCTCCCAAATGCTGGGATTAAAGGTGTGCGCCCATTTTTGAGATTGTAATTACCTCGTTTCCCTCTCTCCTTTTCTCTCCAAACCCTCCCAATAACCCTTCTTGCTCTCTGTTAAATTCATGGTCTCTTTTCATCATTGTTGTTACATGCATGCATGTACACACAGAGAGACATGTACATACACAGGTATTCTCACATATGCAGGGTTGGGACCTTGTGTGCTTTCCCCGAATCCACATTGGCGCATCTATTGGTGTCGATCCTGTGCACCTCACGTTTAGGCAGACATGCTGGTGAACGTACTGACTTTGTATAATGGAGTGTGCTGATCTCATTTCTTATTTCGCAGTAGGCCTTTTGGAGCTTTCTTGGAATTTTCCTGCGTGCTGTCTGCAGACACAGCATGCTTCTCCTGCCTGCTTCTACTTTCCCCTTTACCTTATTGCACTGACTACAGCTCCCGACATGTTGAAAAGTCACTGTAAGTGCAGAGCCTTCCGACCCTGGGAGGAACTCAGTCTTTTCCTATTAATCATGATGCTTCTATAGCTTTTTTTGTAAACTTCCTTTATCAGGTTTTAAGGTTTTCTCTTATTTTCTTCATATTTCTTCCCCCCCCCCCAGTTTACTTAGAGTTTCATTTTTTAATGCTTTCCCTTAATCTACAGAAATAGTCAATGAATAAACCTCATACTGACTAACTTTCAATAGTTATACAGACCTTGAATTTTCAGGATAACTACATACAATTGTGAGGTATTTTCTCTTCAGTACTCTTTATTGCTAAGGATTTTTCCATTAGTATTTGTAAGGGATATTGGCAGCTAGATTTACGTTTTTATTGTTTTATTGGTCTCTCTCTCTTTCACTCTCTCTCTCTCTCTCTCTCTCTCTCTCTCTGTGTGTTTGTGTGTGTGTGTGTGTGTGTGTGTGTGCGTGTATGTTTGTGTGGAGCTACACACATGCCAGGGCACCTGTTTGGAAGTGAAAGTGTCAGTGTTCGCCACCCACCATGTGGGAACTCCGATCAAACTTAGGGCATTGGGTTTGGTAGCAAATGCCTTTATCTCACCAGCCTGGCTGCTTGTGAGAACAAGACTGAACACAGAATAGAAAACTGACTCACCATGGGCTCTAGGAAGGAAACTGCTTGAGTATGATTATAATATGGCATAGCTATTTTAATGTGTATTTGTCAGTTTTCCACCATGATAACAATACCTGCGATCATCAACTCAAAGAGAAAAGGATATCTTTGGCTTATGAGTTTAGGGATTTTAATTAGAACATATTTACTAGAGTCATTCGTGTAAGTGTTGCAGTTTATTTCTTAACCAGGCTTGCTCCCAAATAATCGAGACAGGACTATTAGATTTATTTAACAGCTTTAAGGCATTAACACCTGAGCAGAATCTATTTTAATCCTCTAAGCTAATCTTGCAGCCTCCCAGCCCAAATCCCCGAGATAATTGCATTTTAGGACTGATCTGGCTCTCTCTGCTCCAGGTGTTTTCTCTTGGTGTCTCCTGAACCCTCTCCTTGTCAAACTCCGTGGCTGGGAAGAAGTCCAGCCCTACTCTCTCCTCTGTTCAGTCATTGGTTGATCAGGTTCTTCCTTGACCAATCAGAGAATGATTAGGTAGCACTGATTACAGGACATTGAGACAGGAGAGTCCAATGTCAGGGAAATTGCTCCATCAGTGGATAGTTCTGTATCAGCTTCTTGGGGCTTTTTTTTTTTTTTTAATTATCTGAGACCCCTGGAGAGTCAATTTCAAAATGCTTGACTTTGCTTTTAAGATCCATGTGAGGAATGATCCAGAAAGATGAATCAGGTCCCCATTGCTTCTGTGGCTGTTCTGTGGGAGTCTCTGTGGAATGCTGGTCCCAGGGTATCTGGGATAACTATACAAAGGACTTAGAATAAGGACTGCATCCAGATACGGAGGGCACAGAAAGCAGCATTTAAACAGTCCAAGGATAGTCTTTACACACTGCACAATGACATCATGCCTACACTTATTATGTGCTTCCCATGTCTGACCTACTCCAAGCAGTCATTTATTTTATTCTAATGACAATGCTATGCACAACACACAACCATCCGACCTTCCTTACTGTTTCAGTTACCTGGAGTCAGCTGTGGTCTGAAAACATCAGATGGAAAATTCCAGAAAGAAATAGCTCATTATTTAAATTGCATGCCTTTCTGAAAAACATGGTGGAATCTTGTGCTGTCTGGCTTCCTCCCATGCATCTGTCTTGCTTGTACATAATCTCTATGGTGCACCTAATGGTCATTTAGTGGCTTTCTTGGTTGACAGGTCAATCATCCAAGCGTTGTGCTGAAGTACTACTTATTTTACATTAAATAAAGCACAAGGAGTGGTATTGGTAGCTCAGATAATATGGAGATGCCGTGGAGTGGACTCAGTCAGTGCCTAATGGAAGTCAGAGCAATGGTTTTCTAGGACAGTGTTTTAGGCATTTGCTTGGGGTCTTGGAATGTGATCTCTATATTGCTACACAAAAGTCCAGAGTCTGTGCTTTTGCCCACTCCTGTATATGCTCAGTGTTCTTTACCTGCACAGATGTGACTCTTCCTGCTCATTGCACACACAAGGTCACTTCTGCATCCTTCCAGAGGAAACTGCTCTATCAGTGGATAGTTCTGTATCAGCTTCTAGAGGCTTTTTTTTTTTTTTTTAATTATCTGAGACCCCTGGAGAGTCAATTTCAAAATGCTTGACTTTGCTTCTAAGATCCATTTGAGGAATGATCCAGAAAGATAAATCAGGTCCCCATTGCTTCTGTGGCTGTTCTGTGGGAGTCTCTGTAGAATGTTGGTCCCAGGGTATATGAGATAACTATATCCTTTTCTTCTAGGATGGGAATATTGGTCTTTTGGGTCCCCCACAAAACTTAACTGGGTTGATACAACATACTGAAGGACCCTCAACTGTACAGAATGTCTGTATCTAGAAGATTTGTTCGTATCTGGAAGCCACTTGCTCTACAAAGCCAGATCATTGTCCTTGACCTGGTAGGCCAGACGCCTAATCATCAATCATAAAACCTTGAGATTTTACATAAAACAATATTTGTGTTTCTCTCTCTCTCAAAAAAGGAAAAGAAATGAAGAACTAGTCACCGTATGGGACATTCTAAACAACAATCAAGAATTCGGTGTAGTAGGACTCCCAGGCACATCTCATCACCTAGAATTGCCTTGTACTACTTGTTTACCTCCTACATGCATTTAATTTTAGAATTTTTGCCTTCCATGGGACTTTCATTCTATGTATATTCATTAAAGTAGTGTTTGCTACGTGTCCCATGTGTGCAGGCACACTCCACCAAGAACACAGAAATGAAGTTAACAGATGATCATCTCAGCCACTTGGAGCTTGCATTCTGTGGGACGGATAAGAAAATCAGAGTCTAAAGTCCACTAGAATATAGTAAGTATTGGGGTAAATGACCAGAAATGAAGAAAAAGGTAGGACTTTGATAACTAGCTGTGGGGAGGTCTCACTGAGGGACAACACTGGAGAAGAAAAAGGAAAAGGATGAGTTGGAGATCCATTTGCATATAAAGCAAAGAATAATAGAGACAAGAGAAAGAATGCCCCCGAGTCTGGGAAATGACTGGTCTTCATGAGCAACAATGGGAGACAATGTGACCCTGTCATCTTCCACACAAAATTGCTTCTAAAGAATTCACTTCAGAGCAAAAGAAGTATGGAGATAGTCCCACACCCTCTCAGTTCACTGGTCTCGTCATATCCCTTAACATCTGGAAGAAGCTGGCTCAATGGGAGGGTGAAATGGCCTTTGGGAGACATGTACAGTGCAGACAGGGGACAAGGGTTTCCAGAAGGCTCTATGTGTTGTGAATTAGAATCTGACATAAGATACCATTTGTCTCATAGACAGGATTCATTGGCCAGGAAGCAATAGCTGGGTATGGAATGGTGCCACTCACAATCACCCCTAGTGACCTTTTTTTTTTTTTTTTTTTGCTTCCAGTTCCCATAACCCCATTGTCTGATGACCCAGAGGCCTTAGTTCTAAAGGAAGGAATGTTTTCACCAAAGACACAATAAGAACTGCATTGAGCTGAAAGTTAGACTTCTACCTGGCTGCTTTGGCCTCACAAGTCTCTAAGCAACAGACAAAGAAGGAACCTTGCAGTGTTGGTTGGAGGGATGGATCCAAGACTAGCAAGGAGCATCAGCCTAAGACCTCATGGTAAAGGTAAGGAAAAGTCTGTCTGTGTGAAGACATGCATTTGGAAACCCTGAGCATCACCACACCTTAGTACTACTCATCTGGATGTGATCAAGGCTTATCAAAATCACAGCAAACCAGTAAGCACAGTAGTGGTCCAGAGAGCAGAAACTAAGGCTTATGTGACTTATCTGTCTCCACTCTGCCCTTCTGATTCAGATCTGAGGACTAGCATCAAGGGCACCAAATGCAGAATTGTAGGTCCTTCCTACACACAAGGAATCAAAACTGAGATCTCCACGTTGCTCGTCAGAACACCGATGCTCATTATCTCTAAGACGTTTGATGCACGTCTTGGTTTATTTTGCCCTCATCATATCACATTGTCTTATTTCACCTACTTTGTTGATGATTCTAAATCTCCTTTGCTCAGTGTTGGTGGTTTGAATAGGAATGGCCCCATAGACTCATGTATTTCAATGCTTGGCCATAGGGAGTGGCACTATTAGAGAGTGTGGCCTTATTGGAGGAAGTGCATCACTGTGTAGGTGGGCTCTGAGGGCTCCTATGTTCAAGTTCTGCCCAGGGTAGGATCAGAGCCTCCTGGTTGCCTGAGGACTCCAGTCTCCTATTGTCTGTGGATCAAGATGTAGGTTTCTCGGCATCTCCAGCACTATGTCTGCCTGTACACTGCCATGCTTCCTGCCATGATGATAATGGATGAACCTCTGAAATTGTAAGCCAGCCCTAATTAAATATTTTCCTTTATAAGAGTTGCTTTGGTCATTTTGCCCCTTCTCAGCAATGAAACCCAAACTAAGATACTCTCTCCCTTTTTTCTTCAAGTACTATTATAAGCACAGAGCTTCCATAGAGTTCTAGCCTATGCAATCTTCCAGCAACTTCTGAATTTCCCTTTCTTTCTTTCTTTCTTTCTTTCTTTCTTTCTTTCTTTCTTTCTTTCTTTCTTTCTTTCTTATTTCAGCAAAGTATCATGATACACAATTGACTTACAAAATTCACCAGTCTTAATACATATGAGTAACAAACATGCTGAGAAAGAGATCATGGACACGCCCCTCTTCCCAGTTTCTCAAAAATAAAATATTTAGAATATATATGACAAAAGAGGTTAAAAAAAAAACAACTCTACAGTGAAAACTTTAAATGTGTGAAGAAAGAGATTAAGAAACATACTAGAACTTGAAAACCTTCTAAGCATATAGCTTGGTAGAATTAACATTGTGAAAAAAGACCTTTCTACCAAAATGATTTACTGATTCAATAAAATCATAATCAACATCCTCAACTCATTCTTCACATAAATAGAAAGAAAATCCTCAGTTTGATATGGAACAACAAAAGACTTAGAATAGCCAATTAGTCCTAGGTAAGTGTTTGTTTCTATGCATTCTGCTTGCTTTAAGTGCTAAGTGCATCTGTCTAAGACCTCAACTTTCATACATCTGTTTCTATTGCGTCAGTTTTGTTTGATATTAGAATGGCTACTCCAGCTTATTTCTTGGGACCATTTGCTTGGAAAATTGTTTTCCAATATTTTACTCTGAGGTAGTGTCTGTCTTTGTCACTGAGGTGCATTTCCTGTATGCAGCAAAATGCTGGGTCCTGTTTATGTATCTAGTCTGTTAGTCTATGTCTTTTTATTTTCTTTGACTTTTGTGTCAATGTTTTCTATGGTATCTTCAGCACCTGATATTCTCTCTTCTATCTCTTGTATTCTGTTGGTGATGTTTGCATCTATGACTCCTGATCTTTTTCCTAGGTTTTCTAACTCCAGGGCTGTCTCCCTTTGTGATTTCTTTATTCCTTTTCCACTGTGTTTCTATTTCCATTTTTAGATCTTGGATGGTTTTGTTCATTTCCTTCACTTGTTTGATTATGTTTTCCTGTAATTGTTTAAGGGATTTTTGTGTTTCATCTTTAGGGACTTCTACTTGTTTACCTGTGTTCTCCTGTATTTCTTTAAGGGAGTTATTTATGTCCTCCTTGAAGTCCTCTATCACTATCATGAGAAGTGATTTTAGATCCGAATCTTGCTTTTCTGGTGTGATGGTGTATCCAGGACTTGCTCTGGTAGGAAAATTGGGTTCTGATGATGCCAAATAACCTTGGTTTCTGTTGCTTATGTTCTTATGCTTGCCTCCAGCCACCTGGTTATCGCTAGTGCTACCTGCCCTCACTATATCTGACTGGAGCTTGTCCTTCCAGTGATCCTGGTTGTGACAGAACTCCTCAGAGTTCAGCTGTCTCTGTGATGCTGTGATTCTGGGATCCTATGATGCTGGAATTTTGGATGTGTCAGAGCTCCTCTGGGACCCTGAGATCCTGGTGTGACCAAGCCCCTGGTATCCTGGGATTGTTGAATCCTGTGATCCTGGGCATGTTAGAGCTCCTGGGAGTGTAGCTTCCTCTGAGTGTTGTGGGATTGGCTGCAGAGTTCGGGCCCAAGGTCTGCTCAGGACTCTGGCTCAGACTCAGACAGAAGGAACCTGTGCCACCAGTCAGGCACATGACCATCAATGTGTCCTTGGATCCCACTGTTTTCACTTACTCCCATTGGTGTTAAGACAGATGGTGTGTCCTCTTCACCTCTGATCCTATGATCCTGGGAGTGTCAGAGCTCCTGGGAGTGGAGCTTCTTCTGGGTGTTGTGGGATTGGCTCAACTTATGAATTTTCTAGGAATTTTCCTTCCTAAATCTTCAGCCACTATGGAATACTAAAGACACACCCATATCTTTTTTGGTGGAGTCAAACTTCTATTTTCAACTGCTTGTCAATTTCATGTCAGTTTTACAGTATTTTAAATGCAACACATCTCAAACATATCCCCTCCTCCTCCTGCCAACCTTGATCCCCAACCTCATTACCTACTTGCCTCCTCACCAACACCCAGGGTCTTCCTGGCTCTCTTAGCTCTTGTACCGCCATATCCAGTTAGCTACTGAACTTTTCAAACCTGTCTCATCTATCTAGTACCAGCTTCATCTCCTTTCCCCTGTTGTTGCTTTAATGTTTTATGCTCTTGCAATCAATTAGTTGAATTATTAATTAATCTCTTACCTGCACCTCTACCTTCCATCCTCCTGCTCATCTTCCACCTGTCACTAGCGCAGGCTTCTCTGGAGGCACCCTGAGGCCTCATTCTCTTTGCTCATTCTTATTTTTCTTTACAAATTGTGTGTGTGATGTACATACATGTGTGTATGTATGTTTACACATGTGTGGACATGTGTGCAGAGGCCAGAGTTGATAGTAACATCTTCCTTAGCCTTCCCCAGCCTATATATTGAGGCAAGGTCTCTAGCTTGAAACCAGAGCTTGATAATTCAGCTGTTTCAGATATGCAGCTTGCCTTAAGGAACTTCTCTCTCTCTCTCTCTCTCTCTCTCTCTCTCTCTCTCTCTCTCTCTCTCTCTCTCTCTCTCTCTCTCTCCCTCCTTCCCTCCCTCCCTCCCTCCCTCCCTCTCTCTCTCCTGCTGGGATTACAACAGGGTTGCCACATCCTCCTGGCATTTGCCTGGGTGCTACAAGTTCTGGCCCTCTTTCTTGTCTAGTAAGTGATTTACTAGCTGAGTGGCCTCCCCCATCACTTCATTTGCTTTTATAACCCTCCAGTTATGGAGGTGGGGTAATGTGCTTGCTCAACAATCATGAAGGCCGAAGTTTGAATCCACATAATAGGTAAATGTGGAGGTGTTTTAGTTAGGGTTTTTATTGCTATCAGGAACACCATGACCATACAACTCTTACAAAAGAAAGCACTTAATTGGGGCTGGCTTACAATCAGAGGGTTCATTCATTACTGTCATGGCGAGAAACATTGGGGCACATAGGCAGACATGGTGTTGAAGAGATAGCTAAGAGGTCTACATCTGAATCTGCAGGCAGCAGGAAGAGAGAGTGAGCCAGTGAACCCGGCTTGAGCTTCTAAAATCTCAAAGCCCACCCCCAGTGACATGCTTCCTCCAACAAGGTCACACCTATGCCAAGAAGGATCTGATGCCCTCTTTTGGCCTCTGTGGGCATGCAATAATGCACAGACATACATGTAAGCTAAACCCTAGTTCTCTCATTGCTGGATTTGTAATCTTAGCTAATGTCTAACTACTCTGTGCTCACTCCCACTTTCCTGCAAAATGGAAATGAATGATAGTAATAACATACCTCCTGTAGTTGGCTGAAGTGAAGCATTTAGATAGCAGCTGACAGGTGGCAAGCTCTTAAAACATGCTTACACTATATACTGTTATCTGTTCAGAACAATAAAGGAAGAACAAAGATACTCTGAGTGTCTTAGTTAGGGTGACTATTGCTATGATAAAACCCCATGACCAACAGCAACTTGAGGAGGACAGGGTTTATTTAACTAACATGCCCACAAAACAGTTCATCATCAAGAGCAGTGAGGTCAGGAACTCATACAGGGTAGGAACCTGGAGGCAGGAGCTGATGTTGAGGCATTGAAGGGATGCTGCTTACTGTTTTGGTCCTCATGGCTTGCTCAGCCTGCTTACTCATAGAACCCAGGACTACCAACTCAGGGATAGCGCTACCCACCACGGGCTGGGACCTTCCCTATCAATCACAATTGAAGACAATTCCTGATAGGTTTACCTAGAGCATTTTCTCAGTTGAGGTTCCTTCCTCCCAAATGCCTTTAGCTTGTGTCAAGTTGACATAAAACTATCCAGTACAGAGTGAAAGCATTCATTATTTAGCATGAAAAGTTTATTTGGGGTGTGTATATGCTTATCTTCTTCATAGACAGTAATAATAATGATGAAGAGTCATTGAGTTCATGCTATGTACCCTCATTGTGACACAAAGCTCATATGAGCTGCTTCTTTAATTTAGAACCCTCCCATCATGTGTTCATTAGTTCAGTATAACTTGGGTTGGCAGCATTGTTCATGAGCGGCAGAGTTTGGACATAAACTCAAGTCTGACAGGGGCCAAAACGTGCACATTTGTCACATTCTAATGATTTTATTTCTCAAAACCTTACTAAATCCTGCGAAGAACAGGTGCTCTCTAGGGAAAGCAGGTGCACAGAAACAGCCAGTCTTGGATGTAAAAAACACAAATGCAGTGAAGAAGAGCATAGCAACCATTGGATTATGTCATGAAGAAAAGCATATCAACCATTGGATTATGTCATGAAGAAGAACATAGCAACCATTGGATCATGTCATGAAGACAAATATAGCAACTGTTTTAATTATGTGTAGGCATGGCTCTACCACATTGACTTCCATTCACGAAGGCTGACCTGGCCATAGCTGCTGTTGAGTGACAGATCTGCCAACAGCAGAGACCAGCACTGAGCACCAGATCTGAGACCATCCCCTGGGTGACCAGACAGCAACCTGGTGACAGATTGACTATACTGGACCACTTCTTCTCTGGAGAAGACAACGCTTAGTCTTTACCTGAGTAGATTCCTATTATAGTTATGGATTTTTCCTTTCTTGCATATAATACTATGTGTAGCTATTCACCAAAATCACCACTCATAGATTTACAGAATGCCTTATTCACTGTCACAGTATTCCAGACAGTATTACTTCTGACCAAAGAACTCCCTTCACAGCCAAAGAAGAGAGACAGTGGGCCCATGATCATGGAATCCACCAATCTTACCATGTTTCCCATCATCTTGAAGTAGCTTGTCTGGTAGAAAGATGGAATCACCTTTTGAAGACACAGTTACAGTGCCAACAAGGTGGCAGTAGTATAGAGGGCTGGGACAATGTCCTCCAGTAAATAGCATATACTTTGAATACATGTCTAATAGATGATACATTTTCTTCCACAGCCAGGATCCAAGGGTCCAGGAATCAAGGGGTGAAAAAGATAATAATTCCACTAACTAGTATGTTCCTAGTGACCATTTTTGAGAGTTTTATTTCCTGTTGCCACAACCCTAAGTTCTGCTGGCCTAGGGGTTTTGGTTCTGGATGGACTAGTACTCCTACTAGGAGACACAGCAAACATTCCATTGAACTGGAAGCTCAGACTTTCCCCTGGCCATTTTGAGCTTCTGATGCTCTTAAACCAATAGGCTAAGAAAGGAATAATAGTGTTAGGCGGAGTTATTAGTCCAGATTTCCAAGAGGAAACTGGATTGCTTCTCCACAGTGGAGATAAGGAAGGTTATGTCTGGAACACAGGAGATCCTTTAGGGTGTATCTTGGTGCTACCATGTTCTATGAATAAAGTTAATGGAAAAATATAATAACCTAATCCAGGAAGGATGACATGGGTACAGACCTACCATGAATAAATGTATGGGTCACTCTTCCAGGAAAAAAGCCTAGACCTGTTGAGGTGCCTGCTAAGAATGGAGGAAATACAGAGTGGATAGTGGAAGAAGGTCTTTATAAATACCAGTTGAAGTCATGCAGCCAATTGTTGAAATGAAGACTATAATTGACATGTGTGTTGCTCTGATCTGTTTGTTAAGAATGTGTTTGAACAGATATGTGTTTTCTTTCCTTGATTTGTTTATGATGTACTATAACATCAATTAAGAATATCACACTTAAGTTTTAGATAGGAAAAGAATGTGCCTTGGGGCTGGAGAAATTCCTCAGTGGTTAAGAGCCCTAGCTGCTCTTCCAGAGAACCTTGGTTCAATTCCCAGCAACCACACATCATCTCTCAACTCTATAATTACAGTTCCAGATCACCAGAAGGTGATCTGACACCTTCATACAGACATACATGCAGTCAAAACACCAATGCACATAAAATCAATCAGTCAGTCAAACAAGCAATCATTAAAAAAGAATGTCCCTCAATGGGGGGGCAATGAGTTTCTGGTTGTACAATGGATAGTTTTGTTAGGCATAATTATGACCTGGTTAAATATATAATGTGTCTATGATTATACATGAGGTTGTTATATCATGTGAGGGGTAATTATGACCTGGTTATTATTTTCATGTGGAAATTAATCATAATAAAAGGAGATACAATTGTGTGTCAAGTTGACAAGGGGTGGATTTGTGATAGCTCTTCTTGGTTGTCACCTTGACTACATATGGAATTGAGTAAAACCCATAAGGCTAGGTACACCTGTGAGGAAAATTTTTAATTATATCTTTTGAAATAGGATGATTCATTTTTAATCCAGATCTTTTGAGGTAAGAGGATACATCTTTAATCCAGATCTTTTGAGGTGGGAAAGTATACCTTTAATCTGGGCCACACTCTCTACTGGTCCCCTATATAAACATGGAAGCATGCTTGTTTTCCTGCTTGCTCTCTCTGCCAAGTCTGTTCTTTCTCTGGAATTAGAGCCTAGTTCTGACATATACTGAACACCAGTTGAGACATCCAGCCTTGTGGATTGAACAACTACTAAATTCTTGGACTTTCTCTTGGTAGATGGTCACTGCTGGACCATAGCCTATAAGTCATCCTAA
This sequence comes from Mus minutoides, assembly GCA_902729485.2. Taxonomy (NCBI): domain Eukaryota; kingdom Metazoa; phylum Chordata; class Mammalia; order Rodentia; family Muridae; genus Mus; species Mus minutoides. Next base: position 842,130 of record LR750014.1, read on the forward strand.
TAAATCCCCTTTATATCTATCCAGTCTTTATGTTCTGTTTCTCTAGAGAATTCTAACACAACCAAGCCAGTCTCATTACATCAAAATAGATGCTTTTAACTTTTGTGGTCATAAATTCATATTTTTTCTCTCTTTCCACAAATATATACACTAATAGGTAAAGGAATGGACAGAACTCGTATGGAAAGTCTTTGTGTCTAGAAGCAAAAAGTTTTCAATAAACAATCTGCCTTTTTACAAAGAAGGTCACTAGAATGGCCAAGATTTCCATCAGTTAGAATTGCAGAGAGAGAGAGAGAGAGAGAGAGAGAGAGAAAGAAGAAGAAGAAGAAGAAGAAGAAGAGGAAGAAGGAAGAAGAAGAAGAAGAAGAAGAAGAAGAAGAAGAAGAAGAAGAAGAAGAAGAAGAAGAAGAAGAAGAAGAAGAAGAAGAAGATGATGATGATGATTAGGTCAAGATGACTCAGCAGTTATAGGCTGAGGTAGCTTTAGCTTTCAAAACATGACTCTAAAACTAAGTTAAAACTGCAAATTCCCTCAAACAACTAGAGAATGGTTACTGTTCTACTTTATTGGTAACCTATGTTACCATTTATGTTAGTTGTGTAATTATTTAAATTATATTTTAAAATTCCAATGATTTTAGCTAGTTCTAGTTTTATATTTTGATACATTAATGTTCCCAACCGGTGTATGTGTGTTTGAATGTGGATATATATATATATATATATATATATATATATATATATATATATATATATATATATATATATATATATATATATATATATATATGTATATATGCGGGATATGTGTGTTTGTGTGGTTTGTGTATTGGACATGTGCGTATGGGCATGTGATGTGTGTGTGTGTGTGTGTGTGCATTTGAATGTGTGTGTGTGTTTGTGTATGTGGTGTATATTTGAATGTTTATGTGTACATGTGATGTGTGTATTCAAATGTATATGTGCACATGTAGTCTCTGTGTGTGAATATGTATATGTGTATTTGAATGTGTATTTGAACATGTGGTGTGTGTGTTTGTGTGTTTTTTGTGATTGTTCAAATATATGCATCTACATTTGGTGTGTATGTATGTGTGTGCAGGTGCACATGCATGTACTATATGTTCATGTGCATACAGGAGCTATAGATTGATATTGGGTATCTTCTAACGTAGTCCTTTACCTTATACACTAAGGTAGGTTTCCTCACTTGAACCCAGAGCTCACTGATTTGGGTAGCCTAGCTCATCAGCTTGCTCCATGGATCCCTTCACTCTTCTTCTTGCAGAAGTAGATAGAGTAGTAGAAGGTGGAGGTGAAAGTGGGGATACACATGGTTATGAGGTAGAGGAGGTGAGGGGCAAATGTAGGGGTGAATGTAGAGATCAGGTGATGGAGGTGGCAGAGAGGGTAGTAGCAAGGCCCATTCTCAATCTCAGACAGTCATTTGTAAAACTCAGAGACTCATTTCCTATAGATCAAAGGCATCAGAACTTACTGTGTTTGTAGAGGGCTTGGTCTCTACTTCTGATTTGGCACCTTATTGTTGCCTTCTCTAGAGGAATAAAGGGAGTAGGAGGCAAAGAGGGCAAGGAGAGTTCATTTCATAAGGCTGCATTCCATTCTTGAGCGTACTGGCCTTCAGATGTAATCCCGGCTTCCCATTGTCTAGGAGGATGAACTTTCTAAAGTATGAAGAGGGACACATCCCCTCACACCAAAGTGAGGTAAGACTGAGGCTGTGAAGTGAGAGGCGGGGAAACAGAAGAAGAAGAAGATGATGAAGGAGAGGTCATCTCCTGCCTAGTACCGAAGGAGGAAGAGTTGGAGTCAAGAGAAACAGAAAAAGGAGTAGCCATACGGGAGATGATACGAGTTCTGCGGTTATCTGGGTCCAATAAGCAGACATGGCATCAGATCTGAGAGGAAGGAGAATTATGATGTCAAATTTAAAGAAAAAAATCCCTTTTAAATTTTCAGTGTACTTTTGCAAGAAGTTCAGAGGAAAGCCCCCATTTTTCTGAGTGTCTTTAGACAGAGAAATTCTTTGCCAAGTGTGTGGCAAGCTCAGCTCTGTTCACACAGAAGGAGACAAGTTCCCTTTCTTTGCAAGCAGAGATTAAGACACCTCCAATTTACTTCTGTTTGCCTTTGCAGGCAATTAAGCAATGAATTTGGCCACAGAGTCACCCTTCCTAATGATGTTTTTCTTGGGTTAGTATAACAAACAAGCTGGCGATTGCCAAATAACCACAGAATGACAGCTAAGGGTCCAGGTATGTGACAACTTTTAAAAGAACAATGTCTCTGCCCAAGACAATCCTGAACCCACAAACCCAGCAAGGTACCCTGAATAGGTGCCTGGTATCTCTGTCTTTAGAGGGGCTAAGGCCCATGGAGCCACTGCGGCATCAGGGTGCTTAGAGACCAAGAAGACAGCACAGGCTCCGAGTAACAAACTCACATCTGTTGATGCCTCATGGGTCACTCTGGCACAAGGACCTCTTATGATCACAAAGCCAAGCTTTACGAGGACAGGATTCTGGAAAAGAAAATTATTGTGGGCCATGGTGTCTGAAAAGCGCCACCTAAAACAGGGGAGGGAAACACTGCAAAAGCGAGCTGTGCTCTAATTTTTCCACCTTGGAAAGAGGAAACATCATTTAAAGGAAGACAGTTGGAAGCTCCCCCGAGATGCAGATGATGGTGATACCTCTTGGGTATGCACATTATGTGTCTTACGTTGCCCCAAGGGCCCTTCACAAATACCAGCTTATTGAATCTTGCCAATATAGTGCTGTGAGGATCCCTCTGTCCTGAATACCTTATCTCCGACTCACAGGAGAATCTCCACAGCTGTGAGAAGCTGAGGAAGATATGTCTGCACAGACTGCTATTTCCTCAGACTTCTACTCTGGTGCAGATGGGATCTTGATTTACACCACAGAAGGCAACTTCAGAGTGAAGTAGAGTCGAGGTTCACCAAGGCAGGGTTTGAATGGGTTCAAGTTTTCTAGGAGAGACAGCTGTATCATTCATATCGTTGATGGATCTGTTTATAGGCAACCTTTAATAGTGGGGAGGGATTACTGCATTGTGGTAGGGAAAAAGTATTGTGATTTTCAAATAATAGGATTTATTTGCCTTTTACCTCCTTATGTGGGGTTCTCTGGATGTGTCATAGTGACAGATGCATGATGACAATAGGCAGTTTTGCAAAGCCAATGACATGGAGATGCTATTAGGTATTGAAGAAGTTAGCAGTGGTCTCTGTTGGACCTCTATTGGTCCTAGTTGGTTTGTGGTGGTCTTGTGACCTTGTTGTTTGGGCAGTCACATACACCCTGTAAGTCACCTCTGTGGTTGCACCAGTCTCCAGCTACTGTGGAGTTGTCTTCTTGCTTACTCTATACCTATCTATCCTGCCTGTGCTCTAGGGGAGAAATACTATGGGGGGTGGATGGAAAATGGCTCGTGTTTTCCTCTAAGGCATCCTACTGCTGCTTTATCAAGTCCCCTCTTATAACTGCGCCTTCATCCTTGCTGCCACTGCGTGGGTAGGTGGAGAACTCTGAAATCTCACACAGCTATCTTTGTATTTGGTTCATAGCAGAGGACAGTTGATAAAGGGTCAACGTGCTACTGAACACTCACCTCTCCGGCCCTTAACTCTTCCTTATCCTTGTGCAACTGAATGCACTTCATCATGCAGTTTCCTCCTCCGCTAGTTGCTCACTCGTATCTTACATCCCTACTCCTTTGATAGATTGTGACGTACAAGACTCAGGTCACGGATTGTGGCCACTATCTTCCCCTGTCTAGTTCTATCCTTGTATGGGGGAAAGGGAAGTTGTCAGAACTCGTAATGTTCTCTTCTCTTGGATGTTGTGGAAAGCAAAGGAAAGTGCTTCCTTCTAGCTGACAGGATGAGATGGCCTGGGCTGAGATAGCTAGAAAGGCTTGCTCAGCTGATGTAGATATGGCAACATAGGTACTGGTGGTTCAGGTCCTTAATCCCAGCACTTTGTAAGCTGGGACATGAGGATCAATGGTTTAAGACCAGCCCTGGATATATAGAGAATTACGGTCCAACCTGAGCTATAGAATAAGACTCTTCAAACAAACAACTATCCAAACAAACTCACACATAAGCAGAGTTAGAATTTCAACCCAAACTTCAAGCCCTTAACCAACGTGGCAAGAATGAGAGAGAGCAAATCCAAGAGCTGTTCTAAAGACCACCAGGGGGTATTTCCTTTGTATTAGACCAAACTTGATTGCTCCACTAGCAAAAGCAGACTGCTGAGTTCTCTCTATTACATTTCCTGTCAGATGAAAACCCAAGTCTTCCCAGCCAAGGTCTACCTCGCAGCCAGGAGAGTTATTTAGACAGCGGCTTCGCCCACTATCATCTATCCCATTACCCCCTTCACTGACATTACCCCCTCCCAGTCATCCAGTAACCCCACTCTTCCCTTCCCCTGCTCTTTCATCCCTACTCCCTATGGGTCTTATCTCTCCTGTCTGCAAAACAGCCTTTTAAGCCAACTGGGAGATTTCTTTGGGGGAGGGAAGAATACATGTCTGGAAGAGTTGCCGGAGAGAAGAGGATGGGAAACAGCCTTGTGTCCTTTGTCCTTTTCTTTCAACTTGACTGCTGCTGATCAAAGTGTTGGCAGAAGGCAGTATTGAACAGAGAGGTCTTCCAAAGGCAAGGTGGGTGTCAGCGTCGAGGATGGCATTGCATGCTTGGATGGGAGGAAAGAATCAGTTCGAGTGGATTGGAGAATAAATCACTAAACACGTCATAAGCAGTTTCCAAGGATCTCCTTTGATAGTCTGGTGACTCTAGGCCGCATACACTGGTCACATTATTAATCACTGGGGCATGAATGTCCCAACCACATCCAAGGGTTTTCACTGGGCTTGTGACAACACACAAGACCACAAAGAAATGCAAATTGTCTAGAGGAAGACTGAGAACAAAGGAAAGGCTGCCCTGGCCTCCAGCCTCCTCCCTTGAGTCTGCAGATATCCCATGGCCCAAGCTGGAACTTTCTTCTTCGTTCCTCTTACCCAGTGTTCTTAGTGCTGCTTTGAGTGATTGAGATGATCCAGCTAGGCTATAGATTGAATTCTTGTAACCTAACCTTCCCTTCCTTCCTTCCTTCCTTCCTTCCTTCCTTCCTTCCTTCCTTCCTTCCTTCCTTCCTCCTTCCTTCCTTCCTTCCTTCCTCCTTCCTCCCTCCTTCCCCTTCCTTCCTTCCTTCCTTCCTTCCTTCCTTCCTTCCTTCCTTCCCTCCTTCCTCCCTCCTTCCCCTTCCTTCCTCCCTCCTTCCCCTTCCTTCCTTCTTTCTTCCTTCCTTCCTTCCTCCCTCCCTCCCTCCCTCCCTCCCTCCCTCCCTTCCTTCTTCCTCTTTCCTCCAGCCTTTCATTCTTTCTTTCTTGGTTGCTTGTTCCTCTAAATCCATCAGCCTGAAGGGAGTGTCCCAACTGCCCGTTTTCTTCCTCTCACCTCTAGAGTGTTTCAGTCATTTCACTCTGAAACATTACAAGCAGAAAGAGAGATACAAGATGGCATTTCTGCATTGTTAGTCGGGGGTAAGATTTATGAGAGTAGAGGATGGTATTCTTATGAGCATCTGCTAGAGGTTCTTTCTCTCTCTCTCTCATTGAATCTCCTGTGTGACTGATGGGGTGATATAATCAGCCTGCTGTTCTGTCATTTCGTGTGAAAAATACACAGCCTTCCCTCCCTCCCTTCTTTGCCTGCTGTGCCTCCTCAGCCCCAGGGTCTTCTTGAGACTGAGATTCTCTATTGCTCTGAGAATGAGCTCTGGTGATCTTCCCAATAGATCTGGAAGTAGCCTGACAGTCAAAGCCATCCAATCAAAGAGGACTTTAGGATTTTTGGTTGGGAATGCTGCGGAAATATCTTCCTCCTGGATGGAGATGAAGGCTCGAATAATCCTGAGGTTGCTTCTAGCCATCATGACACCACTAGGGGAGAGCTTACTTGAGAATGGAGCACGGGTTAAAAAACAAAACAAAACAAAACAAAACATTGCCCCCAATCAGTTTAATAATAAACTCTAAGAAATAGAGAAAAGAAAGACCAAGCCCCAGTCTTAGTGTATATCCTCAGCTCAGCTTTTTCTACCATAATTGCTCATCTAGGTACAAGAAGTAATGAATTTTCCTTATTTGAATTTGATTTTGTAAAGGTAATAAACCTCATGACATTCAAAGTTTCTCATGAAGGAATGAGGAAGAAGAACTACAAATATTTTTTGTTTCCTCCAGTTTCCCCCAGGAGCTGTGCTAGGCAGCAGAGAGCAGAGCTAAGGAGGTTGTGAGTCCATAGTTGGACAAAATTGGCTCACATCCTTCAGATCCCCCATGGTAAGTCAAACCCCAAACCATAGGTATATAGATAGGCCCAAGAATTTTGGACCTCAAAGAAAACCTTTGAAGTATTTTATCTCCCAAGCTGCACATAAAACTTCAATTGTTTCACTGAGGAATTGGGGTTTCAAAATATCATCAGTGCCTCTGGTATTCAGCTTACTATAAATCTCCTAGGGCAAGTATATTCATATGTGTTTCCAGTCTCCACCTTCCCAGTGAGGGAATTAATCTTTAAAGTGTAAACTAAATCCACACCAGAAAGATAACTGGTTCATAGAAGCCCATGTAATTCTGATTTTGGCCTGATGTGTGGTTGGTTCTCTGAAAGCTGAGCTCCCCATTAGTGTTCACAGGGCCTGCAGCTTACAACCCAGATGGAATCCCAGCACACCACCCTGCCTGAGAGCTTGGGGAGAATGACTGACTGTGTCTTGTGAGGGCAATAGAGTTGGATTTATTTCTAAATTAATTTTCTCTTGTGGGAACAGAGAGTGGGATATGGGCAATTGTCACCAGTCCGAGGCACTAAATGCAGGGCATTTGATGCCATAAAGATTTTGGATATATTTCCACAACTATGCAGCATAGGTGCCAACATTTCCCACCCAGCCCTGGACCTATACCAGGAATATCGTTTCTAGTTAGTTGAGTACTGTTTGAATAAACAAGAAATGTATCTTTTAATTTCTCAAGACACTACAGAGGAAAGCTATTCTCTGTTGCTTTCCCCTGGGATTCTTTTGGTTATAAGAGGTAGAAAACCCAACCCATTCTCATTTTATACAGAAAAGGGAACTGGGTCATTTCTATGGTAGAAAGTTCAAAGGAAAGACCTGGTTGTGGACTTGGCAGGAACCACATGATTTGTCATCTCCAGGTTTCTTTCATGTCCCCCGTCCCCCTTCTCTCTCTCCTCTTCAGTTTGTATCACTTTCATTCCAAGGCTGCCTCTTCCTTCATGCCTTGGCCATCTTATAAGGAGCAATTGTGGCAATAATTAATATTAATCATGGGGCTTGTACCCCACCTTTGATCACTTAGTTCCCACATAAAAAATCACAAAACTTTGATAATTATAATAAGCCTCAATCAGCACTAGATTCGGGCAGATATCAACTCTCTATGGCTATTTTCTCTGCTTCCCTGTAAATAACCCCGAGATATGACTTGCCATGTTCCATCTGGGCTACTCTTAACTCCAGTTGGCTATCCCTCATGGCCTGTTCTCATGATCCCTTACCCCATGGCATCTTCTCCTATCTCCACCTTCTTTCTCTCCCCTGGTGGTCCTGCCTATGATCCCAAGCCCAGGGAACTGAAGCTTCATCTAGGTCTCTCCTGCCCAGCTATAAGCTGTAGGCATCTTTATTCAACCAATAGTTTTAAATTAATGAGCAAGGTTACATAGCATCATTTGGTGTACATGAGGATTCCTTCATCCCTGAGGTGACTATATCTTGGGAGCCAGTAATTAACATTACAATACACAGCAAAGACCAAACCACAAGTAGCTGTTAACTGGTTCCAGAACACAGTCTTGTTTCTTTAGATTCATCCAGTGAGTATGCCAGCAAAATGTCTGAGTGCCCTCAGCTGTAAAAAAAAAAATGAAATGATTAAATTTGGCATAAATGGTGTTTTTCTTATTTGTTAATAAAGTGACTATACCCGATTAAGAAAGAATAACTATTCTCTTAACATCTGTATTTAAGTTCTGTGAGTGTGGACAGATATAATTTCATATGTACATCGGGGGGATATGATAAGTATGGGTTTAACATTCAAAAAGATCCTGGATTGCTTTACTGGGTAGCCCCATCACTCTGCATCAGAACTAGCTGGAAGGATCCAGTCTTCCACAACACTTGCTGTGATAATTTTGTCCTAGACACTTCAGTCTATGTGAAGAGTACGTACTATGCTTGTAATTTTGAAGAAAAAAAAACTCTCAGAAAGATTGGGATATCCATCTAATGTCCATACTCTTTCAGGTGTGTGGAGAGATTGCTCTAGCTTTCTTCCCTAAAACGACACAGGCTTGATTTCCAGCACCCCCATGGCACCTGACAACCATCTGTAACTCTAGTTCCAGGAAACACGATGCTTTTTTCTGTCCTCCACAGGTACCAGGAGTACACACAGTACATAGACATTCATGCAGGCTGTGGTAATTTGAATGAGATTAGCCCCATAGGCTCATATATTTTCAAGCTTATTTCCCAATTGATGCACTGTCAGGAAAGGATTATAGGATGTGGTCTTATGGAAGTGCCACTAGGGATAGGCTTTGAGACTTTAAAAGCTCACACATAGCCCAGTCTCTGCATCTCTGTGTCTGTTGCTGTCTCTGTCTGTTTCTGTCTCTCTGTCTCTCTCTTTCTGCCTGCTGTCTGAGGATCAGAATGTAAAACTCTTTGCTACTTCTCCAGTGTCATGACGACCTGTGTGGCACCATGCTCCCCACCATGATAGTAATGGTTCTGAAACAGTAAGCAAGTTCCCACTAAAATGCTTTCCTTTATAGGAGTTGCCTTAGTCATGTATAAGTGTTATAGATCAGAGAGAAAAGGCTCCCCCAGTGAAGGAGTTTAGCTCTGAGGGAAAAGGCTTCCCCCAAAGGTATTGCAGCTCTGAGAAGGAAGGTATTCTGGCAGTTGGGAACCAAGGAGTACCACAAAGTCACACCACACAACAAACCTCACACAAGAAATCTATAGGGAAAAGCACAGGAAGGTGGCTGCCTCCTTTTGAGTGAGGCCCAGCACGGCACTGAGCAGGCGTCAGGTTTGTATAGGCTTTCTTGACGGTTGGTGTTTTCCAGGGTGGAGAGTTCCAGGTTGGGGATTGGTGGGATTTTGAGCTAAGGGATTTGTGGGGGTTAGTAAGTTTTTAAACCCAAATGTGGGGTCAGACCTTTTACTCTACATCATGGTGTCTCTTTATAGCAATAAAACCCCAAATAGGACACAGGCAAAGCACTCATATACATGTAAGCATTTTCTTTTTTAAAAAAAAAAAAAAAACACTGGAAGGAAAAATGTGATATATCTTTTCCAATGGAATAGGCAATCAGAAAATCATTTTTCTGAAGAGAGAAGAAAACTGTAAAGGTTTATAGTGTGTGTGTCTGTGTGTCTGTGTGTGTCTGTGTGTACACACATATGTGTATTTCTCTCCAGAGGAGAAAAGTTTTATTGGTTCTTAAAAAGGTGATATGTGGGCCTGGAGAGACAGCTCAGCGGCTAAGAGACTGCTCTTCCAGAGATCCTGAATTCAATTCACAGCAACCACATGGTGGCTCACAACCATTTGTAATGGGATCTGATGCCCTCTTCTGGTGTGTGTCTGAAGACAAAGTACACTGTATTCATATACATAAAATAAATAAATAAATCTAAAAAAAAGACGATGTGTGGATTTTAAGTGGGAGGCAGGCATCTTCAATGGAACTCCTTCTGAAAGAAGACTGTATTGCCTTCTAAGCTGAGTGTGATCAGGAACAGCAGCATGTAGTAAACTTCGGATATTTTGTAAAATTAGATCATAGAACAATTGTAAATCTTCAGCAAAATCAAGGGAATGGGTTAAAGATGATGATTTAGGTCAATCCACTTATGAGGAAAGACCAGAATCCCAAATAAAGGAAGGAACACACCCAAGTCCATGATTTTCTTGACCTTATAGGCTCTGGCTTGTAATCCCCAGGCCTGGTTATGTATTTACTTACAAATCTAGTTTACTCCAGGACTGAAGACATTGAAAGGAGATATGCGGTTCCTTCTGATTTCTAGACACTCTTCTTCCCTTTATTTTGATGACAGAATGTTTCACTTTGTAGTGAACCAATAAAAATTTAGAATTTCTGGAACCAACCTTCCCATTCCAGCATGGATCCACAGAGGTGTGTAACAATATTCCTGTGGAGACACAGACAGATATCTACTTATCCCAGATAGGGACTTGACAACAGGCCAAAGTAAAGATACCACTAAAGCCTAACATGCTAAAACCAATGAATTTTATTGGAGTTACTGGCTGGAATATGGGGGAGGGGCTACTTATAGAAGCAGAAATGACTCAAAAGATAGCTTCATCATCAAAGTCCACTCCAGCATGGGAGGCAGCTAAAAAAAAAACTGAAAATCTGGACTGTACGGCACAACCTGCGGTTGAAGATTGTTTCTTTTAGGCATCTCTGGTGGTCGTAGCCTTTTCCAGATGGGACCAGTTGTTCCCTGATTCCCTAGGGCAGTGTGGCTGGTTTGTTTCTTCAGGGCAGTATGGTTGTTCTTAACCTCTTTTAAGCAGCTCACCTGATCTGACGCTCTCTCAGCAGTTCCTGCTGCCTATATCCTTGAAGAAGCAGGCCTCTAGTGAATCTGGTCAGTTTCAGGGACTTTCTGAAATTTTGTGTTGTTTACTTCCTGCATTTAAAGGATGTTTCTCCTGCCTTTAGAATACCCTGTGCCTTTTTCTTTGCTTATTTTTGAGCTTGTAATTTAATTGCATTTATTCCTTCCTTTCCTCCAAACTCTGTCAAATACCCATCCCCTCTGTTCTGCAAATCCATGACCTCTTTTTCATTAATTGTTATTGCATGCATATATGTATTTCTGTATGCAAATATATTCCTAAATATAACCAACTGAGTCCGTATAATCTTACTTATGTGCATGTTTTCAAGACTGACCATTTTGCACTAGACAACTGGCTAGTATGCTAGTAGGAGGGGCAACTCCCCTTGCTCTATGGTTTACTTAGTTGCCTGTTGTTCTTTGTATTGTTTTGGGTCCTCATGGGCTTTCTATCCTTCAGGTTGGCATGTCCATTGTGGACATTTATATTGGAGGGAGTGGCTCCACCACACATGTGCATATAACCTAGAGCTTCTAAAGTCCTCTGGTCATAGTGATTACTTGATGGATGAGTGTGTAACATAAATGGAGGCACTCAGATCCCTTGCTGGGAATTCTAAACTGGGGCCATTGAATAAAAACCTCTTATCTAGCTGGCCTTCTGTTTCTGCAGACTCAACCGACTGTCCATTGAAAAATATTCAGGAAAAGTTTTATCTCTACCACACATGTCATTATTTCCCACACCAACCAACCAATGCCATTTAACAGCTATTGACATAGACTAACATTACATTAGCTCATAAGTAATCTAGAGTTTACTAAAGTACATAGGATGATATACATGGGATCTATGCAAATACTATACTTTTTTACACAAGAGACTGTAGCATCTGCAGATTTTGGTATCCATATAGGTTCTTGGAGTCAATCTCCATGGGCTTGTTGAAAGAAGGGTGTCTGGGAGTGGAGTTGACAAGAAAGCAAGCAGAAGACACAGAGAGAGAAAAGAAGGAAAGCTGAGTCCTGAATACCTGATACCTGGATTATTTTGGTTATGGGGTCTAACAAATTATCTCCTATGTCCCAGCGTTTATTTTCTGCCTAAAAGAAGATGACAGTTTGACCATGATTTCTCTGTTGATGACACTGTGACATGCTGGCAACTTGATAGCTATTAGGAGCTCTATTAACTTGAGACAAGGATGCAGGAAGCAAGAGTAGAGACATCATTAGAAAGATGGCTGCTAGCCGGGCGTGGTGGCGCACGCCTTTAATCCCAGCACTCGGGAGGCAGAGGCAGGCGGATTTCTGAGTTCGAGGCCAGCCTGGTCTACAAAGTGAGTTCCAGGACAGCCAGGGCTATACAGAGAAACCCTGTCTCGAAAAACCAAAAAAAGAAAGAAAGAAAGAAAGAAAGAAAGAAAGAAAGAAAGAAAGAAAGAAAGAAAGAAAGAAAGGAAGAAAGGAAGAAAGAAAGAAAGAAAGATGGCTGCTAAGCAAATGCTCCTCCTGGGCTTCTTCCACTCCATAAAACTGCTCCTCCATGTTGGGCTCAAAGGTGGTAAAAATCTGGAAAGGTAGCTCAATTGGAAAAGAGAATTCTTAGAACACTTGAGATCTTGAAACATGGTAGGGGCTAGAGTCAGAGAGATGCAACTGGCTCCTCTTAAACTGTTCCACTTTAGCTCAGGATGAAGCATCTCGAAGAAACACCAAGGATGTAAAAGATGTCTTAAGTCATCTATCATGTGTCATTGCTCTGGAAATTAAATGAAATAGCAGAAACATTTATTCAGAGATGTATGAAAGAACAGCTGGGTGAGTTACATGAAAGACTGAACACTGCTGAGTTATAATTGACCTCAAATAAAGAGTAGAGAAGCAGCCAGTCTTATTTCCTGGGTATGGAATTACCCAGAGGATGCAGGCTCATGTAGTGTGTGACATGGGTCTCACTTCTCTGACCTAGCATTGAAAGGCTCTTGTTCAGGTCCTCTGGAAATGAGTAAACAGCATGAGTCATTTCTAGCAATGGTTGGAAGAGCAATGCTAACAATGAGATAGTGACAAGGGACTTCAGAGGTGGCTTTTCAGTAGAGTCCATACAGAAGACATTTCTGATGGGATAGAAGCTGAAAAGTAGCGCAACACTTGATAACAAGCACAGTCTGGGTTTTCTAGTAACTCCAAAAAGAATGAAAGATGTGTGTGTGTGTGTGTGTGTGTGTGTGTGTGTGTGTGTGTGTGTTAGAAACTCCACTGGCAGGATTAAGACAATTCACTCAATGATGCCTCTTGTCTTTGGAGCCTCTGATCATCTTCTGTGTTCTGTTCAGCTACACCTCAGCCTCTCTGTGTGATCTTTTCCCTCTGGCTCCTCTCCTGTATACTGAAACCCCATGAACCTTTGTTGGGAGGCACTCACTGTAGTGGCTCTCATCCCAGAGAAACTTAGATCTTAACAGTGGGTGGTATATCTGGTGATTATGGAAGCAAATGGGAGTGGCTGTGATGGAGAAAACTTTGAGTGTTCATAGTTTCCCCACCTTTCTTCTTTGGCATAAAACTACCCTTTGTCTTATTTTTAGATCTGCAGAATGATATCTCTAAGTGCCTTAACATGCCCAATTTAGAAGCTGATGATCTTTGTTGCTAACAGGGGATCCAGATGCTTTGGGAATACGTGCAGAGGTTATGACTCTCTCTTCAGGCAGTAGAGGCCTGATGAAGTAGATAACTGGTTACAAAACACACATGACACTGCAGGCTTAAGGAGCTTTAGTTTTCGAAATCTACCTGGTAAATGGAAAAGGCACCATGCCTGCTTCTGAGTTCATGGGCTACCTTGAAAACCAGCTCCAGTTTCAAGGCAAGCCTGTACGGAAACTCTGGGCTCTGGTTATATGAAATCCACAGTGGGTAGATCTCTGTGGTTTAAGGCCATCGGCAATTTCTGTAGGTAGCTGCACAGATGCTGAAACTGGGGATTCCCTGCATATCTGTGTTTTCAATTGCCTGAGGTGAGGAGCAGTAACTGGGATATCATCAACACTCAGTGTTCAGCGATGGAAGAGTGGTATTGCTATTTATTTCTGCAATCTGGCCAGAGCACAGGAGATAGCAAGGCTGACAGACATTTAAAGGGTTGATGGGATCCCTGGACCCACAATGCAAAGGATAGAACTGAAAAGATGGTCATTGAATTGATAACCTGGGCCCTTGAAGTTTATATTATTCAATCACAAGTTCTAGAAATGGAATTTCTCCCCTCCTAGTTCAACAACAGAACAAGGAGGTTGAAAAACCCCAAAGGCTCCCTGTTCCTTACTGTGTATTTAGTATTACCTCAAAGAGAAGGCTTTTTGCATAGAGCTGGCACCAGGCAAAACCTCACCAGTGTCAGACTGTGTTCTTAATAGTTCATGCTTTGGAGACTAAAGTGCCAGGGGGAGAAACATGAGTTCTGATGCATAGCCCCTACATGTGAATTCAAGCTTTGCCACTTGTTGGCTGCGTAAGTAACTTTGATCAGTGAGTTAAGCTCTCTGAGATCAAAATCTTCATTTCTGTACTGGGATTGTAGTGCTGATGTTGAGAGTGAATTCAACCCTGAAAGCAAAACTTAGTTTGTGTCCTAAATAAGAGTCATGATGGGAATAAGTGTATAGAGTGGGAGTCTAACAGAGATTAATAAATTTGAGAAGGTTTCATTGTCCCATTCAACGAAATACAACTTTTTAAAAATTATTGTCTATTATTATGTCAGTGTGTGTGTGTGTGTGTGTGACATGTAGGGAGGGAACATGTGTCTGCCATGGTGTACATGTAGAAGTCAGAGGACAGCCTTGAAGAGTTAGCTCTTTCCCTCAACTGTGTATAGGGGTGGCTCTGATGCTAAGGTCCTGTTCCTCAATTGGTTCTTGATCTGTCAGTAAAGAAGCCATGGGCCAATTGCTGGACAGAGGGATAGGTGGGACTATCTGGGTCCCTGGAGACAAGCAGACAGACACAAGGAGAGTAGGAAGAGTTTACAATGCTTCTGAGGGAGTAAAGGTGACCAGCCGTGTGAGATCTCTGGAGGAGAGGTAGCCTGTGGCTGCTCCTACAGGCAGAAGGATGGAAGTGTTTAGCAGGGACTAGATGTAACTGAACAACTAAAGTTAAGGGCAGGTGGGAAGGTGTGGAGGTAAGAATATTGATAAGGGCACGTTTCTTCAGATGGAAGACAAGTAGTGCCCTGCAATTGTGTCAAAAGGCAAGTTGAAATTGAACAACTGTGTAGCAAAGATACACACAAGCAACAACTGTGGGTTCTGGAGTTTGAACTCAGGATGTCAAGTTTGTATGATGATCTCTTTTATCTACTGAGCAAACCTTTAAATTGAAAAGTGGAGGGTTTCTGATTCAAACTTCCTCATCACAACATTTTCTAAAGAGCTAAACAAGTCTTGACATTGATTTCATTGATCTGGGGGGGAGGGGGTATTATTGTGAACAGGAAAGTGGGCCAGTGCTCACTCTGCAATATTTGTTTATGCACAGAAACATCTAGAGCCCTCTCAGGATTAAAAAATAACATTTCTTTCCTTGGTCTGATTTCTATAAATGACCAGGAAATTGCAAAGGTTAGTGGATGGTAGAAACAAACCCCCACATCAAAACAAGTTTGTAGCCAGGGGTGAATTCCAGGGATAGGAATGACAAAAGACTTCAGTTATTGAGTGGAGTCCCTGGGGATTAGTCTTTGAATAATAGACTCATTGCTATAATTCATTTCATTTTTAAAAATCTATTTTCTATCTTTTAAAATCAGATTCCATCTCATCGGTGGAGCAATTTAAGGGAGTTTGTAGCCAAAGTAAGACCCTTGGAGGTTTTGCATGGAATATTCTATCTGGTCTGGTTCTTTCTGAGACAAGAGCCTCATGGTGGCTGCAAAAGATGCTTTCCCAGGGATCAAGGGGCCTAGAGTTTCTATCCATAGTGCTTTGCAAGCCTTACTTTCTGCTCCAGTTTTCCTATCTGTGATATAAGTATTATGGCTGAGAAAATGGATCTAAAATTTTCAAATAAAGTCTTTCATTGTTATGAACATCGTCTGTGATATATAATCCAAAAGTAATAGCTTTTCTATGTTATGGTGCTCCCCTCCAGGACTAGTGATCTCCCGGGGTTCTGCCTATCTCTTTGAAAACTGCAGAATGGGATTGTCTATGTCATGGTCCACTTTGTTGCTGCAGAGACTGATGACAGATGCCCTATATGATAGGCAGAGCCCGGGGAGAGCAGAAGAGCTCGGGGGCTGGTTTGAGTGCAGTGGGAACGTCTCTGAAGCTTTAGCTGCAGAGTAGAAGCAGGATCAGTAACTCTCAAGATGCTGGTGGATTGTGTGGCTTTTTGTGACAGTGAAATGGGGCCGGGCTGTTGGGAAGAAGATGGGGTTCGTTGGAGCAGATGAGAGAGTGGGGGGCCTAAGGCACAGATTAGAAATAAAGATGGAGGGATTTCTCTTAAGAGATTGGGTTCCCGTACTCTGGCAGCCCTCTGGCTTGAGGTGGCAGAGAAATTGTCAGCATTCTTGGAATCAGGTGACACAGGAATGATTTTCCAGGATACCCTGCCTAAATCTGTTCTACAAACTTCATTGACTGGGCCACCTGGACCAAACCAGACAGCCTTTGAGGTAAATGGAGAGTAATGCCTCATCTGTCTTTGCCTGGTTCTTGGATGTCCTTCCCCACACCCAACACCCTCACAGACAATGGCAGGCCTTGCATTCAGTAAGTAGCCTTGTACCTCTGGACTCTTAGTAACTATGGCGTGTACCTTCAGGCCCTGTACTGCTCTGGGCCTGAGAAGGGCTAAGGATTTCCCTAAGACAGTGGTTCTTAGCCTTCCTAAGGCTGTAGCCCTTTAATACAATTCCGCATGTTGTGCTGTCCGCGCCCCTTCCCCGCCCCGCCACACCATAAATTTATTTTGTTGCTACTTCATAACTTTAACTTTGCTACTGTTACAAAACATAATGTAGATATCTTATTTGCAGGATATCTGACATATGATTCCCCACAAAAGGATCCGATGACCACCAAGGGGTCACGACCCACAGGTTGAGAACCACTGACAATTTTTTTTTCCCAAGGAAGAATTTGAGAGATATCAGGGTCAGGAAGTCTGAAGATTGCCGAGCTCGGCAGACTCTTTTGTTATACAGTGCCACAGAGCTATGTACTTTATTTTTTGTAAACTTGCTTTAAAAAAAAAACATACACCTCCACCTTTTATTTTTATCTACCATCTTGTTGTAGGAACATCTTTTGGGGACTACTAGGACAGAACGTTAGACAGTTGTCTTCTTCTTCTTCATCAGTGCGTGTCTGTGTTTAGGATGGGTTGAGTCGTGACTATTGGGTTCTTCATTTACTCAGCAATTGGGGGCTCTACACTATTGAAATGGTGAGTTCTGGAATGACAGACAAATATAACTTGCCCTTTTCCTGTCCCCTTGTAGGGTCAGGAAATAAACAGTTAAATAGCTACAAACACATAAAAAACTGGGTCGGGTACCCTGTTGTCTTGTTGAAGCAGCTCTAGTGGTGAGTGCAGAGCTGGAGATTCAGTATGAGAAACATCAGCTTGGGTTTCAGTCATGAGCAACACATAACCAAGAAACAGTAGATTACACCAGGTAAAGGGCATTTTGTCCCTACTACAGTTTGAGGCTAAATTGTTAACCTCAGCCCAGAATCATATCATCTCCCATAGTCAAGGACACTTCATAGGTGAGATGAAGTTAAGGGGGCCGAGAATGGGAAACTTGTCCTGATGCCTTAGTGTAGCCTAATGTGGTCTGAGGCCACCACAGGCATCCTCATAAAGAAGGATGCAGTAAGGGTATGCTGGGCTGTGTGTCTATCTTGCTGCTGGGTTCAGGAAAGTCAGAACACAGTCGGTAATAGGGGTTCCAGTCCATGTTTCTCCCACATGGGAAACAGCAGAGTCTAAGACAGATGCTATGGTTCCCAGTCTCCTGTGGACCCAGGAACTACTCCTGGGAGTTGGGAATGGGGGTCTATAGGTTTGTGCTTCCCTTCAGGGTGTCTATGAGCCAGGAAGGAAGGAGAAGACTGAGCCAGGGACTTGGGGCAGAATCCGGTTTGGTTCTGAGTGAGTCCTGAGTGTACCAGTGTATGGAGGGGCTAGGAGGAATGCCCAGGAAGGAAAGCTCATTGGCTAAATACCCAGGGCCTATCTAGACACCTCATTAGCATGGAGAACTCCAGGTTTTTATGCTCCATGACCGATTGTCATGACCCTCTCAGTGAGGTGTCATGGTTATGTGTTCCAGATCAGGTAGTTTGTCAGAGAGCTGGCTCTACGCTTGCCATTCTCAATTCTGAGATTCCCTGGGCTTTGAGCTGGCTCCACCTTACCAGTTCTTCTGTCTGGTGGCATGGTCCACCTGCCCCACGGGGCCATGAGATGTATGTGTGACAGAGGCGATGTGGAGAATGATGTCAAGCATGGCTGAGGTACTGGATGGAGGAAGTTGGCTGACAAACCCTATATGAAGAAGCCTGAGTTAATTCCAAGATGGGGGAAGAGGCCACAGCAGAGGACCACAGGCTACTAGAAGTGGAGGGAGCCAAGGAAACAGACCCTTCCCCCAGTGAACTCTGCTAATACACCAGACTTGTGAGACCAACTTCTAATGTTACCCCTACAAACGTGGGAGAATAAACGCAGGTCGCGTTAGGCAGCTATGTTTGTGGTCTCGGAAACAATAGGAAGCTAATACACCCACTTAACAAAATGTCAAGAAGTAGGTGGCCCAAGGCAAGTGCAGCTGTTGGAGTGAATCATGGCGGGATCCTGCTCCTCTGGATCTGGCATCCCGTGCTCTGCAATGAGGCTCTTCCTCGTGCTTCTAAGGAGGGATCTACATCAAATGCTCCAGGTAGGCAGAGAAGAAAGGGTTAAGGAGAAAGTTTTATTCCCTGGGATCTATTTTCTTTTCTTTTTTCTTTTTAATTCAAGGTCAGAGACACCTGTCTAATGGTTTTTTAACTACAGAGAAAGCCCAAAGGGAGAGGTGATTTGATGGTACACACTGCTTTCAGGAAGAAGGTGGGATTTGAGTGGGAAGGAAGAAGCTGATGAAGAGAACATGAGAAAGACAAATACCATAGAGTCTGCCACGATGGTCAATCAACAACTATTGGGTATTGGATACTGGAAGGAGAGAAAACTGGAATCAAGCTGTGCACCCCTTACAGCCAGCTGAGAAAGTGGGTGGTCTAAGGCATAGACTGGGAGCAAAGCATAGGCGAGGGGCAGGGTAGGATTTCTTTGAGACTGATTCAGATTTTCTGGGCTTTGAGGAGCACTGGTGAGTATAGCCACAGTCTTGACTTCAACAGCTTGCAAAATGGTATGGTGAGAGGTTCACTAGGACAGCATACATGATAGCTTTAGACGTCGTTCTGAGCCCAAGTCCTCCTTCCTCCCCCACTGTAGAATAGCAGCATGCTGGGGCCCAGGCAGGTGCAGGTTAGCTGTCCTCTAGCTTTCCCTTCTCATCTTTCCCTGCTGAGTCCAGTCACGCTGCAGTTTGACACTTCCTCCCAGTGCAAGCACCTTGCTGAGAGCACCATTTTCACTGACAAAGACTTGCCTTGTCATGGTCAGTTTGTCTTTGAGAGATGGGAATGGGGTGTAAGGAAGAGCGTCTCTGTGTGGGACTTTTAGGTGTTTAGTCACATCCTAGACTCACCTGCTGTACATGCCCACAAAATTGGCTATTTAGGTACGTATGGACTGTTGACAGCTCTCAGACCGACCCTACCTGCTCTTGGGGGTTGGGGGCAAGTTGGCACAGAGTCCATGACACAGCCTCTGGGAGAAGGTGAGAAATGCTGCAGCAAGCTCATCTGAGCCCTGCTACAAGCTCCTTTAATACCCTCCACCCACACCCCATCAGTCCCAAGAAAGTATCTATTCTAAACAGCAGTTCCTCTTGGGCTGGCATTATTTGAATCTATCTTGGTGTGCACGCGGGCACATGGATTCCTCAGAGCTAAGAGCTGGTTACAGTTTGATTAAACTAGAACTTCTGAGTGGTGACACCAGTTGTTATGACAACACGGCAGGAGACTGTCACAAGGTCTCACCCTAGAAGAGCTATAGGTAATCGATGGCTACTCAAGGATCGATAAACAGTCTTCTCCAGGGCCCTCTCGATAAGTCATCCAATCTCAAGGGGTTGTCCCTGAACATATATACACATGAGGGACACTAAATGTACTTCTTGGGTTACACACATACACACACAAACACACATGCACACACACCGCTTATAACTAACTAAAGAAGAGAGAATGAATTTGAATTTGAGCAGGAGTAGGAGGAAATGGAAATAGAGCAGGGAGAGGTGGAAATAACGCAGACGTTGCACTCGTATATGAAATTCTTTTAAAAAATCAATTAAAAAAGGGTGAATTTATCACAAGACAAACTGCCATTAACAGATCTAGGTAAGAGGGGCTGGTGATATCGGTTAGTTGGTAGAGTGCTTACGGGTGTGAACAAAGCTTTGGGCATGGTGGCACATGCCTTCAATTCCAGCACTCAGGAGGTAGAGGCAAGAGAATCAGATGTTCAAGGTCTTCCTCAGCTACATAATTTGGGGCCAGCCTGGGATACACAAGACCTGTCTCAAGAGATGGGGAATGGAGGAAGGGAGAGAAGGGATACGTCTAAAAACGATAGAAAATGCAGAATACAACCTCAGCCTTGTACCCTCTCAGGGCACAGAGAAGTTTCCAATGGATTGTTTAGCAGCTTGGGAGTTTTCCTTGTATACATCCCTGAGCTGATATGATTACCATAGCCAATATTCACTGAGTCGTAATGATTTTCCAAACACTGTACTGAAAGCTGTCCTACACTGTCTCTTGTAATGCTTATGACACTCATGGATGCTATTGCTCTCCCCACTTTGTAAGTGAGAAAAGTAGCTCCCAAGGAGGTTGTTGAGTGGTGGACTTCAAGCCCACGATTCTAAGAGCAACATTAGAACAAATCTTGAGGTTCTAAGATCAAGCTCTCTACAGCAATTTCCTGTCCCAGCAAATCTGCATTTCTTTCAAAACTTTGCCAAGCTTGCATTGGTAGGGAAGCACCTAGCCCTATATGTCATCAACCACTTGGGCTTCCACCCCACCCTCTCAAACTGTAACCAGCTCTTAGCTCTGAGGAATCCATGTGCCCGCGTGCTCGCCAAGATAGATTCAAAACCTCTGGTCGGGAAGATTAGCATCTAAGATTCAAATCCGCCTCCACATCTTGTCTCAGACTTGCCCTACCGTGAGATGGCAAGGAGCCAGAGAGAAGCTGGATGTTCTCCGCCCATCGCCCATCAGGCATTGTTTGACACCTGCGTGGGGATTAAGAGGCCAGCTCTCAGGGACTCCTCTGCAGCACTGCCTGACAATGAACTCAGCAAACTGCCAGAATTTCAAGTGGGAAGAGAAATCCACCGGGCATCTCGGAACCAGGGGGATCAGTGCTCGAAGGAGAATGGCAACACTGTGAGTGAGGACTGAGAAACCAAATCTGCGAAGTCAAAGGCACACGGGGTCGGTCCCACAGCTGCGAGGGCCTGACTCATGCCCACATCTACTCTGGATATTTTCATTCAGAGCCAGCCACCACTCTTGCCACAGATTCTTGCGGGGCAAGGGGCGAGGCAAGGATGACGTTGATGTTGCTGAATAATAAGTTTGGGCCAGTGCGGGCTCATCATTTGACACAAGCAGTAGCATTTTATATGAGGATAGAAGGCAGGTGCTGTGACATCCTTCCTCCTTCTCTTAAGTGAGAACATTGAGATCCACACATAGGAAAACTCAGAAAAGCAAGGAAAAAAAATGTCCAGGATTAAATAGTAGGGCTGGGTTTCTACTCCAATGTATCCAGTGAACCACTGACGTAAGTTCAGTTGCCCAGTGAGTTGGTTGTGATTCCAGTGTGGTCTACGAAAAGGGACACTCATTTGAGCATTCCCCAAGGAGGAATTCAGATCCTAGCCCTGCCATGACCAGCAAGCTAGCTAAGCTTCCTTGAGCCTCAGGTTCTAGTCTTTAAAAAGGAATGTCAGTACCTACCTCCAAGACCTATGGAGATTATTGAGGCTAGAGGCACACAGTAGGTCATGATCGAAGGATGATGGCTATAAATACATCATTTTCCGAAGGAAAGTTCTCTGTAATCTAATTCTCCTATCTTCCTTTAGTGGTACCTTTATTGGTGCACTGAGTCATCCTTACATATTTACTGAGTGCCTGCTGCCTTTCAGAAATTGTAGTCTTTGCTCAGGGTCTGCCCTGTTCCTGATCAGACCTTTCAGCCAGGATGGATCAAGTACCCAAGGATCAGAAATCCAAACTTCAGTGGCTTAACCAAAAAGGATGCCCTGCTTCCCAAATCAGAAATTTGGAGGTAGGGATGGTGAAGCAGATCTGAGGACTCTGCACATCTCCCCACCTCAGGCTCCTCCTGTCTTTCTGTTCCACCAGCCACGCCCAGAAGCCACCCCTAAACCAATCAGGTTCTGTCATCGAAGACAAAGGAGAAAGCAGCTGCTGCAAGTAGCTGCAGTACCAGCTCAGGTGAGTGTTATTTAGCAAGCCTGGGGGACCTGCCAAGCACTACTGGTACTTAATTTATTCTCTCTGAATTTGAATATTCATTATCATATGAGGCTATACTACTCCATATGAAGGAGTGAGGCACTCCTCATCCCCCTCTCTTTCTATCTGTACTGACTAATGAATGCCAAACCACTCTGTGTACTGGCTCTGGGTAAAGTGGGTGGGGCTGATTCATCTCCCCTTCCACCCTTCCCCTCCTTGCTCCTGTCCTTTCCTTCTCATCCCTTCCCTCTTCCCCCTTCCCTATCCTTTACTTTCCTCCCCTTCCCCTTTCTTTCTCCTTCCCTACTTGACTCTCAGTACTGGTTTTGCTAAGGAAGTGCAGGATATCAGCTAGGAAAAAACGAGGTATAACTAGAAGAAACACGGAGGATTATGTGGTCAGTGGAGGTGTGAAAGTCTTAGAGTTGATGAATAAGATCATAGACTTTGATTTTGACTGTTTCTCTTGGAACGCTGACTCTGTCATAGGTCCTAATGTCCTGTCAAGTTGAAACTTGGTAAAATGTAGATAGTAGAAATAAGACTGTAAAACCCTGAATGCAGGAACACATCCTAGCATAAAGCAAGCTGCATGCGCGACATTGCGGCCCATAACATCTGTTATAAAATAGATGCGGTAGGCGATGACCGAAGGGCCAGGTCTGACCTGCAACTGGTCTTTATAAATGAGGATTTATAAAAATCTAATTTGTGACCATTTGTTTATATATTATCTATGAAGTTTTGACAGCTACAGTGGCAGACTTGAATCATCTGGGCAGAGGCCATATGTTCCCCAAAGCCTATATTGTTTACTAGCCTCCAAGAGAAGTTCTAAGATCAGTTCTCTAAACCCCATTGTACTAGAACATACATGCTAACCTCATCACTCTAAGAGAACAAGAAGAAAAGTTAGTATTCACGCTGATTACTTGTGTGCACTTGGGTCACTGACTTAGCCTTTAGGAAGATTTTTTTTTCTTCTTTCAGTTGTGAAATGAAGACAAGTGCTGTCTTCTTTAATGTTGTAAGAGTTAGAGATGATGTAACTGGCCCTCAGTAGGTGCTCAGTAAACAGAACCCTTGGCTTCCCTGACTGGGAGAGATTCTAAGAAGATAGTGCATGGTAAAATGTACATTTTTAGAGAAAAGCATTGATACTATGTTGCTTTTCTAGAGTTCCTTAAACCATGTGCCATGAACTTGGTGACTTACACAGCAAGGGAGTATTGCCTTAGATGTGGAGGCCAGGAATCAAGTTCCAGGTACTGGCAGAGTGTTTATACCCGAAGAAAAGTTAATTGGTGCCTTGTCTCTGATTTCTGCTATTGGATGGAAGTCTTTGCCTTTCCTTATCTGTAAGCAGGTCCTTTGAACTTTTACCTCAATTCATGTTCCTTTGGCAGAGATGTGCATGCCATCTATGTCCCAATCAACCTCTCTTCATAAGAACACGGTCATATGGGGTTAGAATCTTCCCTGATGACCTCATCTTAAGGGCGTCACCTGAGGACTCTATTGCCAAATAAAAGCTCATACCCGAATCCTGGGAGTTAGGACTTTATTATCTGTGGGGAGATGTAATTCAGCAGAGGAAATGAGGAGCGTAACAGATGCAAACATGGCAGTCAGATAACTAACTGTAAGGGGGCTCACTGGACAGCCGAGGAGGCCTATGGTGGTCTGATGAGAAGAGAGAGAAAATGCAAAACATCAGAAATGGAGCTCCCTTAGTGACCAGTGAGGAGAGGAACTGACAGGGACACTGAAGATGGTAGAGGACACCATTGTTGGAATTGAATCCTACTAATTTAGAAGGAAGGGATAGACCCACTTCATTAGAATGGAGTTCTGTGAAGACAAGAATAAAAAATTTTTTGTGGAAACAGAGAATGAGCAAAAGAAAATGACTTTTCTTGAACCTGCAGTATGTTATATATCTGTCCAGGGCACTAAGTGGCAGCCTGGTGAGGTGGAGGCCCGGGTAATAATTCTTAATGGGTGGATGACATCACTGGACATTGGAAGAGCAGATGCCGGGAGATGGGTAGTATGTGTTCTCACCTCGTGCTCCCAATCTTCTCTTAGATGACCATGTTTAGACATTCACCCTCCTCCGTTCCAGCCCATGGCATCCCACACTTGTCGGGAACTGCCCTCGGTCCTGCACAAACATTTCCTGCACTGCCAGGTGATCACACCTGCTGGCATGAGCGCAGACAGCATGCCGATAGCTCCTGCCCAGGCAAAAAAACAAACGCCAAGCTTGTGGTTGGGACACACCTTTCTCCCCGCTATAGAAACTGGTCTCTCATTTCTCAGCATGCCTGTCTGTACAATGGCCACCTCTTACAGTACTATCCGCAGGAAAAGGAGAGACTGCTGCCCCTTACAAGTAAGCTACCACACTGTGAGTGTTCGATACATATTGGAATCTCCTATTGTCATAGTTGATGCCTGCAACTTGCCTATTATTTTATCTGTCATAGGCAACTATGCCATCTTGTGAATAGAATGATCTACCCTGAAAATCAAATCCCAGGGACACTTCTGCCTCCATTACTCCCATTTCCTAAATGATACAGCTTCGTCCTAAAGTTTGATTGGAAGCTTCGTTCTACAAGCATAATTGATTAAAGTGTTGGCCATTGACTTTACAGCTTAAATTTTACCTCCCCTCTCGCAGCTAGAGGTGTGGATATTGGGAAGAGAAATCCTCTTGCTGTTTTGCCCAATCTTGAAGTTATATGTAGTTGAGATGAGGGGTCCCCAGACACCAGTCATCTCATTGTCATATAAAGGACAGCCATCACTTTGGAGATTCCCAGAGTCACACTCTGTTTCTCAGGAAGCAAATAGACATCGTAGCATTTGGCCCTACAGTGCTAGCTCCAGGAATCTTCTCAGAACTATCAGTGGTCTTCACTGCAGCAGACTTGGTCTGGGAAGTCCAATTTACTGACTAGTTAGCTGTCTAGCATTCTTTATTCAAAATTTTGGGTCAACTCCAGGGCTACCTACAGACAGCAACATCCATAGATGCCCAAGTCCACTTTATAAGTAGGTATTATATTTGCATAGGCTCTGTGGATAGCCTTCAGTATTCTCCAGGTGACTTTTGATTCCTAATGCACATTAAGTTTGATTTGATCGTCATTGAAATCATTAGAGCATCAAAATACGTTTTTGTTTTTAAAAGTCTGTGTGTTTTCAGTATATACATATTCCTTTAAAATATTTTCAGTCCACTGTTAGTTGAATCAGCAAAGGGAGAACTGGTGGGCATGGAGGGCTGACTGTGTCTAGCTTGCCTAGCTATTTGAGTATTTTGTTGTCTTGCATTGGCTTTAAAGAATATTTATTTCAGTGTCCAGTCCAGTTAGTTCCCGTGTTGTGTTTCTTTCTCAGTGTTTTTTTTCCCTGTTATTTTCTCATATTGATATTTCCACGTGAAGTTTCTAAGCATGTGCATATGGATAAGACTGATATCATTAGAAATAAAAAAAATATATATATACAGGCCTAGGAGATGGTTCAGGGGATAAGCACTTGGTGGGTAATTGTGATGCCTGAAATTTGAGTCCCCCTTATCTGTGTGAAAAGTCTGGTGGACATGGTGACCCTGGTGGACATGGTGACCATCCTGTCACCCCAATGTTTGGGAGGTGGAGACAGGAGTATCGTGTAGGTGAGCTGTCTAGAAGACATCTGAGTCTGTGGTCTTTGGGTCTAGTGATAAATAAGAGAAATTAAGGAAGATGCTTGATATCAACCACACACACACACACACACACACACACTTACACACCTATGCACTTATACACCTATGCATACACACAAATATAAACAGGACAAAACCTATTCTTGGGTTGCGTTTCCTCCAGCGAAGTCCCACAGTAAGTGAAAACTGAACTGTATCATGGAACTATAAGAAATCAACAGCGAGCTAAGGTGGACTTGAGGAATGTTGAAAGCACATGGGAGTTGAACACATCACAGAATTGACATTCAAACGCAAGTGGCATCCGTGGTAAGTCCATCTAAAAAAGATGCTTGCATTATTAGAACTAGGAAAGAGATAGGTCCCCAGAGAGCCTTGGGGAAAATGTCTTGCTGAACATGGTGGCTCACTCCTATAATTCCAGCACTTGAAGACAGAAGGGGGACCAGGACCTACAGTCTCCCTTAGCTACATAGTGAGTTCAAGGTCAGCTGAGCTACACTGATTCAAAACATATATGTGCACACATATGTGTATATGTATGTACACGTTTGACTTTGAGCGATAAGGTTCTTGGAAAAATCCATATTACAAGAAGAAGTTTGGACACAGTCTGGTTTCCACTTGGATTTCTATAAGCAAGGAGGCTAGCTAGACTCGGGTGCTGTAGACCTCTGGGAGACAGGGCCACTTCCAGGTGTCTCCATTCCTTTCTAAAACACATTGTCACCAACAAGGACCACTTCAGTCTTCTGCCTAGCCCAAGAACTTGACTTGGAAAGAAGAGGAAGAACTGGGGAGGGGCAATCAGATCATACTCAAGATGAAGTTCTACCATCCACCTTTTCTAGGGTCTGGCTGTGTATAGAATGAAAACAAGGTCTCTGGGCTGTTTGAAGAAGCTTCTTGACCTGAGTATTTATGATAAAAGAAAAATAGAAATAATGTTTACCTCTGTCTTATGTGGTAGTTTGAATGTTATTTAAATATGTTGCATTTTCTTTATGAATTAAAAATTATTAGAAAGGAAAGATTAATTTTAAATGAAGTAAATGCAATTGCCACTGTTATTGAGTAAAGTTTGGCATCTATCTATCTATCTATCTATCTATCTATCTATCTATGATTTTTGTTTATTTTGTTTTTGAGACAGGGTTTCTCTGTGTGGCCCTGGCTGTCCTAGAACTCACTCTGTAGTCCAGGCTGGCCTTGAACTCATAGATCTGCCTATCTCTGCATCCTGATTGCTGATATTATAGGTGTGTGCCACTACTGCCAAGCTAATTTTTTTCTTTTAAACAAGGGGGAAAAAATCTCTATTCTCACACAAGCTATAAATCACACAAACTAATATTTTATAATTTAATTTTAAGATTTTTTAGCCCTATTTGAACAAAATTTTTTAAATAGAAAGTTTTAAAGGAGCACATAAAGAATGAAATTTTCCTTTTAACCATAGTCCAGATTTAAAGTTCATATTCTTAATGGCGAAAAAGGAACCACAGGAAAGATTTAATTGGTAGTCAAAATAAAGTAAAATAAGATAAAAACTAAGAACAGAGTCGTTGAAAATATTCTTTGACATGGCATATTGTTAATGGGCTAAGAAATGTGTATTCTGAGCCGGGCGTGGTGGCGCACGCCTTTAATCTCAGCACTCGGGAGGCAGAGGCAGGCGGATCTCTGAGTTCGAGGCCAGCCTGGTCTACAAAGTGAGTTCCAGGCTGTACAGAGAAACCCTGTCTCGAAAAACCAAAAAAAAAAAAAAAAAAAGGAAAAAAAAAAGAAATGTGTATTCTACTGGTAATGCTGACACATCAGGAGCTGTGCTGTGCTAAGCAGGATCCTGAGATCTGGAGGTCGTTTCAAGGGCTGGAAAGTCTAAAAACTCCTCGGCGAATTCACCAAACCCTGGAAGTCAGCACCAGGGCGTTGGAGACGGCAAAGGGCTAGGCTCACTTCCTGCCTCAGTTTCTTCATCCGCTAACAGTGTCTGCTGCTGACTTCCTGAAACTCTTTAGGCTTGTCAATCACGGATTAGCTTCTTTTTTCATTGGGTGCTTCCTCTGCCGTGGCTTGGTCCCACATTATTTGGTCTGGTAGGCAGCTCCCGTGGTTCGGTGGCCTCTCACTTGCTTAGAGTCAAAGCTCCCTCTCCGCACCTTCTTACTCTATCCTCTCACGCTTGGACCGCTTCCAGCTCTCTAAGTCCATAACAGCTACTCAACAGCACCCCTCCCCAAGTCAGCCAATGCCACGTTATTTATGGAGTAGTTTATCTTATTTGAGAATGGTCCAGGTCCTTTCTGTCCTTGAGCCCTTATTTGTCGCTTGTCCTAATGACAAGTCCCGGCTGAGGTGTATTAATAGCCTGTGAGTCATCCAAGGCGCCATTCAACAGTACAGCCATCGGAGCCACACGAGTAGGAAGACGGGAACGCGCTGATTTCACTGGTGGGTGCCCTCACATAAGCTTAGCTACCTGTAGGTGGTAGCAGTGATGGGGGCTTTATTTTCTGCTAGTCCCTTCATCTAGGTTACTTCTTTATGCTTCCCTTACCTGTGCCAAGTGGGTGTTTTCTATTTTGCAAATGAAGACATGGAAACTTGGAAATGTCAGCTGACTTGCTGCTGCTGTTCTCAGTGGGCACATCCACCAACCAGAAGCACAGTGTGTTCCATACCCAAGGGCACGGTTTCTCTCCCCTACCGCCTGGTGCAGTGAATGTAGAATTTCCTGAGCGGTTGCAAGGAGACTTTTGTGCCCACCTGGGTGTTATATTTCTACTCGGAATTTCAGAACATTCAAACGTGCTTGGTAGCTTGTTCCCCAGTGTTCTCCATTGAAACATCCCTTATGGGCACAGCACATGGATTTATGGACGGGTTGGCTATGGTTCTGAGCATCTTTGCCAGGCTTGTCCCTGTTACCCTAGGACACAAGAGCTGCCAGTGTTTGTAGCATGCATGAGCCTAATTAGCAGTTTTAAGCGATCAGAACATCAAGTGCCTTCCTCTTTCTGCTCTGGAGACTTTCAAACATGCCTACAGCATTGTTCTCTGCAATACAGAACATCCCCTGCCCTCCAAGGTAGACTCCAGCACGGGTTTCCTTGTACATCACGTTGCCCATTCCATACGATATGTGGGACGTGTTAGAGATATTTGTGTCCCTCGGAGGCACCTGCTATGGGACTCGGGAGTGTTTGTCTCAAATAATGTGTTCTGTTGCAAAAGGCAAAAAAAAAAAAAAAAAAACCAACAATATTAATTAGGTGCAATCCCCAAGCCAAAAATGATACTAGCTGTTTTACATGCATTATGTCATCTAGTTCTCACAGGAATCTAAGAGAGAGGGAGTTTAAACGCCATTTATCAATACATCTACAAATAACATCGAAAGCAGAGGATGTTCCCAAGTATGCTCTGTCGAGACGAGGCTGCCAAATGCAAATTAGGAAGAGACAGTTTCTAGAACACATAGTTCAGGGAAATCACAAGCTTTGAAGCAAGTAATTACAAACACCACAGATGCTAGTGATATTCAGAGTAATCAGTATTACTGCTGCGGTGAGCACTGGCTTTGAGACCACAGCTGCTGGGGTTCTCCATGAGTCCCATTACTATGTGCCTCAGTGATTCCCCACAGCATCTTTAGAAGATATACAATCATGAAACACTTCTCTTGCAGGAATTGGGGTCTAGGGAATTAATGAACTCGTCCAAGTTTCCGTTATCACAGATTTAAGAACCAATTTTGCATAGGTGTTGAGGTTATGAGCAAGAAGGGACCAGGCTTTGTGGCTTCAAACTATGTTTTCTAGTTGTTTCTTCTAAGAGCAATGGCTCAGCTCTCTGAATCTTGGCTGTCTCTGTACAACATAAAGATTATGATCTCACTCACAGTTGTTTCTTATGTAACACATAGGGAAACTGGAACCAAGGCTATAGTCTAGGGTCTAGGGCCAAGTGGCAGGGTTGGGGATCGGCAAAGTTGACAGATGCTTCTCGGTCATTGATGCTTGGTTATATTTCAAGTAACAGTGCTGTCAAGTTCATTCAGTGCCCAAGACCCAGTTTAATCCCTGCCGGAGCTCATCTTAATTGTCTTTACTATTGGAGCATTACTGGGTTGGGGTCTTTGAGGGCTAACATCCTTCCCCAGAGACTGGGTTGCTTCTCTCAGGGATGGATTCATTCTTGGAGAGAAGGCCGTTGTAAAGCACCCACCCACCTTCTTCTGCCCCCTTCTCTTTTCTACATACCTGCTTGCCACACTCACACACACTCCTGCCATATGAAGTGTGAATTGCCTCCTAACCATTACCACAACGCTTTCCAGAGCAGCGTGTTTAGATACACGCTTGTGTATAGATGGCCAAGGAAAAGAGTTAAGGTGGGCAGAGAGCTTGAGATCTACTGTGTGGGTGATTGGGAGCTTGGCTGGGGTGGGGATTTCATTTTCAGAAGGGTTTTCTTTGGGGAACAAAGGTGAACAAAAAGAATGAATGGGATGTAGGCAAATGGTCCCCATGGAAATATTTCAAACTTCCACCACAAGTGAGTATTGTGTGACTGGTGTTTGAAGGTTACATTGTCAAGTTTATTTGTTCTCTGAAGATGTCTGTGAACAGCAAGCCTGGTATATGTTCTGGGACACATACACACACACAAACACACACACATTCCGGTTGTGCTGGGTCTTCTTAGCTGTCAACACACCGTTGATTTTGCTTTTGTGCCAGCTGATAACTACCATTAACGTCTTAAAAATGCAAGCAGCTTCACAAGGCAGCCCTTACCTCGGGCTGGGTTGTTCTAGAACAGAACAGCTCCTCCTCTTTCCACCCTTCACCACAACCTTATTAGGACCAAACATGTTTCCTCCTTTCCCTCAGACATGCATCTTCTTGTTTGGCTTTCCTCAGGTCCAGATTTGTGAAGAGGATTCATGGAAAGCCCCCGATCCTTATCTGAATAAGATTCACTTCTATGAGGCATTGGATGTCTTGCATTCTACCCACAGCCCAGCCCTATATCGCAGGGTACATATAGTCAACTGAAAAACTATTGCTCTTATTTCTTTTAACTGTGCACCAAGTTTAGAATTTTATTCTTCTAATTATCTCTGTGAACTATCAGCTTCCTGTCACCCCGATCAGTTCTACCCTCCTTTAGGTCCTGTACTTATCACCAGGGCTTCTGCATGGAAGCAACCTGCCCTGTCTTCTTGCCTTCCTTCCTTCCCTAAGCAAACCCACTCCCACAGTTTAGTTCCTAAAATGCAAATCTGATCTTATGAAACCCTTCTTCAAAACTCTTCAATGTTCCCCTGGTATCTCCAGGGATATGGGCTGGCTCATGATAGAGATTTCTAGAAAGAAATGGACCAGAACTTTTGTACTAGACCTGTGAGAACTCTTCAAATGACTTGTTTTAGTAGTTGACACAGAAAAAATTCTTTGTTATTTCTTGAGGAAAAGCTTTGCCTATGGTTTTGTTTTTAGTGGCTCTCAGGATATTCTTGTGGGGTGGGCTGGGGACAGTGTTTTCCTATTCAATAAGAGATAGGCTGTAGAAACCGGGAGGCACTGGACCCTTGACATTATGCATTTAGGTTTACTAGGCTTCATAATGTGGCTTGACTGACTGAAGGACACGGATTCAAAAGGCACAGAGAAGTCCATGAGTTCTCTCTACTATTCTCGGTTCTCCATTCACAGCCAACAGCACAGCTCTTCATTCATAAATACCATGAAAACAGCAAGAACGGCTTTGATTTTAAGTTTTTGACTTGGTCTCCTAAGGAGGTATTAGGTATTAACTGGAATGATGTTGAGGGGATGGGAAAACTGAGGCACAGTGAGCAAAAAGATTAGTGGCACCAGAGCAAAATCCCAGGTCACAGTTGGTACTCAGTGTCACCTTCTGATTCATAGAACACACTCGGCAGCTCTCTAAGTCACGACCTTACTGGGATGTGAACTTGACTACAGCTGAAATTAACTAAAACCCCAAAATGGGGGGTGGGCACACCCATAAGGGATTTTTTTTCTTAATTGCATTATTTGAAGTGAAAAGATTCACTTTGAGTTGGGAAGACACACCATTAATCCAGATCTTATTTATTTATTTATTTATTTATTTATTTATCTATTTATTTGAGACAGGGTTTCTCTGTGTAGCCCTGGCTATTGAGTAACTCTGTAGACCAAGATGGTCTTGAACTCTTGAACTCAGAGATACATTTGCCTCTGCCTCCCATGCTGAGACTAAAGGCATGAGTCACTATGCCTAACCAATCCAGACCTTTTGAAGTGGGAAGACCCTCTTCTAATCTGGGTCATACTTTCTGCCAGAAGCCTATATAAAGGAGATTGAAGAAGGAAAATTTGTCTGTCTGTCTGTCTGTCTGTCTGTCTGTCTGTCTTGCCTGCTTTCTCATGTCCTCCCTGGAAAGTCCTTTATGGACATTAGAGCCTGTATCTTTGAGATTCTGGCATATACTTAAGACCAGCGGAGACATCCAGCTTCCTTGACTGAACAACTACTGTACTCTTGGACTTTCCATTCATAGGCCATTGTTGGATTAGCTGTACCACAGCCTCTAAGTCAGACTAATAAATCCACTTTGTGTGTTGAGATGGGGTGAGGTGGAGGGCGTTCATTCTATCAATTCTGTTACTGTAGGGAACCCTGGCTAATGTACCTACAACAACGAAACTGCAGTCAGTAAATCCATGAAACCTGCAACATAGGCAGCCATTTCAGCCTTGACTGTTCCCCTCCCTTTGTGGGGAATTACCACTTTTTTCTGGGTCTAAAAGTATGGGATTGAAGAAAACGTTTCTGTGCTTTATTTTCCTTTTCAACAGTTTATATATTATTTAACAGAGCATATATTACATATGTATGATATGTTGTAATCATATTACTCTGTTGTCTCCCTCCCTTCTCTGAGATTTTCCTTCTTCCTAATTCTCCAGTGGATACACCATTAAAGAAAATGAGACTCTCTTCTCCCACAGTTAATAGTCGACAGTTCTTACGGACAGCATGGGGGCCTCATGGGCACCTCTCCTGTGTATGATGGAAGGTTGGAGGGCCTAATCCTGTACATGTACCCATAGCATCTGTGTGTTCGAGGATACAAAAGCCATGTCATATCTGGATGGCAGTGTTTCATGGGATTCCTCCCTATCCACTGGTTTTTTCAAGTCTTTCTTCTCCCTCTTCTGTGTTATTTCATGAGCCTTAATGGGTAGTTCTAGAGTTTGGACAAATTAACCACTATGTGTTCAACACTGAAGGGTAATATAAAGCAGATACGCCATCCTAAATCAGTCTTCTGTCCCCTACCCTGTCAACCCTTTCCCACTTCTGGGTGCCTGACACACATTCATATGCTTATTGACTCTGTAGACTTTCCCTTTTCAGAATATCAAGTAAAGGGAGTTATATGTGAATAGTGTTGAATGGTGTATAGTTGTTTCTGTCTTATTTCTTTCGCTTAGTGAATTTGCACATGTCTTTGTGATGTTTTTATTGTTAATTCTCTTTAATTATCCAGTAACAGCTCATTGCATAGATGTATAGTTTGTTTACACATTTACTTACTACAGAATAGTACTTGCTACTATTTTTGATAATTATGATTAAAGTCTATGTAAAACTTATAGTCTGGCTGGGAATGTAGCACAGGTGTTAGAGTGGTTAATTAGTATGCCCTGGGTTTAATCATCAGGGCCACATAAACCAGATGTGGTGATGCATGTCTATAATATTGGGGGTTCATCCATGTGAGGTGAAGACAGAAGGATCAGGTAATCCTTAACTATGTAGTAACTTTGAGGCCAGCTTGGTATACATGAGATGTTGTCTTTAAAAAAATCATGTACATGAATAAAAATCTTCCTAAATGAACATTTTCAAATACGTTATATGTATGAGTAGTGGGTCACGTGGTAAGATTTATCATTGTAGATTCTCTTCAAGGGATTGTTCCAGGAAAGCTTGGCATCTGTATGGAGAAGAGTGAAACTGAACATTTGTGTCATACCACGTGCAAGATGCAATTCATAGTGGACTAAAGACCTAAGAACAATAGAAGAAGTAAAGTGAAAACTATTGACATTCAGCTTGGAAAATACATTTTGCTACCCAGAGATTAAGGAAGAAAACTAAATGTGGACAGAGATGATGGTGTTCCTCAGAGCAAAGCAAATGATCAACAGTGTAAGGAAACAATCTGCAAAGTGGGAGTGCTTCCAATTCATTCAACTGAGAGTGGCTAACATGGAAAACGTAGGAAACCAAATGTGCTGCTAGCAGGAAAGCAAATAGCATGCCTGAAGAGTAGACAAATCATCTGAAAAACATTTTTTTTGAAAGAAAAAAAAAAGCAAATGACTGGCCAATAGCTATATAAAAACATGCTCAATATTTTTAATTTTCAGAAAAATGCAATGAAATATTCCCTTACACCTGGCATGGTGATGGTTATCAAGTAGACGGGAAACAATGAGTTTTGAAAAAAGATATGGGGGAAAAGCATCCTTTTATAAAGTATAATTACGTATTAGGGCTGTCTAGAGGAGCAGAATCATTACAATGATATATTTTTACAAAGGAGGATTTGTTAGATTGGCTTACGTGACACAGGCGAGGTAATCCAACAGTAGTAGGAGAGGCAGAGGAGCCAGTAGCTTCTCGGTCCACAAAGCGGAATGTGTCAACAGTCACAATCTGGGGTGGAAGATGGGGGCTATTCAGGTTGGTCACTGGTCAGTGCAGAATAAGAGCAGCAGCAACTGAAATAGAGTAGATGCATGTACCATCAAGGATTATAGTGGGCAGGCAAAAGTCTTTGCCATCAGACATACATATCTGGGTTGCCATTGGCAGATGCCACCCACTCTGGGATGTGGTTTTTCCTTTTCAGTTAACCCTTCTAGAAACCACTCTTATAAACCCATCCAGAGCTGTATCTCTTGGTTGTCCACAGTTCTAGTCAAGTTTACAAGCAATATTAACCACCACATCTCATTATGTAATTAGTAATGGATTGGAAATTAAAATGGAAGTTCTTCCTAACATTGAAGATAGAACTGCCATATAAACCTCCAGTCCTGATTCCAGGTATATGTTCATAAGAAATAAATTCAGCACAGTGAAAAGATATCTGCATTCCCATGTCCATCTCAGCATTATTTACATTAGCCTAGACATTGAGCAAATCGGTGTCCATTATATATAAATGGTGAAAGAAAATATAGAATATCTTTACAATGGGATTTTATTTAACTATAAAAGAGAAGAAAACCATGAATTTTGTAACAACAGGGACAAGCTTAAAGGAAATTAATAGAAGACTAGATCTTAAGTGTTTTCAACACCAGGGAAGGTAACGAATAAGATAAGTGTGCTAATTTGCTTTGTTTATCCAGTTCATATATATGTATATGTCACAGTTTGTATACCATAAATATACACATTTTTTAACCAAAGAAACTTTCAAATTCTTCCAATGTGACTGCCATTTTGAATTCCTACAAACAATAAATATAGTTTCTAGTTGTGATAGTTCTAATTTTCAACTTGACAATTTTCAATGTAGACTCATCAGAGAAGAGAGTTTCAGTGAGTTGTCTAGATCAGGTTGGCCTATAGGCAGGCTATGGGGAATTATTTTGATTAGCTAAATTGATGTGGAAAGACCCAGCCCACAGTGGGTAGCACTATTCCCTAGGCAGGGGATCCTAGATTATATAAAGGTTGAGAGAGGACTAAACACTAATCATTTATTCTTTCTCTGCTCTTGATTGAGGATGTGACTAAGTCTTCAAAGTCTTGCCTTGACTTTTCCAAAATGACAGACTAGTTTGGAACAGTAAACCAAATCAATCTTTTCCCATATAAGCTGTTTTCTGTCAGGTATTTTATTACAGCAACAGAAATAAAACTAAAACATGTGTCCTCAGCCCATGGTTAGTATTGTTTCTAAGTAGTTTGGAATCAAGCCATTCTAATGGATGTGAAATTATATCTTGTTTTTTCACACATACATTGTTTTGGCTTTGTAGAACACATCTTGTTATGTGCATCATTGTGTTTTTATGGTAAGTCACATTGTTGTATACAGGTGGAATTTATTGCTTCTTACTGTTGCATAATATTCTAGCTCTTACAGATAGTAGTGGGAGGAGGATTAAGTCTCCTCTATCTATCATCAGCACCATCCTTCTAAATTATGTAAAAATAATTCTTATGCAAATGTGGCTTCCAGGCAAGTTTCCAGACTCTTGTTCCAAACAGGTACTGACAATGGTGATGTGTCTGGGGGTGTGTGGATGAGTGCTGGATAAGATCGGAGAGACATCTGCCTCATTTTCTACCACTCCCTCTGATATGGCCCCATTGATAGAAGGTACTGTGTTAGAATTCAGGCTTGCATCCAGACAGACCACACCAGGCCAATACAGTTCCATGTGGGAGGTTTATTGTGTGGGAAGGGAGCAAAAGGTAGCAACAAAGACAAAGGGGAAAGAGAAGGTGGAGGTCAGGAGGGTCTGCCTTTCATTTGGGTTGTGATGTAACTGCTCGCAGGTAAAAGGTAGGAGGTGAGCCAAGTGGATTGTGGGAATGTATGGTGATTGCCATGGCAACAGATGCGCGGGATCCCTGTTGTCTATGGGTGACATCACCACCATTGCTGGGTTCGGAGGTGATCTGCAAAGCCGGTTCCTGATACCAAAAGAAGGTGTTGAAAACATGCTGTGGTGTTTCTGAATTCAGAGTCAAGGTGGTCACTGCCAACTGGTAAAATTGGTATGGAAATAGATACACTAGACTCTGTATAGCCCTACCTAGAAGAAAGTTGGCTTCATGTATGTGATGGGGTGCTGGGAAAAGATAAGAGGAAGCATATTATATTATATGTTATTGAGTGTCTACTGTGTTAACTCTGGCATCAGGACATCCTATGCAGACTCTCATAAGATGGACACAAAGTCCTACAACATCAAGACTTTGCCTCAGTATGTGAGGAGGAAGTTATGACCATTGCGGGTGGGAGCATGATCCCAAGAAGACTTAGGATGAAATGACATTCTGAGGTGAAGTCTTTGTGACTCCAAAGTTCTCAATATTCTCCCTGCACTGTGGATCTGTTCATAGGAAACTTTTAACCATGGCCAAGGGGTTTGGGTGTTGTATAGTCAGTACACAATGTTGCTGCTGGGCTTTAAACAGTAGATGCCCAAAGAGTTGTAAAGGAAGGCTTTCATGGGGAAGTTAGTTCAGATAACTAATTAGGAGTCTATAGCAGTAGTCTGCACAGGAGATGAAGGGTTTGCATTTAGACAGCAGTGATTCTGAAGAGGAAGCAACAAGCGTGAGTCAGGGTGTCCGACAAGTGAGGTTTCGGAGCTCACTGAAAGACATCTTCATGGGAACAGCGCAGACATTGTTTCCGAGGAGACTGAAGAGCACAAGCCCCAGGCAGGAAACACAAGCTATTGAAAGTGGAATGCCTTTCTTGGGAATTAATGCTGCTGATGTTGGATTTAGTCCCTTCCTAATTTGCCTGCTGATTGAAGGGAATTTACCTGTTATGACAGTTGGAGCCTTTCTGTCGATGCCATGGTAGAATCTTGCAGGGACAAAGCTTATTGTGTGCTGTTGAATCGTGTTGGTCCTGGCTTTGAAACACTGAAGCACACAGCCCTGAAAGTACTACAACACACTCGAAGCAATTGCTTATTGCTCTTTATCTCCTGGAATGCTTAAATAAATCCCGAGGATTTATTTGCACTATTCAATGTAACTTAAAGTAAGTTTTTCCCTTGTACTCTTGGCCTGGACTGTTTAAATTGATCCCACTCCATCACCCTCCAATGTTTATTCTCCATACATTGTTCCATTTATTACTGCATAGCCCTTGATGTCCTGACCTTATGAGTACTTCTGGGTTTGGGGAAAGTGGATTAGTTGCTGACCTAATACGTGCTGACTCCCCCAAGATGTCTGAGTTTGCGGGTTGGCCACTCCATTAGCAAACTTGTTCTCACTGAGTTGACCCACTCTCTCCCTAGTATCTCTCCTGAGAGCCGTGCTTTGGGTCTCTGGACACAACCAGCGATGCTGTAAAGTTGTGCTAAGGAGCTATTCTTGTTTCCCTCTATGTATGTATTCTACAAATACTATGACCAGGCAACCATGGTGCTTCACTGTACCATCGACAATCAGCCCTGTGAAGGGTTCTTTAGCAATGGTTCCTTGCTCAAGTGACAGCGACACCTACCTTAGAGGCCATAACACTCCAGTCCTTTGGACAGTTTTATAGAAAAGGAATTGGCTAAAGATTTTAAGCCACCTTAAGTGTGTGTATTACTTTTTGACCATATAATAAATAACCCCCCCCCAAACTTCAGTAATTTAGAAAAATATATAATATATGCACACAGATGTGCACGTATGTATTTGGAATGACACATAAGGAATAATACCTATGTATATAATATAGTATATGTGTGTTTGTTTATTCATGATGTGTACATGTGCTAAATGTGTGTAATGGTATTTCTCACTCTCAGATCTGTTTGTGGGCTGTGGGTTGCATGGTTCTTCTTGGTTCAGCTGGATGGAAGGCCAAGTCTCTGATTGGGATATGCT
Organism: Mus minutoides; assembly: GCA_902729485.2. NCBI lineage: Eukaryota > Metazoa > Chordata > Mammalia > Rodentia > Muridae > Mus > Mus minutoides. The sequence goes on from LR750014.1 coordinate 880,985, forward strand.
GGCCTCACATATGCTGGAAGAATGAGACGGACTAAGAAAACTCCCATATTAATGCTTAAAACTCACGATTAGGTGCTGCAAATGACATTTCTGTGGTTATTCGTCCTGTCACCTGGCTGATGAGAGGAGATGAGATGAAGAGAGAGACATCTCACTCAGATGATGTGTGGCCAAGTCACATGGTGATGAGTAAGCAATGTGTTTACTAGATGGAGTCCAGGGTTAGGAACAGAACATACTCTTCCACACTATGGAAAAATGTTTATCAGCTGTTGTAAGTCAGATTTAGTAAAGGCAAAGACCAAGATGAGTGTTTCTGAGCATGTGATTTACTGAGAGTCACCTCTCAAGAGAAAACTGTATGGAGGAAGGAACAGGATAGGACAGGATAAAGAGCAAAGTTAGAAAAAGAACGCGACTTCACTGGCAGCCTAACCTGGGTCCCATTAGCTGGTTATATGTTGGATTATAAACAGCCTTGCCATGCTGTCTTTCCCTGGTGTAAGAAATTAGTTTCAGTATGCCCCTAATAATCAGTTGTTGGCTGTGAGCCTCTTCCCAGAAGATAAGTATCTCCCAAGGTGTGAGGAACGAGGAGGCTTCTTTCAACTGAGAGCAATTTGTGGAGAAGGCCCGAGACTCTGTGTGCTTGGCAGTCAATGCTCACCATAGTTAAGGGGTGGGGGGAAACAACTTGCCAAAGGACAGCTGGGACCGCTGCCCTTCCTGAGCTATTCATCCTTGCTGGCTGACTCTGAGTCATCCTCTACCAGCTCCCCTCACTCTACTTCCCTGGGTATCAGCAGTGTGTGTGATGAAACACCCCTGCACCACTCAGGCTGTGCTGTCATGCACCCTTACACTGCTCAGGCTGTATTGTAATGCACCCCTGCTTGGCTCAGGCTGTGTTGTGATACAGCCCTGCACCTCTTAGGCTGTGTTGTGATGCAACCCTGAATAGCTCGGGCTGTGTTGTGATATATCCCTGAATCCTACACCACAGGATTTTTATATCCATCCAAGCACAATATCTCCAAGATTCTATTTGGTATCACTTTGGAACCTCATGAAAGGAGTGATAGAGAGGTAAGGCTGTGATTGATACCTCTCCACCAGCTCTATAAAAGATCCTTTTACTCAGTTGGAATGCAAGTTGTTTTACATGGGCCTTTGGGACGGGGCCTTAATGCATGGCGAATCCTGCATCAGGGTAGGTTTAGCTTATTTTATGATTTACAGTCAAAATCAAACACCAGAGAATTAATTCAACTAGCCAACTCAGCACAATAGAGTATATCTATAGAGATATATATCTATATCCATCTAGGGATAGAGATAAAGATAGATATAAATGATATATAGATGATACAGATATAGTTGATATGATATCAATTTTGTATTTGTATTTATATTTTTATTCATGTATACATCTCTTACTGAAATTATGTATCAGCAACTCTAACCCCTCATTGTGACTAGAGTCTTTTACTCCTGCTGGTATGATCCATACTAGCCTGAGATTCTCAGAGATACCAGGAGGTAGCCACTGTTTTAAGTTTGATGGGATTTTAAACTCTGGGGAATCAGAACCTCCCGGTCCACAGAGCTTAAACTAGTGTGAGCAAGAAGCAGAAATGTGCACATTGCTTATTCCAACTGGTTGTAAAACAAGCTACTCTACTTCCAACATGCTTATCTATGAAGGGCGTGTGTGTGTGTGTGTGTGTGTGTGTGTGTGTGTGTGTGTGTGTGTGTGTGTGTTGACTGCTGCTTTAGACTGCATGCCACCCACACTAGACCTTCATCATCTTACCCACATCTTTATGAGTTTGCCCTGCCACTTCATGGTAGAAGCTTTGGGCACGCGCAGTATGTGGTTGAAATATATTCCAAGCTGTGTTCTTCTTAGCAAACCTCTTTTTCTATTAAGACGCTCTTTATTCTGAAGCAGAGTTAACCTAGGATCCCATGTCAGTAAGGCAGGTGATTTTTGAGCTTTTAATAGTGATATTGACTAAGGCTTTGCTGAAATAAAGGCAACCCTATACCTAAACTATGTGTCAATGTCAGTAAGGGTACAACGTCTTGAAATAAGGAGGAACTATCTGGAGAAACCAGTCATACCTTCCCTCCAGCTAAAGCAGGAAACTCTTCAGTTGCTTGAATTGGGTAGCACTAGCTACATCTCCTATGATGGGAGAGTTATAATGTAATCATTTTATCACTAAGCAGCTGCTTTGTCTCTCCATAGATGATGCTATGTCAAGGGCTTTATGTTAGTACCTGCAAAGATTCTTAACTACCTTCAGGAGTCCAGAACACTTGTCTAACAAGTTAGGTGACAGATTTGTGACTCACAGATAGCCATCAAAGATAAACAGAAACTTAGAATCTGTAATGAGCTTATCTAGAAAGGCTCCAGAAAGTGTCCCAGGGCAGATGAAGCTGTCTGCACATGTTTTATGGGGCGAGGAACCCCAAAGACATTCCACTGAAGATATTATACCCTGGGTGCAGTTGGTGCTATACAGTACAAACACTGCAGAGTTTCGTGTTCTAGCTGGAGGTAGGATATGACTTTGGCTTCTCCAGACAGTTCCTCCTTATTTCAAGACATTGTATTCTTGCTTTGGTCTATGTCTACTTTGAGAACAACAAGCAGGAGTGCAAGTTGGTTGTCCATGGCTTCTGAGGACCAGCTCTTCTGCATGACATCAGTGACACATTTAACCTCCAGCTGGAAGCAGACGCCTGTGCCTTTGAACATCTGAGTATATAGTTTTCATCTCTATCCTCAAGGCTAATCTAGTATGATTTAATTACACAATCTATGGAGTGGTAGAGGCTAGAGGCTGGCTGGCATCTGTCAACTAAGTTATGTGCCCCTTGAATGGAGCTACTTCTCCATTATACACCATGATAGAATGAGTCCTACAGTTTTTGGCCTCTCCCATAAATATGTTTAAATCCACCTTTTATTGACTTCTCTAACTCTGATCTTTTATCTATTTTTATCCATCTGACAGATCAAATAGGACTTTTGCTACTGTTCATATGTCTGTATGTATCCCAAGCTTGGACCACTTCTCCCTACATAGAAAAATTAATGACTAAATGGGCAAGTTCACCTCCCATAATCACCTTTTAGGTTCATTTCTCGGTGGTGAGACAGCCTAGAAAGAGCATCTTGTTATTTGCCTTAATTTCCCAAGCTCATCTGTCCATAAACCCAGATTAGAAATGTGTCCTTCTCTGGTATGAGGAAATTACAGTGCCCCCATGAAATTGTGGGTGTAGTGTAGAAGGAAGCACCAGAGCAGCGCAATCCTACCCCTGTCCATTGGATCTCCCAGTACAGATTACATTACACAGTCCAACATTACAGAGCATAGTGTCATCTTAACAAGGAGCAGCTAGTAGATGCACTTATCTTAGTGGATTTGACATTATCCTGCTACAGAAGAGTATCTTTGATTGTGTGCCACTTGTGATCCCAGGATCAGAGACCCTTTGTCTCTGAGGGCCTAGTATTTGGTCAAGAGCTACCTCCCAAGTGTGTATGTAGTTTTCTGCTCTAGATAGCATAGCTCTGTTTCAAATGCCTATAGTCCATGATGTAGGCTTCTTTTTTTTTTTTTTTTTTTTTGGTTTTTGTTTTTGTTTTTCTGTAATTGAGCTTTGCAAGAAGGGCTGAAGATAGAGCTCAGGTGGTAGACTTGTTGTCTAGAATGCACAAAAGCCTATGTTTTAACCCCAGCACTGTGTAAACCCAGTAATTGGAAGGTGGCAGAAAACTGATTAGAATTTCATCCTAGACTACCTAGTAAGTTCAAGGCTGGCCTGGACTACCCGAGACTCTGTCTCAAGATAAAAAGAACCTTGCTGAAGACTCTAGCATGCCACTAGACACAATGTATTCTGTTATCTCTACATCCTTGAAGGTCAGGCCTTCCTGATGACCATCTCAACCTTGCTAACTGCTTCATGTAGTTTTTCTTGAACAGCTTGTGAAGGAAATAACCATCTCTTGATATCTGCAATGCTGTTGCTACTAGGAAACTCATATTATCAACACACAGAGAAAAACCATTACTTTTTATGAACAAGGCTAGTGTGTCTCCACCAGCAGACAGTCATTCCCTAATATAACCATAGATTGCATTGAGAATCCTCAGTAGCATGGTTCAAGATTCTTAGGTAAAACAATGCTGTGTAACCTATACAATTCACCTGCTGTATACTTTATCTTCAGATCATTCATTATACCCATTCCAAAGAAAGTACTCTGGAAATAGTTCTTAAACTGTGTTACTTAGAAAATAAAACAGATGGGAAGAGATGGAGGTAACTTGCACAGACTTAGTATAGGTGTAATGAATTTTTTAATGACTATTTTTTACCTTCCTATGAACAGCATGTGGGTAGAAACCTTGGACATAGATGATTGACTGTGTTCATAATACTTTAGACAGAATGCTCTGAGACCTCATGAGAGACACTGATAGTATGATGGTTAATCTTTGTTGCAACTTGACATGCCTGGGAATTGGGAACCACAGTTAAGGAATTACCTCCATCAGACTGGCCCATGGGCATGTCTGCTGGGCTATTTTTTTTTTTTTATTGCTAATTGGTGTAGGAAGATTTAGACCACTGTGGGTGGTACCATCCATAGGCAGGTAGTCCTGGCTAAACAAGATATGTAGTTCTACATGAGAGAATGGGCCAGGAAGCATTCTTGAATTCCTGCCTTGGCTTCCCTTGAAGATGGACTATAACCTATAGGATGAAATAAACCCTTTCCTCCCCAAACTGCTTTTGGTGGTGATGTTTATCACAGCTACAGAAAAAGCAAAGTAGAACAGAGGGCTAATAAATTCCCTGTTCTTGATCAATAGATCCACAATAAAATATTTACTTTTCAAAAGGACTTTTGGTCCTTTCCTTCCTAATTTTTCATTGCTGTTTTAGTATCTACTTTATTGATTGTAGACA